>JAJHJA010000472.1:270000-628424 GCA_021202915.1 Heliconius himera | reverse complement strand
ATATTCTGAGCCTGACCAATTATTGCAATATCTTATGACTTGTAAAGACGAAACAAACAATTATTTTTTTTAACGAATAATTCATCATTCTATTTTGAACATGCATAGTTACGTATACAGTTTCTAAAGTTTACGATTAAAATCTCAAAGAAGCATTGATAATTCTAGCTTGCTACAAAATAATACATTCTGTTTAAACTATAAACAGAACGAGTTATTCGTTTCTCAAATATAAGAAATCGCTTATTTAATGCAAAATTTGTAATTATATAAGTTAAACAACTGAAAATAAACCTTCCAACACTAATAAATACCTATATCAAAATAATTTTATACCTAACTCTAGCATTCAATCTAAATTCATTAATAAATAACGGGCTGGTAAAAATTTTGTAGACTTCGGTAGTATAGACATTTTATTTAGGGGGTTCTGCATCAAATTCAAATCTCATTAATTATTGACGTAGTCGACGAGATATTTGTGATTAGGTTATAGACGAATATTTAGATTTGCCAGTGCTAATGTCGAAGTATATGAGAGTGCTAAAGAACTTCTTAGTTAATAGTTAGTAGTGGTAGTACTTGGTTTACTAAGATTTATGACACTACTAATGAGCTTCTGTCTTTACATACGCTTCAATTACTTTGCGAGTAGTGAAGATCATGTAATAGGGAAATCTGGACATCAAATAAGTGTAGTCGGTTGTGTATACTAAATTCAAAATAACATTGTCGATATTTCTAAATCTCCGCACGTGACATTAGTGTTCTATGAGAGAATATATTAAGCTATCTAGCTTTTCTTTAATTTTAGCAATTTCACCTTAAACGAATAAAGACAATAAATGAAAATGCAGAAATGGTGGTTGTTTAATATTTTTCTAAGTACTAGTATAGTCGTTATTTTACCTCTACTATAAAAGAATTAGGGTGTACAAACGTAACAAAAATTTAAATAGATCTTATATAGAAAGGGAACAGTTCAAGAAAATTAATGTTCATTAGAAAAATTCAAGGTTTATCTTCATGGACGTGTTTATAAAAATAATAAGTTTGTATATTTTTTTTTACGCTCAACATTTACGAAACAAAAATTAATAACGAAAGTAAATAGTTTCGAATCAATATCCTAAAATTATGATAGCAAATAAAGACAATTGGTTACAGCCTTTTAAGGCGACTGTGACCCTAACAGAATCTGTGACATACTTATAACTGACTTATTTAATAATGGACTAAATTGTACAAAAGCTTTAATCTGTAATATTCTAATGTTTTTTTTACGACATTATAACTTCTATAAGAATTTTTGATTGTTTCGTACTAAAAAATATGACCAATGCTGATAGTTGATATTCATAAAATATACATAAAGGTAATGATTTATTATATGTATATATTTTTGTAACATTACGTTCTTTTTACCTATATTATGTCTTTAAAGCTCTGTTAAATGTGCTGATGTCACTTAATAATTTAATGTACTGCTTCAGAAACTGCCTTAAATGTAAAATTATTAATTTGGGTAAGGATTCATAATATTCTTTGTAGTTATTACAGAGTACACGTAGAAGGGATGTTTTTAGGCATTTTTATATAGATTTATTTCAAACGAACGAACGAACCAAAAAAAAATATATGTATTTGCTTGATATCTTTTTGAAGATCAAGTCATTCTTTATCTCTGTGTTGAATTAATTACGATTTCAATTTAACTGTTATGATTTATGAACGTATTCTCCACTAACAATTCAATTTTGTTTACTTTATTGTATAAAATATTGTATAATAGTGCTTCAAATTTATTTATTTTTATCGACAGTCGTACAATCAAGACGTTTCGAATGTCATTTTTTTTAGGCAGGAATCTTACCAGCGCGATTGCTATATTGCTATTGCGAACGTTAGTTTGCAGGCAAACTAATGCCATGAGTTCATTCAAATGACTAAACTAAACTTTACTAGTTAAGTTGAGTTAAAACAAAGCAATTGGTGAAACTTTTAGGTAAATCGGTTCAGTACTTTCAGAGAAAAATTGTGGACATAAATATATCGACAGAAAGACAGACAAGAAATTCAAAAAAATTTTGCTTTCTATTATTCTTTTTAAATGTCCCTCTATACATTTCGGTCAAAATTACTAAATATATAGACAAAATATTTTTACTGTCTTATTATATATAGTGATATAAGTATTTAAATGGTAATCACAATAAATTGCGGTGGGTAGCACGTAATCTATACTAATTCCTTAAAATGGCGATATTTATAAAGAGTTCTAGCTTGTACAGAGTACAGAGAATATGCACCATATTATATATAAAGCTGTTTATATCCAATTTCTATTCTACTGTATTGACCACTTGAAACAATTTCTTAAAAAAAGAGTGAAGAATTAGATGTTAAGTATACGTTCACAGAAAACTATTTCATTAGACTTAGTTGAGGGTGTGAATATCACTAAAACATAAGAATAAGTTTTGATTGTAACAATTGATGGATTTACAAATGACGATCGTAATAAGTTTTGATTGTAACAATTGATGGAGTTACAAGTGACGAATAAGTTTTGATTGTAACTATGATAAATAAGTTTTAATTATATGATGAATAAGTTTTGAATATATGATGAATAAGTTTTGATTGTAACAATGTAACTATGATGAATAAGTTTTGATTGTAACAATTGATAGAGTAACAAATGACGATCGTGAGAATTGATGGGTTCACAATCGTATGGATTTTTGAGTAAAATGATGAGAATGGATGAGTTCATTATTGGAACATTTATAAATGATAATTGATTCAAAGTCTTTTTGTAAACACATGTATTAAATAGTTATAAATAATTATTGTAAATCTAGCCTCCATGCCGAGTGTTAGGTTTAACTACGTGCATGAGGACATGCACGAAGTCAGGATGGTCGAGTGTTAGGTTTTGAAAAAAAGAGGGTTGTTGATAAATAAATAATGGTATAAAATCGACCAGTGTTGGTCTTGGAAAAATAAAGAGGGTAGTTAATAAATAAATAATGTATAAAAGCGGTACACATCGTATTGGAGAGGTTATTCCCGAAACGGCATCGAGGCTAGATATAGTACCACTGGTGAAGAAATACATTGGAGGAGTTCATAAGATAAATGTGAGTTTTATTGTTATATTTATATATTATACAATGTTAGTAGGTAGTAGTTACCGACATGACTTGGTAAATGTGAAAATTAAGTTTTCTTATACACAACTAGCGACGTACGTACGGCTTCGTCCGTTTATTGTAATACTAGCGGACCCGGACGCGGCTTCGCCCGTTTAAACTATACGAATGAAATATGTTTATGTTTATGGAATTGTTTTCAGTTTTTAATAGGATTGGTAAGAAAATATAAGCCTAAATAATCATAATAATCCGAAAAAGAATAATAAGTAGAGAAAAATGTTATAAAAAAATATCTAACTAATTTAAATGAACAAAAATTATAAGTAAACGTAACCAAAGTAAACTATTAATAAAAAAAACTAAACAAAACCAGCTAAATTATCAATATTATCAAAGTGAAATAAATATTTAAAAATATTAAAATTAAATGTGTTGTGTTATGTTTTTGCAAGTGCATGTGGTTATTTATATAATACTCGAATACAATAAAAAATAATTTTATATTTATTGTCTATGTCTGTCTGTCTTTCTATTTCCCCGAGCTAATGTCCAGAACAACTGAACTATTTTTTTTTATTTTTATTAGACTTTCAGTGATCGATTTTACTCATTTACCCGGGAAAAATCTTTTTACACGTTTTTCTTGCGCATGTACATAGATACTACATGAAATAACTAAACTAAACTTTCTACATTAAATTCGATAATTTTTGCAAGCAAAATAAAATAAAATCCCAAGGAACTAAAACTACGATTTATTAAGTGTATAACAACGGTATAGATAAACTAACTGAAATAACCCACCATTGTTTCCTTAATACTTAAATAATATTATGCCGATGCCGCGCGGAGCCGAAACTTACACCACACCAATTAATGAAAATATAACTAATCTACTATTCGAATAAGCGAAGAACCAAAGTTAAAGTTAAAATATTAATAATTAATAAACAGAAAATAACCACATAAAAATTAACAGTAGATCGAAAATGTATAAAAATTTACAAAATCGTCAACGTCGTCTGCCCGTTGGGGTCGGTCATACGGTGCGGTATTCTTATTCCTTCAGTATTTATTGGAAAGATGTACAGTAAAATATAATTTAAATCTAGGTAAAATGCTAAAGGTGATAACTATATTTATTTTCATAAGGATTGAATACAAAATTATAGAAAATACATTAACAATAATCCAAATCCTGTGGCTCAACCTTCCGAGATAAACATACACCATCGTGGACTTTTTAATAGATATTTTAAAAGACAATATTTTTGTAAAACATAGTTTTTATATATCTCATAAAGTTGAGTCCGCGCACGCCATGTAAGCGTTCAAGAAGCTCATTTTGGGCGACCATTTCTTAAAACGACATAATTCCTTGTTGCCTAGCAACGGTTGCTTACCGGTTGTTATTAATATGGCTGAATAAATTACATGTCAAATTGAAATGTATTTTAATATCTTACTATATGTCGAGAATATTAAAAATATGAGAAAAAAAAAGTATCCTATGTTCATCCGAAGACCCTCAAGTATCTCTATATGAGTATTTTATCACAATTGAATTAGCGGCTTGGCCCTGATTGCGTAAAAGACAGACAGACAGACAGACAGAGTTACTTTCGAATTTATAATATAGGTATGGATTATAGCCAAATTATACAAAAGTTTTACTAAATTTGTATTCCGGAGTGGTATCCTTAATATTATTATGTAGAGTTGCATCTAAATGCGTTTAATAGTGTTTGCCTTAAAGTGTATCAAACATCCTTAGTCACAAACTGTCACATTTATAATATTAGTAGGATATTGTAGTGTCTGCAGTGTCTGGATAGTGTATTGTAGTGTATGTGTTGTCTTACCTCCTTACAGTCACCTCCACAGGTTCCCCACACGGGCCTTCCCTTCCTGGGAAGTCTCGGAGGAGCTAGCAACACCATACCAGCTCGAAGGGATGGGGGCGCGGCGCTTAACCCCAACGAGGCAGAGTGTCCAGCGCGCGCAACTCCACACCGCACGCGGTTACGGTAGATTGTTGATACTGATATGTTTACGAAATCACCAGTGTCGAGGGGACCTGGAGTATGAAAAGATAAAGAGGAAACTTATATATAGAATGGAATTATATGGATAAACGCAACAGGTTGTAGGTCCGAATTACACTTGGGGTATGAAAATGTATGTATTGTAGCTAAACGCCGGAAACAGCGTGAAGCTAAAAAATGGTATATTGGGGAATTCGGTAATCTCTATATATAAAATAAGACAGTAAAAATATTTTGTCTGTACATTTAGTAATTTTGACTGAAACGGATAGAGGGACACTTAAAAAGAATAATAGAAAGCAAAAATATATTTTTTTTAATTTCTTATCTATCTGTCTTTCTGTCTGTCGATATGTATGTCCACATTTTTCTCTGAAAATACTGTACCGATTTACTTAAAAGTTTCATCAATTGCTTAGTTTTAAATCAACTTAACTACTAAAGTTTGGTTCATCAAAATCGGTTCATTAAAAAAAAAGTTATCGTCATTTGAATAAACTCAAGGTATTAGTTTGCCTGCGAATGTTATATAGCAATTGCGCTGGTAAGATTTCGAATAGACTAACTCACTTATAATTATTAAAAGATTAATTCACCTATAATAATTATTAAAAGATTAATTCACCTGTAGTCAAAAGGCTCTACTCACCTATAATGAGGTCGTCCCCCTCACACAGCTGCCCCTTGGCGAGCAAGCCGCCGACCACGGGCCCGCTGGAGTCGCCCACGTGGAATATCTCGTCGATTTGGAATTCACACGTTTCCTAAATTTAAGCACATATGAACATACATATGTTATTTTTTATCTTCACGCTGTATCCCGCAGCTAGCGGACTAGGCAGAGGGAACCTAAGGTTGACACGGTTTTTTACGTGTTTATTAGTAAGGCTAGTTGTGGCGCAGGAGCACAAAGTGTGACTGCACACGCGACTGGTCGTGGGTCCGATCGTGAGTCGAGGAAATGACTTATTTATTTAAATGTATATTTCCCTTTTGTTGTCAGCATAGTGGAGGTATTGGTGCTTACGTCGGGCGCGTGGGGCGGGCAGGGCGGCTGCAGCGCCAGCAGGAAGGCGTGCAGCGCCGCCAGCCCCGCGCCGCGCACGCACGACACCGGGAACACCGCCGCTGCGCTGCGCACACAAACAACACGTTTATATACCAATATATCTTACTTATAAGTGTATTTAAGAAAAAAACTGGCCAAGCGCAAGTCGCACTGGCCCACTTCGGGATTGTTTTGAGTTCTTTTACATAAATATAAGTCCCCAATAAAAAAAAATCTTATATATCGTCCAAGTACAAACACCGATCCATTACGATTTAAAACATTTTTTTATTGACAAAATAAAATTTATGCCTAACAAGTCTTCAATATGACTATCGTTTAAAATATTATTTTTATAAATAAAATTAAAAAAACACTTGCATAAAAACTACCTTTTTTACTATTACCCAAACTAAAATGACAAGCATAAAAAATTACAAAAATCTTACTTATTCTCATTTTCGTTCTTGTCATTACTTTCATCATTAATAGTATCCAAAATTGATTTCTGAGGTACAACACAATTTCGAGCCAATTTTTCATCAGTTATTAATAAAGGTTTCTGGAAAAATAAAATAAGACATTTTAAACAGACCGTGAAGGAATGCAGAGCGTATAATTGTGACAATTTTCGTTCGTTTTTCACTCGACTGAATGAAATATTTAATATTTTCATTTTTTCCTCCCACCATTTAACACACAATCCCTCGAGATTTCAGCAGTGCGTGGGGAACGGAATGTCTTAACACTATCAAGTGCAACTGATCAAGTGCAAGTCGGACTCACCCACCGAGGGTTCCGTACTAATTTCATGATTGAAGGTCAACGGGAAGTACAACTTGTAACTGACATTATGTATGAAATGAATCACAAATATAAATATGTAATATTCCTATGAATTAACAATTTTCAGAATTTCAAAGAGACATATCGACAGACTGGTGGAGAACAAAGTAACTAATTGTATATTTAAACGAAGTTACATACAATTGTACTCCATAATAACAATATCTTGTGCAGTTAAATCATTATAATTTCCCAAAACACGGCGTTAAGTTACGCCAATGTTTCCAAAGACGTGAAAGAGGAAAACAAAGTGTCTTATCACTCACGCTCACCTTCTTAACTGGTTCCAGAAGTTGTTCCAAACGTGTAACAATATTAGTTATGTTATTATTTAATTCACATTTATTGATAACTGTGAAGAATGGCATGTCCAAAGCAAGCAGGAGCCCGATGTGCTCCTCTGTTATTTTTGTTATACCTGCCGTTGCTGAGATCTGTGGGAAAAAATATAAATAGATAACTATTTATATAAAAAATAAAAACAAAACAAAATTACGATATGTCGAAAGAACTTTTTTTTCAGCAATTTAGGTAGAAAAGTGGCACGAAAGGCGTGAGTCTTTAGCACAAGAATGTATGCTGAGTGAGAATAAATAAAAATAATCCTACTTTAATATTATAAATGTGAAAGTTATGAGGATGGATGTTTGTTCTACATTCACGCAAAAATTACTGAACAGATTTAGATGAAACTTTACAGTAATATAGTTAATACATCAGAATAACACATAGCCTGCAATATATATAAACATTTTATTTAATTTGGCTAAAATAAGTTTAAACTGACCACCAACAGTGTAATGCGGTAAATATCCACAAAGTCCTCTGATATTTAATGTGCCGCAGGTGTAATAAAACTAGTTTGACACTTCAACTAGCGAATGAGTAAGAGAATGAATATGAATGAATGAGTGAAAATGCAGATATAGTATATGAGAACAAAAGAAAATATATGATTGTACGAACAACTCAGTAATTAGTAAGGGGGTGAATTATTTAAAAAGTATTTTTTTTTACAATATAAACAACTCACCACCAACATAGCGTAATGCGGTGAATATCCACTCAGGCCGTGTAATGTGGTCCTTTGATATTTACTGTGTCCGGGAAAGTCTAAGAAAGACACTAACTTGGCACTCCGCTCTCCTATTCTTTCGGCCGTCATTAGTTCTGAACATCCATAGTTTACTACGTTACCCTTGAAAAAATATATATGAAACATCTATTAAAATATATTTGGGGAACCGAATTCCGGGGGCATGTTGAGTGGCGGAACCGCTACTACAAAAGTAAGGAAATTAATTTATTGTTTTTATATACTTTTAAATTGTTAAATTGTTAAACACTTTTTAGTCTTAATTCTGTATATTATTTTAATAAGCCCCTTAATTTTGACACAAAAAAAAATATAATTTCATACAATTTGCCTCACCTGAGCATCAAATCCCAGTATTTCGTGGCTCAGAGATGACGTCCTGCCACTTTTGACTTCGTGCAAATGTCTGAACATGTTGAGACGGGCGCTGCCTCGGCCGTTGTCTAATTCACCTTTAAAAGAAAGCAACAAAAAAATTAAGTTGTATATAATTTTTAAAAAGATAATTTTAGCTTTACATTTAAATTTAAGTAAAATAAAAAATTAAATCAATTATTAAGTTAAGCCAATTGTTTAAATGTTTTTCGCTTAACACTGTATACTGTCCATGGCAGAGTACTCAGAGGGAGCTTAGTGCCAAGACATTTCGTTCCCACGCACCACATCATATTCGAGACACTACTCCGTTTGTGTTTTAGCAGGGATCTCTTTTTTAATGTGGACGTTTCGATGGACAGACCTAATTATGACGTTTGTTATACAATTAAACAGGGTAGTTTGAAAATTATTAAAACTTCAAATCATATATAACACTACTCATTCGGATACATTTATGCTCATACATTTGCGTTGAGTTCCGCCACTCCACAGAATTTGGCAGAAAAATAGGGAACTGAAGTGTTTTAATGGGGAATGGAGAGTCTTAACACTAGGTCCCCATGTGCAGGACAAAGCGTCAAGCTGTAAAAAATAATAATTGAATCAACATCTATCACATACAATAAGAAACTTCTCAAGTATATGTAAATAAATAAGAGGTAGGAGAATTAAACTAGTGTCAAGACATACTGTTCTCCGCTTTTTGCCAATTTTCTATTCTAACCTTGAGTCAATACACCAATGAGAGTAGATTTCCCCGCTTCGTTAGCGCCCATTACTGCCACCCTCAATTCCACACTCTGCTGAGTGTCTGCTAACTGAAATGAGATATATAAAAAAGGTATAATAATAAAGTTTGAATTATTACAAGAAGATAATAGAGAAAGATATATAATTTGTTTATTATAAAATAAAAAAAATGAAAAATATCCACCAATTTGTTAAAAGTAATTTTGTAAATGATTCCCAATCCTAATCTTATTGTAACTCTTTGAAACTTCTTTGAATTACCCCCAAATCGACCTCCGCATCTTTACTGGCGATAGCAACGCCCAGCACCAGTGCTATGGTGCGCGAAGGGAGGTCTCGATTCATTACTTCCACTACCTTAACTCACCTTCCTGATCCACACCTCAGCGACGGCCCTGTTCACCGCCACCCTCCGCACCCTGACGCTGGCGAGAGCAGCACCCAGCACCAGCGCCATGCGGCGGAGGGAGGTGAGGGAGGCGCGGAGGGCGCGAGCCCTCAGCCCTCTCAAGGAACCACAGTCCCGAACCCCTACTAAATACACGGCACTCCCACCACCAGAACGAAGGCGCCACTTTAGCTGAAAATAAACAATTTAAATTCAAAATATTTTTTATTCAAATAGACTTTTGCAACAATAGTTTGATTTTTTACAGATCTTCTTCACAATTTAAAAAAATATCAAATTAAAATAACTATTACTTGTCACGATAACAACACAAATATCACCTGTTCTAATGACGTCAACGCCCAAATGAGTGTTACTGTCCATGATGTCCAAATGAAAAGAACCGTCAAAACACAAAAAAGACCCATACCTGAGTAACCAAATGCTGGAACCTCCTTTCACAAGGATTGACGAGTTGCAACTTGTACTCCACATTGCCGAACCTCGGCTCCGGCGGGAGGCTGCCGTAGCTTTCATCTCCTGAATCATCTCCATCTGAATTACTAGAGAATTGGGATATTCAGATTTTATTTTGCTTCACGCTGTATCCCGCAAAAGCAGAAAGAAAGTAATTTTAGAGCAGTCCGTTCCCTACTTTCCGCCCATTTTTAGAGACTTTCCGTGTTGAGTGATGGAATTATCGCGGCGTTTTGTCTTATTACTAGGGCCAGAAAATGAAAATAATTCAGGACTCCGAGTGGGAATCAAACCGAGAATGTTTACAGACTGTCGCTTTGGCTATGCGTTATAATGGCCTCAAGAGGCAACAATTTAAATAAATATGCAGAAGAACTAATTTCGTTTTAATACAAAAGTACTTGCAGAATGTATTCTAGCTAGTCAATAAAACCACTAAAAAGTTAAAAGATAAAAATAGCCATTAAAAGATAAAAATGACGTAACTTTATTAGCACATTGTGACATTTCATATGAAATATAAGATTTATATTTAATATTTATCTTTTTTTACTTTTATGATACTATAAGTTTTTTTTAGTTGGAAAGTACTCCCCAAATGACACAAACAAAAAGTGCTAAAAACCTGTGTCTACCTATTGCATCATTTTCTAGGAGTCAACGAAGTAGCTTGTAAACGATTTTACTGTCCATATTTGGCACTAGAAATATTAGTAGTTTACTTTTTTTGTTTCATGCTGTATCCCACAGTTAGCAGGGTAGGCAGAGAGAACCTGAGAACCTAGTGTCAAGGCACTCCCTTCCCCCTTTCAGTCGAATTCTGGAGGCATTACGTGTCGAGTGACGGAATCAACGCTGCGCTTTGCCTCAACATCATGGCGAAAAAATTAAAATATTAATCATTTATTTTTTTCGAACGGGAATCGAATGTCGCATTTACAGTCACTTGCTCGTGCCGATACGCAACTTTCTGGCCTCAAGACGTAGCACAGGGCCATAAGCTAGTTCAATATTGATAAATCCTATCTTAATATAGTGATGATAAAAATGTAAATCGTATCGAATTCAACCACCACCAACAAAGCAAAAACCCAAAAAAGTAATAAAACACTCATACAACTCACCTATCATCACAGAACTCATCCATGTCATCTGAACTGTACAAAAATTCACTCTCCAGATCCGAGTCTAGGTCCCCCGACAAATACATATCATCTTTGATACCAACTTTCTCCAATTTATCTATCACGTTGTAAATCCTATCGTTATCCTCGAATTTGGATAAGTTTTCTTTCCTTTTAGTCTTCTTGATATCTTTTAAATCGTTAACGTTCTTTCCAATTTCTTCGTCACATATTTTGGGGATAGATGATTGGTTGTTTAAAATCTCCGGAATTTCGTCTTGGAAAGGAGAGTTGCCTGGAATATCCTTTGCGGGGGAAATTTTGTTCTTTTTCCTGCGGTTTTTTCGACCTGAATTACGTCTGCGCGGTTTTTTATCATCTTTGACGTCTGAAACATGTAATATATAATATGTAAGATTACTTTTAATACACTAAATATATGTTGATATATTTTAAAGATTTTTAGCTTATATATGAAATAAATTATAGACAGTTTTAATTGTAAATATTTATTACAAATTTTCTTAAAACAATTTTGTAAATGTTATGAGTAAGCCAAGCTTAGCATCTTAATATATAGTAAAACAAAGCGTTGCTACGACGTCATAATTTACCTTCCTCTTTTCTATTTACTTCGATATAATTTTCTATGTAACTGCAGTCTTTGACCAATATCTCTGTACTAAGGTCCGGCTCGCAAAGAAAAGATGATTCCTCTGGTAGCGTTTCGTTTTTACCGTGGGAACGACGACCTCTTCTTCTTCCTGTAAACGAAGATTATTTTTATATAGCTTTTCGCGCATATAGCAGGATAGGCACAGACAACCTAGGGTTATGACAGTGTCTTTGGATTCAGAAAAGTAAAGAGCTTATACGCAGGCGTAAAAGGTGATCTGAAAGTAAATTAGCAGATGATGCAGTATCATCATCAGAACGCGAGTTGCTTACATTGGTCACCACTTTTGAAAGAAGGGTGTGTAAATAATGTACTAAGCCTGAATCCGAGTAAGACAAAAGCTCTGATGTTTGAAAGAAATGAAGAAAAGACGGAATGCAAGATCATTGCAAATAGTAATAAAAAGATATTAGAACAAGTGAACGAAGTGGTATATTTAGGACATGTTTAGTAGAGACGGAAGATACGAAATTGATGTAGAAGGGCGTATTGCTGCCGGTAGTAGAGTTAACGGTGCTTAGTTGCATTGCTGAGAAGGCGCGAAACGTCAGCGTAGTTGCATGTTTGGCCTCATTCTGCTTCGGCAGTGTTGGTAGCGACGCTTCGGCAGTGTTATATAGCAATAAGACGTGGTTTTTACTAAAGAAGAATAAAAGAAAGTGAATGATGTAGAGACGTGATCTCTTCGTAGGATAAGCGGACTGACCGAATCCGCAATGAAGAGATACACATAATGACAACTACTGACGAAAATATCACGGCGAGAATGAAGAATAACGTGCTCACGTGATTGGGACTAATGATATTTTGTTCCGTTCGAAACATGGTTCCGGAACATTAAACGTTAGACGACTGTTCCGGAACAGTTCCAACTAGACGAACTTAGCTGTTCCGGAACAGGAATGAGTCAATGCAAGTTCCACAACAGTTTTGTTCCGACTGCCCAATTTGTTCACACGCGGTTTCTGTTCTTAAGCCATTCCACTAATTCCAACATATAAAATTTGGAGTTTTAAACTGTTCCGGCCCGAACACCTATTCAATTTCAACGATGTTAACACTCCAAATCTTTTTCCGTGTTCCTTTCTTCCTTAGCGTGTTTTATTTATTTTTGAGATTACAGGGAATATATTTTATACGTCATTTTATTGTTTCGATTTAAAAATACTTGTTTTATTGAAAATACCGATGTGTCAACCGAGTAATGAGTACTTTGGTGCTATATGGTAACCAGGGTCTGATATTGGAGCTGGAAGATGTCCAGAAGAACTCAGGAATGAGTCTCATACAAGATAACGGAGTGAGTCTCATACAAAATACAGCAAAATCGATGCATAAATATACGGATCTTTTGATTGCGTTGACTTAGAAGCTTAATTTTTTCTGTGCTCCAAGACCTCTAAGACCTGTATATTTAACCTTAAGAGGTCTTGGAGTTTTTAGATAAATAGTCTTAACAGATGGACAACAAAGTGGTCCTATAAGAATTCCGTTTTTACCTTTTGAGGTACGGTATTCTAAAAATAGAACAGCCGGAGTCGGAACGAAACTTGGAATATGTTCTGAAGCCAGCATGGAACAGCTGGAACATATTCCTTATGTTTGCCGGAACGTAACATCACTAGTTTGGACACGTCGGGCGAATGAGTGATGAGAAAATACCTAAAAATGTTTTTGAAGGAAAAGCGAAAGGTAAAAGAGGCAGGATGAAAAAAAAAACACGACGTCTCCTTCGCAAAAGAGGTTGATAATAGTGAACGAGACGAAAGAGGATGATTATATTTAAATTATTTTGATTACCCAGCTTTGGAGAAAGAGTGGCGCTAGGATCCGCCACTTGATACGCGATACCTATTTAATGTAGAGAATTGTGTACATATAAATATTCGAAATCGAAAAATCTTACCTTTAGGCGCATCTGGGTTCTTCCTAGCATTTTCTTGATCGTTTTTATGTCTCTTTTTATTGTGTTGTTTATTTTGACTACCGTCTGACGGATCGAAGAGACTGAAGAACGAATCCATTCTTTCCTGTAAAAGAAGTAGTTTTTTCTTACTATTTGACTTTACTATTTGATTAGGGAGACGAAGTTAGAGGTCAAAATCCTGTCATTTATAAAGAGCCCAAATGTTTTTTTTGGCTTCACACTGTATTTCTCATATAGCAAGGCAGGTTGAGGGGATGTAGTGTAAAAACATTCCGTTCTCCACTTTGCATCAAATTTTTAAGACATTGCGTGTTGAGTGACGGGATTCCAGACCGCGGTTTTAGTTTTGTACCAGACAGTAAACGAACATTCGAAAACGAAAACTGAATCCCCAAGTGGGAATCGAATCTACAACCGTCGCGTTTACAGTCAGAGAGACAATCTTACTATGAGCTGTTGCGAAGGCAAAATATTTTCCTTTTAAAAATAATAATATGTTGAAGCCAAACATGTCATGCCAATATCGTTGCCAATTTTTTCAGATAAGATTATTTTTACACACTTTAGCTACATTACTAAATTAGTCTCAGTTATGCAATAATACAAAACTGTAACATTTTAAAACCATAATATTTTAAAAGTTTCGAAATGTCACCATTTCGAAATCATGAAGCTGTTATGGCTTATATATGATGAGACATTCGAGACATTGTATGTTGAGGCGGAATGTAATACCGAGATTAGTCTACCAGAGCGAAAAAATAAAAATAATTCATTTCCCCAAATAGAGATCGAACTTACATTTAAGTTCTCACGCTTTGTCTACCTTTTCACGTTCACGTCGTATCCCCCATGTAGCAGAGTAAGCAGAAGGAACTAAGTGATAAGATATTTCGTTTTCCACGCAGCAATTAAAAGATCTTATAATATTAGACAAATTAACTATACTTTCAAGTATACTGTTTCAAAACAAATTAAACAGAGAATTCTTATCAGTCATTGCTATTCTTTGATAACAAATACAATTAACGGCCAAGTGACGCACACGCAAGTAAAATTTGTAAAACGGAAAATCATTAGAACAATAAACATTATAAATGCCAAAAATACCATATATGTTTGTATGTTTGTTAATAAATAACACAAAACTTTTCTTCGGTTAGAATGTGTCCGATTTAAATATTGATAATATAATGATGGTAGTGTATACAAAACGCAGTTGAAACAAAATAAATATCAATAATTTTTAATATACTTACTTGAGGCCAGTCGTGACGCAGGGGCACAAAATGTGATAAAACCAACTGGTTGTGGGTTCGATCTCCACTCGAGGAGATGAAATATTTACTTAAATTTATATTTCCATTTCTTCGCTTAGGTGTCGCTCTGACAAGCGCAGCTTTGATTTCTGCCACTCAACACGCAATGCCTCCAAAATTCGCCAGAAAGTGGGGAACAGTGTCTTAACACTAAGTTCCCTCTGCCTACTCTGCAGTTTGCGGTATAGAAGTACTCGTACAATAACAGCTTGCCGCCAAGTTTCTAGACATTGAGTTTCGAGTGGCGGAACCAACACCACTCTTTGATGCCAATAGAAATATAAGAGAGGCAAATAAAGTTAAATATTTCTAGTTTTTCTCATGCAATTACAGTACTGACTAAAGGTTTGATATCTCTTTAAGTATTATTATAGAAAAAGCAGTTTCATGATTATGTAAAATACTTATTGATAGATATTTAAAAAAAGAAAATATCTTTCACCATTTTTAATAAAACTAAAATATATTTCGAAGTTTTGTTTTCAGCACATTGCCAAAACAATATTGTATTAATTTAGTAGTGGGGAATGGTAGTAACTTAATCAGAACAGGGTGTCTAAAAACACTAGGTACCCAAATACAGTGTCAAACAAAATAAAACTTAATAGTTTTGGATTCTTAAATTAACCACATTAAAATATATAAAATATATTTTCTTGAACTAATAATGTCATCAAGTGGGCACAAAATATATAATTGATTTCATATGCAACTGTATGTAATGTTGCATAATACACTTTACTTATTATATGTAGATGACACATTTCTATTTAGATAACTTATTTAGATGTTGATTCATAATGATATCAAAAAATCCAAATAAATATCTTAAAAATATATGCAATGCTGTAATACATATATCACATTAAAACATATTATTGTTAATTCTCAATCATTTTAAAGACAATAATTTCATGACAAGAGCATTATATCAACTTGGCCTTCTTTAATATTACTTTAATTATAAAAGTGACATAAGTTGTGAGTACCTTAATAATTCATAGCTAACTATCAAAATGAGGCCAGTCGTGGCTGAGGGGCACAAAGTGTGACTGTAAAATCGACTGGTTATGGGTCCCCATGGATCCCCAGTCAAGGAAGTGAAATATTTATTTACATTTATATATACATTTCTTGTGTCGAGGCAAAGCGCGGCGCTGAGTTCCGCCACTCAACACGCAATATCTCCAGAACTCGGTGAAAGTGCAGAATGGAGTGTCTTAACAGTAGGTCCCCTCTGCCTACCCTGCTGTGTGTGTGTAAAAAATATCCATTCCCACAAACTTTCACATTTATAGTCATACTAGGATCATTTAAAAATATATACATATTACCTATATATTTTAAATCATAAAAGAAGAAACTGTTAGGGGGTTGTTGGGTGCTTAAACCAACTACCTCACTCTTTAAACGCACATTAGTTTCACTTCCAATGTACAATCTTTTCTCTATCCTAACACAAAATATAAAATGATCCTGTTGCTGTTTTGTTGAAATGAATTTATTGATTGACATTGAATGACAAGCTGAAATCTTTTTTGGAATCTATTTAATGATTTTCTGTTATACCTCTCGTTCCTACTTCTACCACAAAAAAAAATACTCAAAACAGATTAATGTTCAATTGGAAGGTAATTTCAAAGTACATTAATTTAAAATTATGATTTATAAGGATATTTATTTTTCATAGAAGTATAGGTTCTACCAGTATTAAATGCTCACAAAATATAGAAAAAACTATTTTAATACATTAAACAAATAATTACAAATAAAATATAGCACTATCATATACTAATAACAACAAAACACTAATAACAACAAAAGATAACACAAGGAAGTAAGATTTCTATTTGATTTATTATATTTTCCATTATTATTTTTTTAAGGAAAGCTAAAAAAGTGATATCTCATCACTCAGATCTCTGCCATTGACACTAAAATAAACAAAATATGATTATTATAAGATGGTCAAATGAAAATTCTATTTTAGTAAACCTCAAGGTGACAAGGTCAAAACTGCAAAATGATAAACACTTTTCACTAAAAGTCTAAAACAATTTATACACATATAAAAATAGTATTTTTTAATTATTTATTATAATCTAGATATTATTTGTAATTATGAAAATTTTCTATATTTTTGATTTAATTTTTAATTAAATAGATTTCATATAATTTCTGATTCCATGTAATAAATATAGTTTTAAAATTAAATCCAAATAATAATATAACAATAAATGATGCAATAAAAGAAAAGATAAATCAACTTTTCAATCATATATGTCACTTTCTTTTTAACACAATAATTATAAAAAATTGTAAAAAAGAATATATCATTTATTTATTATATAAGATATTTTTTTTAATTCAAAAAAATTAAAAATGTATCTTTAAATTTTGTACCTACCCAATAAGTAAATAACATAATAAATTTTATTACATATAAATGAATGTACTATTTATTTATTATTTCTAATAAGAATTAAGATATTTTTTACATTAATAAAATAAGAAAGTATCTTTAAATAGGTGTAGTACTTACCCACCAGCTGTTAGATAGGTTCAAGGGCGATTGTGTCTTTCCTTTACAAATGGATCCAAATGAATACACAAACTATACAAACATTTCAGTTCATTGCCAAATTATTTTTATTACATGACGTAATGAAAAACAATAATATTTATTATTTATAAACTAAAATAACAATAAAAGTTATATAGACTGTCTTTTAACTTTTAGGTTTGAAGATATAGATGTTGTTTCATTTAAAAATTATGCAATTAAGTAACAAATTGTGTATGTTATGAAATTTTATGTGTAATTTTCTTTGTGTGATGAAATTATTTTGACATTTCTCATTTCAGTTTCACTTTTGCGGAATTTTGAATCGATATTATAAATAGTGTTGCTATTGTTTGAAGTATTATTTATTTAAATTTTAATACATTAATGATAAATACTTTAATTTAGGTGTTAAAATTAATCACAGCGCAATTAAAAACTCTAATTACTTAAATACGCGAGGGTTACGAGTTTGCTAAAAAACATATAAAATATATTTGTCATAGGTAATCGTAAAAATATACATAAAATATATTTCTCGATTCACTCAAGGGAATGGATTTTTATTTATTAATATTTTCATTTTTTCCATCGGGCACCAAGATCAGGTGTAAAGTTTTGCCACTCAACACGCAATACTTAAGAAAAAAATTAGCGGAAAGTGGGGGGGAGTATCTTACCACTAGATTCCCTCTGCTTACCTTGTTGTGTGTGGGATACAGCGTTAAAGTGATATAATTACTTTAATTTTAAATATTTTTTATACAGTTTTGTATGTAATTGCAATAAAATAAAATTTGTATCATATATTTTTTTTCTGGATATTAATGAAATATCTTTGTATTTTAAAATAATCTATGTTTATAGTATTTATTTTGTTTATCTTTAAACATATAAATCGTAAAATTTGAAATAATCATAACAAGAATATCGATATATCGAGTTAAAAGAATCAATACTTTATTGATAATCTGTTTTTCTGTCAAGTGTCAAAGATAAATATAAAAAGTTGGCGGGAATACCAGGAAATATATTTTTATTTACAAATTGTTATATCAATTTTTTGTTTAAATTATTAATAATCGATTACAATATATTTAAAATGTCGATAATAATAGAAAATAATTTAAAAGACACAGAGAACAAAGATATTTTTGAACAAAAAGTTCATTATATTCCTTGTAAAATAGAAGAAGATGGTCCGGCTAATGTAAAAAAATATTTTGAACCGTATATTGTTGAAAATGAAAATAGAGGTAAGAAATTGATACTAGTTATAATTAATAATAATCGTTGTATAAAACAACTAAAAAATATGTTTTTCTACATTAAGTGATAGAAGTGCTATAGAATGTGCGATGCTTGAAGCGATAAATTGTATAAGCCTACCCTGGAATGAAGAATTCCAATATTTAGGTCCTTGACCCATCATCACACCAGCTCGTTGATCCATAATATTGCATTGTCACCTAAGCAACGTATAAGTTATAATTGCCAAATTTCCAAATGATACGATTATTACAAGTGGTTTAGATTCCGATTCTTAGATTTCATTATATACTTAGTTTGTTACAGCTCAATCTGATAAAAAACATAATAAAAAAGAAGCTTCATGCCTTTTTTCGTATAGTAGGATAGGCCCGAGAACATAGTATTAAAACATTGTATTTCTCACACACTGCATAGACTTTGAGATATTGTGTGTTGAGAGGAGGAACTCAACCTGTACTTTGCCTTTTTACTAGAATGTTGAAATAAAAACAATTCATTTCCCTGAGTGGGAATCTGTTATATATTATTCTAGTATGTTAACTTGCATACCCTTGCAAAACTCCTCTTTCCTCTATCTGTGCCGCAGTTAGGTTTATATCATCATCATTAATTTTATTTATTGCCTTTAGTTTTGTTGAGCTACACTACTGATAATTTATATTTAATAACTTGTCATTTTATAATCAAATAAATACTGTTTTTAACCTCACACTGTTCTACTATACCCAGCAAAATTTCAACCTTTTAATAATTTATGAACTTAATAAAATGAAAACAAATATTACATTTAATATCATATAATTTAATATTTATTTCATTTAACAGAAATGTCAGCAACTTTCCGTGGTCATCAGTTAGACGGTGTGAAGATGAAGCTACCAGAAGGTTACCAAGCTGTTGTACTGACTGAAGCTAAGAGACCTCTTTCTGAAGATACTGAGAGGAAATTTCAAGTAAAAAATATAACGAATTTAAAAAAAGTCAAAACTGAAGGAAACTGCTTCTCCTTTTTACTGCTCCAGCTCTCCTGACTTTCTGAAATTTTCAGCTTAATTAACTTAATTTTACAGGTAGCCGGTGGTTTTAAAGAGTTAATATACTGGAACTGGGACAAGAAGACCTCTAAAAATGATAATTTATTGAGAGCTATGGACTGGATTGATATTGCTGAGAGTGTAAGTATTAAATTGTATCTCCATTCTCCACAAATAATTTGGGGGAAACTGGGGAACAAAGTGTCTTAACATAAGATTCCCTCTGCCTACCCTGCTGTATGCAGGATTCAGTATAAAGATGATTTTTATGTGGACAAAACGAACAAACAAAACAAACAGACAGAGTGTTTTAACACAAGAATCCCTTCTGCCTACCCTGACATAAAAGGGTTACAGTAAGAAACTAAACAAAATGTTTTCTTTTCAGATACATGGTGACTGAAAATTGTTGAAAAATTATGTTGAAATTCAAAGATGCATAAATTATGTATTGAAATTAATAATAATTAAAAGATAATATAAAATAATTGCATCGTGTTACTATTTGAATGAAGAATATTTTGAATTTGAATTTTGCACTGGATACAAATTAACATATGTACATAATTTTTTTATTTATATTTATTTATAACTGTTACATACAGGTCTTATGTACTTTTTTATTTTCTAAGAAGTACAAGTTTAAATCCTACATACACATTTTGATGAACAATTTCAAAATATGTATAGCTTAACTTAACTTCACGCTTCATCCCCAGTGGGGTAGTCATAGAGAACGAGCAGAGCTAAAAAAAATCTTAATGTTATAAACTTGAGGAATTTCCACTTTTTTTGTTTCACTCGTTGTGATAGTAAATATAATAAAACTTCTTGAAAGATACAATTGTTTTTTGGTTTGTAAAATTTGGAAGTTAAAATATCATACTTTTTTTTTTAATATCTTTGCAGTATTTTATATGTAATAGAGAAATATTAAAGTTTTCTATATCTCATTTTTTTTATTATAGGAATTATGAATTTGAGTCTTGAGTAAAATAAAACAGAAATCTGTTAAGGTGTTTATTTCAATATATTAAGTTATTTATACAAATATTAATTATTATCTCCAAAACAATAACTTCTATTAATAAGAAAATTGTTAAAGTAAAAGTTTGAGGCCGTCATGGCGCAGACACGTGCGAGCGGCTGTAAACGCGACGGTAGCGAGTTCGATTTCATCTCTTCACTATCGTAAACAGGCAAAGCGCGGCGTTGAGTTTTGCCGCTCAACATGCATTGCTTATAAATTCAGCGGTAATATTTAATGAACCTTATAACAAATAGTTTTTGTAAGTAAATAAATAAAAAATCTCTTCTAATAAATTCCATAAAAAAAGAACTAAAACGAATTCAAATTCTTCTGCCTCAATCTCTCTATCATTAATTTCCTTCTTTCATGTTCTTTTTTACTAATTAATATCTTTCTACTAATAGCCTTTTTAACGTCTTTCGTAGTTCTTTTAAAACGACATATTTTTACCAATTTCCCCATTTCTTTTTCCCCAATGAATTTCGGGACGTCCACACTTTCCCTTGACATTTTGTTGAAAATTTTCAAAAAATGGCAAAATTCAATATCACCACCTTTTATATTGCTATTATAAAACTCTTTCAATTCATTGTCACATTTGTGTTTATTTCTGATAGGTTTTGGATTTTCATATCTATTTTTTCCTATGTCTATCTGTTTCTCTGCATTTCCATATTCATTTCCTCCTGTTTCCCTATGTTTCTCTCTATTTTCCCTAATCAATTTATGTTTCCATATTTTCTTTTTGAACGGTCTTGGATTCATGTCGTGTTTTCTTATGTGTAATTTCAATGCGCTTAAAGTCTGACATATTTTCTCACACTTCTCACATGGAAATAGCATTTTCCCGCCATTTTGTTTCACAACTCTATATAACATTTTTAATCTGTCCAAATAATCACTAGACGCCATTATTATTTTACACTTATTTTCATTTATAATATCTTTAGGCATAATATATTTTTTATAATTTGTATCTATTTCATTCTTTATGATCCATTCACCATTTTGTTTGACTAAACTTTTTTTTATCAAACCTCTTCCTTTTTTTTTCTTTTCTAGTTTATCTAATTTGACATACGCTTGTTTATTTAAGCTTTTTACGCTTGGAATTATTTTAATATCAATATTATCATCTGTATTATCAAACTTTGTGCTGTTTTTCTTTAACTTAAGCCATGTTGTTAAATTAATCCTGTGCACAGATAACATATGTCGTTTTAAATCGCCTTTAGTGACGTAATCGCAGAGGGGACATTTTTTTAGTTCACTTATATTGCATATGTCGAAGTGTTCTTGACAGTGTATTATTAGTTTCTCTTTAGTTTCGTAGAGCTGTGAAAAAAAATTTTTAGTTAAAATAGGAGACAACAAACCAAAAAAATATTTTTTATTTTAGCTTTCCACTATCACACACAAAGCAACCCTGCTTTAGGTAGAAGAAACCTGGGAACCTAATATTAAGTCACTCCGTCCCCATTAAGACACATATGTTCCTCGTTTTCCGTCGAGTTGTGGAGGCATTGGTGAGTGGCGTAGCTGCACGACGAGCTTCGCTTTTTTTTAATAATCTATCTAGAACAATCTACATCAAATCTACTGCAATTAGTCAACTATTTTTATTATCGTCAGCCTTACGCTTTATTCCGCATGGCAGGTTATTTAAAGAACTTTGTGAGACATAATGAACCTACAACCATCGCGCTTCCTGATATTATCATTTACTTACCTTAAAACATACATAGCATTGATGAGTATTTATTTTTAATTTACTATCTTGTCTAATAGTTTTTCCTTCAATCTTATAATTTATTTCATTATTATGCTCATTTTCATTTAAAAAATTATCTAGAACATCATTATTTTCATAATTAGAGTCATTTTTTATATTTTTATCATTGACTTTTTCATTATGTTTTTCACTGCCAATATTTTGATGAGTTTCTTCAGTTACATCTTTAAAACTATTGTCATTACTTTCAATTTTATTATTTATGTTATCGTTTTCATTATTCTCATAATTTGTATCTTCTTTTTCAATTACATTATCCTCAGTTTTATTACTTTCATCATTATTGACATTTGTTATTTCATCATTTGAGTGCACTACATTATCATTTGATTCAATTTTATCATTATTATTGTTTCTAACAAACCTTATTTTTGTTTTGACTGTAAATTAATAAATAGTATAATTATTACTTTTTTTAGCTTCACACTGTATACTGCACAAAATTGGATAGGAGGACCTGAGAACCTAGTATTAAGACACTTCGTTTCCACTTTCCGCCGAATTCTGGAAGCACTCAGCGCTTTGCATTTTGGTCGACGCTTTGCCTCTTTACCAGAGCAGATGGAAATGAAAATATTATTAATATTATCATTTATATTATAAGCCACAATTAATCTGACTGTGAGAATGTATTATAAACGCCTATGTAACTGTAAATGCGATGGTTGTGAGTTTGATACCCATTCGGAGAAATCGTTATATTTAAATTATTTTCATTTCTCTGCTCTAATAGACAAAGAGAGGCGTTTACGACACTCGCAGTGTGTCGAAGTTTGGGCGGGGCGTGGGAAACGAAGTGTCTTAACAGTAGGTTCTTTCTGCCTACCCTGTAAAAAAATCCGTACAAAAAAATAGTAAAAACTCAATATGGCCGCTAAGGTAAAAACTTAACCTAGGTTGTTAATAAAATCAATTTTCTATAAAACTAACCTTTAGTTTTACTTAACTCCTTCAATCTTCTATTATACTCTCTTCTTATCTTCTCTAATTCCTTCATTTGTCTTTTCCTTCTTTTCTGTTCTAACAACTTCTTTAAACATATTTTCGCTTCTTTCTGACATTTAACATCCACTTTTATGTTCTTATCTTTTTTTTCTATAAAATAAAGTATTAATTTTTATTTTATTTATTATAGACAGAGTTCAGTGTTAGACGTAGAGACGAAGGAGTACTTTACAATATTTAATTAGGAAATTACTTAATTAAATAAATATTGTTAAGTAATTATGGCAATATACAAATACTTGTGTCAAAGTATGATCATATCTATGGATGTGCGACATGTGTGGATGTGCGATGTTATGTGTGGATGTGGGATAATATGTGTGGAAGTGATATATCATATGTGGATGTGAGAGCTCATGTATGGATGTAGGATCTCATATGTGGATGTCTGATTACATATGTGGATGATCACATGAGAAGATGGCAAAGTGTGGATGTCAGATCACATGTGTGGATGTGAGATCACGTGTGAATTTCAGATCACATGTGTAGACTGGAAACTAGTGCTACACTTCGTTCCTTGCGCACCGCCCCACTTTTTTGAAATTGCATATTTAGTGGCGGAACTCAACGCAACGCTTTATCCTTTTAAAAGACAATAAATACCTTTAATACTAGACGATCCCGGTTTAACAATTTGTTCTGTGAAATATTTATTTAGATTTGTTTTCCAATCTGTTGTTTTTTCTTCTGTATCTAAAATAATTCGATAATAAGCTTAAATATATTATATTTTTATATATTGAAATCATAAGAAAAAAAATTGTGACACAATATCCTTTTTTTCTATCCTTATGTCACTAACAATAGGAAATACTTATAAATGTGAGTTTGTGAAAATGGATGTTTGTTCCATTTTACGGAAAAACTACTAAATGGATTCAGATGTAACTTTACAGTTATATAGATTATATGTCAGAATAAGACATAGGCTGCAATTTATGTAAATATTTTTTATCATTTGGCTTTAATATAACAAAATGTATAAGCGGGCGAAGCCCAGGCGGCTTGCTAATATGAAATAATTTAAAAGTAATAATTACCTATTTAACAAAATAAAAAAAATATACGGAATGTCAATAAAAAAATATATATGATAAAGACTAAACAAAATATGAAGTAATTTTTTTTTATAACATTATCATATTATTTTTTCTTCTTCCCTGTTAAACATTTGTGTACAATAAAGTATTTCTATCTATAATATTTTTTGGTGTATAAAAAAAATAATTTATATTACTATTACTTTGACTTTGTCATGTGTGTGTAAATAAACAGTTTTAAAACTGAATTTAACGCGTAAGTGAACGTTTTTTAATTTTAAATAGAACCAATTTAAAATGTATGATTTCCTATGTGATAAGTTGTATTGAAGAAAAACCAGAATTTTAAAAGTAATAGAAGGACTTAGAATCTCAAAAGTCTAAAAAATTAATTATTTGACTCGTAAAAGAAAGAATTTTAATATTAGAAGAAATCTTTCACCACTCATCACTTCGACTTTAACTTCATTCAAAAATTCTTCTTCAATATATTCAATTGGTTCTTCTTTTATAATTACTCCCCGTCTTTTCGGTTTTCTGAAAAAAATAAATAAACAAAAAACATTAGAAAAATCTCGAAAAATCCTAATTTAACTGTAAATGTGACAGTTGTTGGTTTCATTTCCACTCGGAGAAATTTATGTATGCACAAAGCTCGGCGTTATGTTACGCGTAACGCTAGAATATATACTTATGCACGTTGTTCTTATAGTTATAATATTATATCATTTTCCCCGTTATAAAACAAAGCGCAGCTTTAAGTTACGTTCAATAATAGGTTATATATAATACTATCTACATCTATTATATTCATAAAATATATTAATTTCCCCATTAAGAGAAAGCACGGCGTTAAGTTACGTTCAACACTACTACGCTAGAATCATACTTACGTTCTCCTAATAGTCATATTGTATCTAACACAATGCGTTTTCCAATAATGAGCCTTTAAATATATATGTTTTTTATATATTTTATTACAAATTTTACATTTTCTGTCCTGAGAAGAAAAAAAAGGTATTAAATAATGACGCAGCGACTGACTGTAACTGAAATGGTTGTAGGTTCAATTCCACTCGTGATCATTATTTTATTTAAAATTATATTAATTTCCTATCTGGAGTGTAGGGAAGTTTGGGAGCTACGATATCAGAAACATAGATATAAACATACACAGATGTCAAACATATAACATGTCTGTTTTCGTCTGGGGTTGAAAAAAAAAACAAAAAATGTTTTCTTTCCTAAGTGTGGAATAACACTTTAAAAATGTTTAAAAAAAATGTCTCATTTTTTATTATCTAAACAATTAAATAAATTACTCACCGATTCTGATTCATGTCCTGATTTAATATGCATCACTAAACTCGGCTTATTGCTGGTTTCGAACCCGCACTTGTCGCATACGAACTTTAATTTATGCAAATGTTTCTTACTAATGTGTGTCATTAGGTAATTTTTATTGTAGAAACTGGAAATAAAATGTAAGTACAAAAACCGAAATGCAAACCATATATATCTATATGCACAGACTTAAACGATAGCTAAAAAAAATGTAAGTAATATTTTAATTACTTCAAAGTAGAGAAAATATAAATTGTGATTTTCTTGATAGCCTTTGGATAATTCAGAAGTAGAATTATTTTCTTTTCCTTGCTTGGGACAAAATGCGGCGTCGAATTGCGCCATTCACCACGTGTAGTTTAGAATGGAGTGTCTTAATAATAGGCTTTCTTTATCTTTCGTATATTATATGCGGCATGAGGCGTGAGGCAATGTTTTTATCAAGTTTGGTTAGGCAAATGATGCCGGCGACTCTTTACAATGGACTGGAATCCTAAGACTCCCTTCCCACCCACCTCCCAGCATCTGTATATCCCGTTATATATATATACGGGATTCAGCGTGAAGCGTACAGCGTGAAAAAAGGTAGAAAATATATAAAAATCTTACCTAGTCTCACAATAATCGCAAAAAACGCATTTTTTCTTTGCCTTATGTTGATTTAGATGTAATTTTAGACGACTCGGTCTTGCAAATCTTTTATTACAAATCTCACATTCAAAATGTTTTTCGGGATAATGTAGGAATATATGTTTCTTTAAAGAACACTAGAAAATAATATAATACAATACTTTAAAATGTTGATGCCATTTTTATGACATTTTTTTATTTTTAAGTACTTTTATACAAAGTACTTAAAAATCTAAACCAAACGCAGCACAATTGTTTAAAAAAAACCCAAAAAATAATAATAACACATTATAAACTTATTATGAAAAAATTCAACGAAGACGTAAACGCAATGGAAATAATCAATTCATAATTGTTTTCATTTCCCCACTCTAATAAGATAAAGCACGGCCTTAAGCTCCACCACACAATTATGACGAAAAATGGGTAACGTAGTGTCTCAACACTAGGTTCCCTCTGCCTTCCCTGCTATATACATATACAGCCTGAAGCTGAAATATACTTACTTCATCCTTAAACCTCTTGTCGCAGTGGTTAAAATTACATATATAGGGTCTTAAGTTCACATGTCTCGACATATGTAGCGGCAAATTGTATTTATTAGTTATAATAGCGCCGCAAATTTCACACTTACACGCGTATTTTCGTTCGTGCACGTTTTTCTGAAAAATTATGAATGAAAAATATAAATATATAAACCAACGGTTTTTAGAACAATATCTTTAGAAAAAAGTGATATAACTCAAAGTAGATTTTACAAATAATTGTAATACTACAAAATTGTTTCTTTTTTAATTAGCTTAGAACGGCGTTGGTTTCCCCCGAGTGGGAATCGGATCCACAACCGTCACGTTTACAGTCGCACGCCTATACCAATGTACTACGACGACCTTAAAAGAAAACACAGACTACCCTCCAAAATTATTTGAAAAACATAGGCTAGTCGTGGCGCTACGGCACGAAGTGTGACTGTAAAACCGACTGGTTGTGGGTTCAATCCCCATTCGAGGAGATGAAATATTTACTTAAATTTATATTTCCATTTCTTCGCTCTGGTATCGAGGCTAAGCGCGGCGTTGAGTTCTGCCACCCATCACGCAATGTCTCCAGAATTCGGTAGAAAGTGGGGAACGGAGTGTCTTAACACTAGGTTCCCTCTGCCTACCCTGCTGTGTGCGGGCTACAGCGTGAAGCTATTATATTTATTTATTTATTCTTTTTACTTACGACATGTGATTTTAACACTTTACTGGATTTAAAGACCTTATTGCATTTGTCGCATTTCCATTTGTTCACATTTATTTCTAAGTGTACTTCAGTCACGTGGACTGTGAGTCGACTTTTTGTACTATAACTGTAATATAATAATTAAAACATACTTAACAAATAACTATAAAAGAGCTGACAATATTTTAAATAAACATTTAACATTTCTACATTTAGGTCAGAAATATCTTTTTTGAGAAAGAAAAATACATGGCTTAGTGGTTTCCAAGAGGCGCGCGCAGGTAAGTTCCGGTACAATTTTTTGTAGCTTGTCTAAAATGGTAGAGCTTATAATGTTCAAACGGTTGCTTTTTCAGCTAGGCTGTTTTCCACATTTAGCAGGGTGGCCAAAGGGAGCCTATTGTTAAGACACTCCGCCCCTCATTATCCGCCGAGTTCTGGAGGCATTGAGTGTTGAGTGGCGGAACTCAACGAGGCTGCACATATATTTTCGAATCACGGCTAAGAACACTCGATTAAGTCACCTTTTAAAAAAACCATGTACTAAATCTAACGATGTTTATTGCAAAAAAACATATTTAAATCAGTTTCAAAGGTATAAGTGAACATCTCCACACTCTTATAACACAAACTGCGGTGTTGAGTTCCGCCACTCAATTCTCAATAACTTTAAAATCGAGTTGAAAGAGGAAAACGGATTGTTTAGCAATCAATTTTGATATATCTTTTTAAACTTCACGCTACATCCCGCGTATAGCAGGGTAGACAAAGGGAAGCCAACAAAATCCCCGTGAACTGCCCAACTTTCAACACATTGCATGTGTGCAATTATTCCCTAGAGTGGGAATCGTACCCACAATCGTCGTGTTTTCGGTCACACGACCTCATATAACTTACCTTTTATCACATAATGTACATTGATATCGTTTGATAATACCCATATGTCTTTGCTGGTGTTTCCTCAGTGTGGAGGAGTCTCGACATGCGTAGTCGCAGAATTCGCATTTAAAAGGTTTTGTATCTGAGAAAGACAATGAAAGAAGATTTATTTCAACGCGGTTTGCCTCTCAATCGATAATTGGGCAGACTCGTCTACTCTCAATGATTGTATGGTAATGTATTAGGAATTTGAATTAACACTTATCGGATAATCTATCCAAATACAGTGTTGAAAGCAACAATACAGTAAGGAAAGTTAGAAATATTTGAAGTAATATTGTGTCACATAGAATGAAACAAACAAAAACAATTTGATGTGATAACTGTCTTTTTGTTAATTCGGATCAGTGGTAAAGCCATTATTAAATTAAAGAGTATTACATAAAACGAAAACAGAAGAAGATATTTTTAAACATCATCTTTTATTGCCAAAAATATGGGTACATCAAGCTGAACAGCTAAATCAGTATATTAGTATTAGGTAATGAAACTTCTTACTGCGCAACAAAATCATGTGCTTATTACCATTAATTAATGAGTTATGTTTAGTCTCGCCTAATTTACTTTTATTACATCACTAGTTAATTGCTGTACCCCGCTTATTGTTTCTTTTTTATTATTATAAATTTATCACAAATGTTTCCCATTAATTTAAATCTTATAGATATAAAGTAATCACCAAATGTATAGGATTTAAAACCATATCACTTGCATCAATTCCTTTAAATTAATTGGGAAACACATATTTAAAATTACTATTTAGATAAGAGATGATATTATGATCAAATAGAAATAAAGAGAGAGAAATAGCAATACAACAAAAAGTAAACGTACAAAACACACAAACAAAACAAACCACTTCTATAGAAATAAACTTTTAACATCAACAACCAATGCTACCAGAATCATTAAAATTGGCATATATACATATTCGACCTAAGCTTACCTAACCTATGCAGCTTCATGCTGTATTAATAAAGGAAAATTAGTGTTAATAAGCTCCTTTTCACACTTTCTGCACAATTTTCAAGACCAGAATAATTCAAAATTACTTAATAGAAATATCTATTGACAATTCGAAATATTTTGATATTGGGAGAAACTTTGATGCTCCTCATCTTGATGCTGATGGAATTGAAGGTAGACCTGGTGGAAGGTCGAGTATTCTGCCAGGACTCACATGCTATGGCGTGGATGTCACGAGGCTTCACTTGCCCGGTTATGTGTGAAAGTGTAAGGGATGCTATAGAAAGGTTTGTTTGATAAATTTACATACATACTATGTATGTGTAAGTTTATTAGGCTAGTTTTTTTTAAATAAATCATAGTAATTTATTAGGTAGAATATTCTATCTAGAGGCTAAAATGTTTCTTCACCAATGAACAAAACTAATATATAAAAATAAAATCTAGCTAAAATTATATTATTTTCTAGACTTATAATGTTAGACTACAAAAATGTAGTACAAGAACAACTCGGAAATCAAGAAAACAACACTATGATGGCAGGCGATGATTTTTACGAAAATTTTCTGAAAGATAATTTGAGGAGGCCTATAGGCAATTCCATAAATGAGATTAAAACAGATAAGAATATCCTCAATTTTGGTGAAATAAAACAAGATAAAACTACCCCCAATTTTGGGACCACGGACAAGAAAAATAACATCAATCCTTTTTTGACAATAATTATAAAAAGCTTAAGAAAGGCAGAGGGTATTTTCCGTAGGAGTGCGGTGGGTACTTCTAAATATGAAAAAGAAACAATTTTGGGTAAATGTTGGGCATTGGAGAAATTTGAAGCTAAATTGCTTTTGGGTAAGGATAAAGGAAATATTTTTACATTTCAAAGTGTTATTCTAAACTTAGGAAAGAAATATACTTTATTCATAAAACGATAAAAATGTTAACGTCTTGTTTACTGTCCAAGCGCTCTAACTGTAAAGCCGTACGTTCTTTATAAAGCTACGGCGAAATTATCTAAGTGTATACGACGGTTATGGATTCGATTTCCATTCGGAGAAATGTTAATAGCCATAAAATGTATTCGTTTCATTTGATCTTATTAAGCTCTTAAGTCGTTAAGCTTTGCGATTTTCTTCTCTTTCCAAGAATTTCCTTTTCTACTTAAAAACAGTTCAATGGTATAGTACATGGTACAGATTGAGTAGGAACGTCAGAGACTAATGTTAAAACACACTAATTCAAGACGTTGTGTGTTGAGTAGCGAAACTCAACATTAGACTTTGTCTTAATACAGATCGAACCCGTACCAACGTACAGTTAGACACTGTCCCAGGACCCACTGCGCCACTATGGTATATGTGCTTATATAGATACAGTATTCTTAAAGAAAAATGTTGCCAGGCAAACTCGTGCGCAGAACATGTACAAGAAAGTCAAATTTTGACGGCAACTTTTTATCATTAATGACTAACATTCTGAACAAATATATCGACACAAAGTTCGATTTTACTGAAGAAATGACAGAGGTGCGTAACCTTTTTCATATTTTTTTAGCCTCACGCTGAATCCCATATATAGCAAGGGAGACAAGTTAGTGTTAAGATACTCCGTTTCCCACCCTCGGATGCTATCCTGCACCTCCCAGTGATCAAGACATTGCTACTGTAAGCACGATGGTTGTGGGTTCAATGCCCAATCTCAGAGTGACTAATGTCACATTGACAATATAAATGACTAAAGAACGGCAATGAGTGATTGAATTTGTGCAGAAAGTCGAGAGCGGAGATCGGAGCCTCTGAACAATAGGTTTCCTCTGTCTACTTTGCTATATTCGAGATACATCGTGAAGTAAAAGAGCATTATTAAGGAAAAGTATAAGAAACTTTTTTTAATTTAATGTAGGATAGGCAGCAGAAAATGTAACTAAAATTATCAAATTTACTTCTAACATTATATAGATTCTTCTAGAACACATATTTGGGAAGAACACAGATCTACGCAACAACATATTCGACGTGAATAAACTATTGAAGTTCCTTAGAAATTCCTTAGATTTGCACAATAGTCATACTAAAAACGAAATTACCCTAAAATCTAGACATTGCCTGTCCATTCCTTTGCCTGGATGTTTTTGTAGACCGGGGTAAGTATTTTACGGTACAATTTAAAAGTTTGTGGGTTTTCTCGCTCTGGCAACAAGGTAAAGCGCGGAGTTGAATAATAATAATATATAAACAACAGCTTCAGCTGTATTCGTATAAAACATTTCGTACTCTACTTTACTAATTTCTCGACTCATTCCATGTTGAGTGGCGAAACTCAACTCCAGGCTTTTGCCTTGATGTCAGAGCAAAGAAATGAAAATACTAATAAATAATAATTCATTTCGCCGAGTGGGTTAAAGTCACCCTTGTACCCCTGCGCTACGACGGCCTCACGACGACCGCACCTCAGTTTCGACACCGCGTAATGTGCGTGGGAAATGGCGTGGGAACTTTATTAGTAGGTTCCATCTGCCTATCCTGCCATATGCGGGAAACAGCGAGAAGCTAAAAATAATTATCTGTGTATCATAAGGGATAGCTGTTGTGAGTTCAATGCACATTCCAGGCCAGTCGTGGCGCAGGGGCACAAAGTGTGACTGTAAAACCGACTGGATGTGGGTTCGATCTCCACTCGAGGAGATTAAATATTTATTTAAATTTATATTTCCATTTCTTCACTCTGGTGTCGAGGCAAGGGGGGAAAGGCAGAAAGTGGGGAACGAAGTGTATTAGTGACTCAGCGTGAAGCTGACATTCTAAAGATATTTAATTTTTTTTTGTAGTTACGTAGAAGATGACGGCCAATGTGTGGCACCGTCGGATTGCATTAGAAACGAATATTACACGCAATATTTATCCAGAATTATAGTACAATAAAAAAAATCTAAATTGTATATCTAAAAAAGAAAACATTAAAAAAATACATTCTTGTGTCATAGAAGAAAAGGGAAAGTTCTCATTTTTTTACATTTTGGCCTGTTTGTCCGTGTGTTTGTGAAACCTAGCCTCAGAAACGGTTTAACTGATTAAAATGCCATTTTACTACTGTACTTTGGCAAATTATCATTTAGTATATATATAATTAACATTTAGTGTTTGTTTTATTTAAATTGATTCGTTTTGAGTGTTTTGTTCAATAAAATTGCTACAAAATAATTGTTTTATAAAATTGACTGAAACTTTATAAGTTTTTCAATGTACGGATATTATCTTTAAAATATTATTAAAATACGAAATTAATCTGCTACAACTAACAACCAATTTCCGAAAAAATTATGTAACAATATAAAAGTACTTCCTGAGGTGAGTGAGTCTAACCGAACAAACACTTCAGCTAATATCTATATATATAAAAGGACTTGTGCTGACTGACTGAGGTAAGACGCACGCAGAGCCGTAACCGCTGTGCGTAGAAATGTGAAATTTGGGCAGATGTTTATTTTCATATTCTGGACATCCACTAAGAAGGGAATTTGAAAAGTTTTAACCTTAAAGGGATGAAATAGGGGTTGAAAGTTTGTATGGAAATAAATTTAATCTGTACGGATTTTTATAAAATTTGAAATTCAGACTCTTAAAAATATTTCATTGAACACGTGTTTCATGGTTTTTAAGAATTCACCCCCTAAGGGTTCAAATAAGGGGTTGAAAGTTTATATGGAAAAATCTTTAAATTGCCACCGATTTTTATAAAAATTTAAATTCAGTCTGAATTAAAAATATTTTATTGAACACGTGTTTCGTGGTTTTTTTAGAATTCACTCCTAATAAGCGGGCGAAGCCGCGCGCGCCCTCTAGTTATAAATATTAGTATAGAGACACAGATATATAAAACTCACCAGTATGCAAATAATTGTGGCTTTTTAAGGAATATTTTGAATTAAAGCCTTTGCCACAAACTTTACATTTATATGGTCTTTCATCTGAAAAAGAAAAAAATATATATTAACATTTTTACTACTTACATCTCTTTTTTTATATTGTTTAACTCCACATTGGATGCCTACAGAAAGGCAGAGGGAAAATATTAAATATTTCATTGCTTTGAGTGGGAATCTAACCCTCAATCTATCACATTTTCATTTGAACACTTGTGCCACTGCAACATGGGGATGATTGTGAGTTCAGTACATATATCAATTATTATAAATATATAGTATATCAATTACTTTTATTTTCAAGCATGGCATTAAGTTCCCCACTAAACACACAATATCTATGAAGCAATGTCTTAAAAAAAGCAGAGTAGACAGAGGAAATCTGGGAACCTAGTCTTAAAACATTTCTGTTCATCACTATCCGCAGAATTCTGGAGACTGCATGTTCAGTGACGGACATCAACTTCACAACTGCCCTTAAAAAAAAGAAAAATCACCTGTGTGTATATACATATGCTGTTTCAAAAGGCTTTCATAGTGAAATTTTTTTCTGCAGTATCTACATTCATGATCAGTTGCGGGGCTGTGCACTTTCTTAATATGACGACTTAAATATTTCTTAGTTTTGAAACTACTGGTGCAAATATTACATTCAAAAGGTTTTTCGGATGAATGTGTTTGTATATGTTGGTCTAGACCCACTTTCTCTGTGAATTTCTGGAAAACATATGATTTTTTTTATGTTAAAGATAAATAAATAATAACTAGAGACCATTGTGTCATGGTGGAAAAGTAAATGTCACAGACGACAGACAGCTGTGGGTTCTAAAATAAGTTATTTTCATCTATTTTTCTTACAGAACCTAGACAGTGTTAAGTTACATGCAATGTCTTAAAAATTTTGCAATATGAGGAATAACTAAAAAATATATAAGAAATAAAATAGCTTTCTTTCCTCAATAAAATTAATTCATCGAACAAGTTTTTTCTAGAGTAAAGAAAACAATCGAAATATTATTATTATTTAATTTATTTGAGGCCGGTCGTGGCGCAGCGGCACGAGGTGTGACTGCAAAACCGACTGGTTGTGGGTTCGATCCCCACTCGAGGAGATGAAATATTTACTTAAATTTATATTTCCATTTCTTCGCTCTGGTGTCGAGGTTAAGCGCGGCGTTGAATTCTGCCACTCAACACGCAATACCTCCAGAATTCGGCAGAAAGTGGGGAACGGAGTGTCTTAACTCTAGGTTCCCTCTGCCTACCCTGCTGTGTGCGGGATATAGCGTGAAGCTAATAATTTAATTTATTTAATAAGGTGCAGTCCCTTTTGCGACACAACAATATGCTTCACATAAAAATATTACATACCTTACTACAAATATTACATTTATGCATAGTAAACTTTTTCTTTGGTCCTTTTTTGATCTTATTTGTGGTAATCTTCGCCATTTCTTTTGTTCAATATATATTTCTGAAAAAAATAAAAGTAAATAATATTGTTTTATTCTGTAAGATTTTGAAATGAACCAACGATTAAAATAAAAGTATAATAAACAATTTATATTTATTAATTCAAGAATTTAAAAGAGGAAATAACTCATAATAATTCTAAACAAAATATTAATTTTCATCATTAAATACATTTGCGTACATTACATTACATACAGTAGTTATAGAAATAACTATATAAAACTGCACTACATATGATAATAGAATGATCTAAAATAGTTTGTTTTCAGTTTTTATATTAAAAACTACAAAATAAGTATGAAAATAATAATAAGCTAATAAAAATCCTTTTTATGTTGAAATATTAGCTAAAACATTTTTCTAGTAGGTACTTATATATTTACAATATTGACACTGACAGATATTTTTTTAACATTGTGACGACACAAGGTAGGAGCTTTTTTAGAATCGATTTGTTTTATATCGATTCTTAGCAGTAACAATGATTGATTATTAAATTTAATATTTTAATTGTTGCATATTTTCGATGCTTTCGTTGTAACGCCGCCGCACATCGCCGAGCTGTTGTGAATTAAATTACTACTTAGGAAAATTAATTACTTGCTGTTTTGATACTATGTCTGGTTGCAAATCTGTCTGGAGTTCCATCACCCAACGCCCAATGTCTCGAAAATTAGAGTAGAAACAGGAGAGCTTAAGTTCACGCTACTATTATACCAATATCATGTTAATTGTAGGATACAGCGTGAAACTATTTAAAATTGCGGCTAAACCAGTTCGAGTTGACCAGAGCTAAACACTTTTTAATTTTGTAATATTTTAACCATATTACATATGCTATGAAATAAATGAAAATTTGTTTATAATTTAAAATTATAGAATACATAGTTATTTTATTGTTTTCACGCAATGCGTCAAGCTTCAGCTTTAAATTTTGAATTAAAAGGATAATTAAAAAAACAAATTGGCAAGAGTAATTTATTAACGTAATAACATCAACAACACAACCAATTAATATTAAATTAACAAATTTATTATTACATATATTTTCAACACCAGTAATATATATTGAAGTTCGTTATAAAATATCAATAGCTTTAATTTTTATGTTTAAGGATTTGGACTCGCGATCCTTAAAATACTTTCTCAAGCTTAAACACGATATATGTATACTTTGTGCATCGTGTATTTATGCACGATGTATCCCGCAGTGTAGGCAGAGGAAACTTAGCGATAATTTATTCTTCCGAGTGGAAATGGAACCCATAATATCATCTCGTCTCATTTAGTTAGTGCCTCGACAACGCGACATTCAAAACAAAATAATAAAGTAAACTTAAGTTTAAATACATGTCGAAATACTGTCCATTTCTATTTATGGCATTGATTCGTGTTCTTTAACTAGTTTAATATATATTTTTTTAAAGTTATAATTACTTTCGTACAATTTCTAAGTTTTGTAAATCACTTATTAATTGTATTGATTATGTTATTAAATAGTAGGATCTCGATTATCCTTACATTCGATCCTTATATCCTTAGATACGGACTAGCGTCACAGCTCTCATTTTCCATTTCAAATGAACAAAAAAAGACAAAATTATCGACCAATATACAATTAGTAACCCGTTTCCCAGATACAAATATTAGATACACTATATTTGAAAACGTCCTTATCTGTCTTAACAATATTTAAGTAAAAAGTTAAATTTAATCAATAATAACCACTTATTTTAAACCTATTTTTATGTTGAATTCAACAATTTTTTACTTAAATGGCCTTAGCTTGACGCTGTATCTCACATACAGAGGGCAGAGGGAACCTACACCCTATGTGCATTGGCATGACGCAAAATGTAACTAAAAAAATACTGTTTCTAAAACTATGTAACTTTTTAATTTCTGTTTAATTTAGTCCAGGTTTACTCATGTTTTAAATTATAATCCATCAATATAACAAAAACCCAATATTCAGAAAACAACCTTACATTCATCAAAACAAGGAACTTAATAAAAACAACAAAAGGAATCACAACAGTATTGTCTTACGAACAGTTTGCCCGACAGTAAAAATGGCGAATATAAACTGACAAAACATCACATTTTAATGTAAAATGTCCGCAGTACCTGTGGTTACATTCATTATAGTAGTTTATTTTTAGTATTAAAATGCGTCTAAGGTTTGAAAACAAGTTGGCTTTTGGGTAATCTTACATATCAAATATTTAAACATTATTATGAAAATTAAGAAAATAATCTATGGTATTTATGATTAGTAAATGGGATAAATAGAAACATATAGATTTAACATTTGAAATTAGATATTTGCAATGTTCCTGGAACTGTTCCTTAATATGAAAACAATCTTTATTTTTGATTATTATATAAGTTTCTTTTCACTTCATTTTTTTTAAATCTAAATATAATTATAGAATCATTTCAAAATCGTTAAATTTAAATCATAATTATGATTAACTAATAAGTTTTATAGAAATCGTTCATTAATATTATTTACATCCCTAGATCTATAGATATTATTTACTTTATGTACATACCTATAAATCCGACCTATAAATCAACCTTTTTTGATTTTTTGATCTTTTATGAATAGGGTCTAGTGTTAAGACACTCTGTTCCCATTAAGATACTTCCATTTTATATTTCCGCCGAATTCTGGTGGGATTACATATTGAACTGTTGGCAGAACTCAACAATGCGCTTTGTCTCGTCAGCAGACCGAGAAAATGAAAAAATATATATTTCATTTCCTAGGGTGGAAATTGTACCCACAACCTTTCGCGTTTTCAGTCGCAGCCTTGTGCCAGTTGTGTGTGGAGAGCATGAAGCTAAAAAATGGCGCTCCTTGTCATCTATATTCAATTTTGAGCTTAAATTAATGCCATAATTTTTTTTTAATAAAACATTTATACAATAAGTACAATATATAAACACAATTTTTTGGTAACAAAAAAAACATAACCTTTATAAATAAGACATCAAAGTAAATTACATCATTACAATAAAAAAAAATTATAGTTAAATCGAATCGAACCCACAACCGTTGCGTTATTAAATAAGACGGTCACCCGGCCCCCGAGTCATGAACAAAAAAACTATTTTTGAAATACAAGTAATTCTTTTGGTGAAATTTTAAGTTTCTTTAAAAGTAATCACTTATTAATAAGGAGCACAAAATTAAATCACAGCCTAATTAAAATTAATTATTAAATAAAAAAAACTTAAAATAGATAATGGCGTCCATTTTGAAACTTATTTAGTAGTTTGGTGTAAATTAATATAATTCTAGATTATTAAATTAAGATTTTGAACTTCAATTTAGATATTTATATTTACACTAGGTACACTTCAAATTCAATTACAATGAAGTTCCCAATTTCAAATGATATTTTTAATACCTATTTACAACATAATAGAACTTCACAAATAACAATATTCTAATAAGTTCATTGTTTTCTAGTCTAACTATCATAAATATATTTGTAGTTCTATATAACAAACTCAGTTAAAATAAAGTTCACATGAAGTTTCCATTTCATATATAGGCATAGCTTATTTATAAGTTTCAATAATTTTAGTCTGTTTATAACTAGCTTCAAAACAAAGTTTTTATAATTACAGGTCTCTCTCTTAACAAACTTCAAATGAAGTTTTCTTAATTCTTAGCTAAAAATACAACTTTTAGCAGCTTCAAGGTTTTCATTTCCTTTCTTCTTCTCTCTATTCTCCATATATTGACTATAACCACCGCCTAAAATGCCTAATAAAATAATAAAACCTACCATCGAATTAGATTTGAATTTCTTCGCACAATCCTCTGGATTATCTGGATTTAATGTGTATATCTGTAAAAATATATTTATATACATATATACATATACATGAAATATATTCATTTTCATATTTTCTATAAATTAATAAAGATTCGTCAACAGTTTAGACGTAGGATTTTTTTCATTGCCAATTTTTATCCATATTGTATTTTGTGTGACACAGTTACGAATAGATACCAATAACGTAAACACCTACTACTACAATAATACTACTAAACGTTGCCGATCTGCCACTTTATTCTTAAAAAACATACTAGAACGAGAAAGGGATATCTTTCGTATTATTTACGCTGCGCTTTGCTTCCTTACCAGAGCGAGGAAATGAAAATATGAAATATTTAATTTCTTCGAATGGGAATTAAACTCACAACCACAACCTATCACGTTTACAGTCACACGCTTATGTGTTTACATCACGACGAAAATATTAAATAGAGGCCGTCGTGTCGTAGTGGAACAGCATGTGACTGTAAACACGCCCGTTGTGGGTTCGGTACATACTCGGGGATTAATCATATTCAAACTACATATTTTCATATCTCCGCTCTAATCAAACAAAAGCGAGGCGCTATGTCTTGCTATTCAACACGACATATAAAGATTATAAAATAGAAAAATAGGAAAATGGCTGCCCACTTAACCGAAAAACAAGAACACAAAAATTTTAAATTCAATGAAACAACCAATTTCACAAAATAAATTCTTTGGTTTTCACCATTTTGGTTTTCTTGAGACCAGTAAAAAGTAATATTCCTTTACAGAGTGCAGGTGTATACAAACTAGACTGTGACTGTGGCTTATCATACATCGGTCAAACAAAGAGAAGCATCGGTGTTAGGGTGAAAGAACACATCTCTGATATCAAGAATGGGCATGTATCGAAGTCAGCTGTGTGTGAGCATACTGTGGATAAACCCAGCCACTACATTAGGTTTGATAAACCCCAAATCCTCGCTAAGGAAAACAGATACATTCCTAGAATGATCCGCGAGGCTATTGAAATACAAAAACATCCTAATTTCAACAGAGAGGACGGCTGGAAGCTTTCTACCACCTGGGACCCACTCATAAAATCATTGAAGTCTCAAACCCACCATACCAGAGGGCAAGATACTATCAGCTCATTCTGCAGGAATCCAGGGCAGTACGCGAGGCAATTAAGAAATCGTTGGCGGTAGTTTGATATAATAATTATGTCAACTGACAGACGAATGCCACCTCAGTCTACCCGTGACCACGGACTACTGCAAAGTGTTCGAAACGTCGGGTTTCCAAAAATGTATAAAATTACAAAATATACGCGATTAATCCGGTTAAAATAGTTTCATTTACAATTTCACAAACTTCAATTTCAATTCCAATGACACATCAACTTCACTTTTCACTTCACTACACTCACCTGTCTCCCCGCGTGTATGGCATACGTGGCCAACGCTACATAATATGGCAATGACAGATTGGCAGACTGGCCTGCTACTATAAAGCCAGTTAGACTGGCAGCCAGGCATAAAGTCAACGCCGGTTTTGTATTTTGACCGAAAGTTAACGCCGTGGATTTTATGCCAAGCCTGGCGTCATCTAGTTTGTCCTGGAATGAGAAAAATGGTTTGATTTTTTGAATATAATTTTTTAATTGGTTGTAAATGGTCGTGGATTTAATCGTCACTTAGGGTAATTAATTTTCCACTCAAGTAAACAATATGTAGCGTTGAGCTAGGGAATGTTTTAACAATAGGTTCCCTCTGCCTACCCTGCTATTAACAGCATGAGGCTACTGTTTATTATTAATTATGATAACTTACTTGACACTATATGAGATTAATAAAAAGTTTAATTGCGCCACAAAATGCTGAAAAGAAAGAGATCGGGTTAAGGTACCGGTGGGTTCGATAACCACTCGAGTGAGTCATTATATTTAAATTATCCCTCCCATTCTAATATAAAAAATTGTAACATAACTTTTCTCACCTGATGAGCATAAATAGTATCATATAACACTGTCCAAGACAAAGCAGATAGATACAAAGGCAGACATACACTCGTATCTATGTAACCATTTATAGCTGAAAAACCTAATAACGCCCCCCAATTGAAGGTCGCCCCTAAAAATATTTGAGGGTAGTTCGTGAATCTTTTTGCAAGAGGGTATGTTATTACTAGAGCTGTAAAAGAAAAAAAAAATTTATATTATTGCATTTTTTCTGACTACACTGTGTATCCCGCACATAGCAAGGTAGACAGAGGGAACATGGGAACCTAGCGTAAGATGCTCTGATCCCGATTTAGATACACCATTCCGCACTTACCACCGAATTATTTAAGGTATTGCGTTGAGTGGTGGAACTCAATGCCGCATATCATATCGTTCCCAGAGCAAGGAAATAAAAATATTTAATATTTCATTCCTTCGAGTGAAAGACACTATCGCAATACTTAATAATATATTAACAACCTCTACCTTAAAAAAAATATCTAAAAATACAAAAAATAAATAAACTCACCCATGCTGCTAGCACCCAAAACGACGCTATAACAGTTCAATTGTAGCAGTACAGTCAAAGCTAAACTAAGCTGTAAGGCTAAAAAGCAAATAGCTTGCTTGCTCGATATCGCTCCAGACACCAGTGGCCTATTTTTGGTTCTTTCTACCTGTAATAGGGGAAAATAATTGATAGTTAAACGTTATGAAGTAAACAAACAACTAAAACAAGCTGATAAACTTCATCTTCATTCTTCTAGCTAAGAACACTTGATTAATTCACCAAAGCATTATATATATTCTTTATTGCACTTAAAAACATATAAGAAACATAAAAATTAAAAAGTTAGTTAGCAAAGGTGGGCTTATTTCTAAAAGAAATCTCTTCCAGCCAACCAATGGAAGTGGATGATTGTCAAACAGTGGAAGAGAGTATAGTGCAGTTTTCAATAAAAGAAAAATAACTAAGAAATTAAAAATAATAATAGTAACAATAATCATGAAACAAATTTCCAAAAGCAAAAGTAGATAGATACATATAAACTATACATAAATCCTATACTTATATAATTATAAATACATCCTATATTTATAAATACAAATTATATATAATAAACACATATATATATATATATATATATATATATATAAATATATATATATATATATATAATATTATATAATATATATATATAAATATTATATATATATATATATACATATATAATATATATATAATATTATATATATAATATATATATATACAAAATTTATGACAATATATAAGTATACATAAATAAATTTTATATACGTGAAGTGCGGTTGTTTTGCTCAAGAAAGAAAAAAAAAAATACTGTCTGAATAAAAGTTAATTGTTCACAGTAGCAAATAAATTGTTTCTTTAACTGGGATTTAAAAGATAGTAAGGAAGACCTTCTTTGGATAGGGATAGGAGTTGGTTCAAAGTGATGCAGCGTACACAGTGAATGATTTTTGGAAGAATTTGGTACTGCTCATAGGTATCTCGAGCGCCGGAACGACGCACGACCAGCTAGAGCGTAAGGGACGAGGGAGAATGTTGAAACGGGAACGTAGGTATTCAGGAAAATTTTGGTAATTAAGGATTTTAAAAAGTAATGTAAGGATGTGCTATCACGGCGAAGACGGATTGGGAGCCAATTAAGCTGAGCACGAAATTGGGAGACGTGGTCATACTTACGCAGCGCATACACAAAGCGTATGGCGAGATTTTGAAGTTAAGTAATTTGTTAAGTAGCTCCTCGGTCGCATCCAAATAGCAAACCGTCAGCGTAGTCGAGAATTGGAAGAAGAAGACATTGCGCTAGCATAATTTTTGTTTTGTGGAGGCAGGAAATATTGGAGACGCTTAAGGGAATGGAAGGAGAAATGCATGCGCTTGCTGATTGCATTGATATGTGGTACCAAGACATGTTACAGTCAATGATAAGACCCAGATTCCTAACTTCGCTACATAAGGAATCGGCACTCCTGAGTAGCGAATTTCTGCACAGAATCCAGTCAATTTTTTGTCTAAGTCTATTACTGCCTATAATAATAGTCTGTGACTTTCTAGGGTTAATTAATAGACCAAAAGATTCCGCCCACGATTGGATAGCACCAAGATCACTATTTATACTTTCAATAATTTCAGGCAATTCATTTAAATTACTATGACAGTAAAGCTGCAAATCATCCGCATACAGATGGAAAGGAGAAGTAATGACTTTTGAAATATTGTTAATAAAGACTGAGAAAAGAAGTGGAGAAAGAACGCCGCCTTGGGGAACGCCAGCAGTGAGTTCAAGCCAATTCGATGTGGTATCGTTTGCTTTTACGCATTGCCGGCGGTCGAAGAGATAAGAACGGAACCAATTTATAGCTGCTGAAGAAATATTGACTGCTCGAGAGTGCCAAGAAGTTGTCGAAATCAACAGAGTTAAAAGCACTGCTGAAATCCAGTAGTACCATAACAGTGAGCTGGTGTTGTCCATAGCACACCGAATGTCCTCCGTGATATTCAACAGTGCTGTAACTGTGCTGTGGAAGGGACGAAACCGGACTGGAAAGGACACAATAACTTGTTGGTTGAGAGAAAGGAATAAAGCTGGTTATTGACTAAGGATTCTAGGATCTTAGATAAAACAGGAAGGATAGATATTGGACGGTAATCAGTGACATTGGAAGGATTTGGGTAATGGAATGATATAAGCATTCTTCCATTGTGAAGGAAAAACATTACTTGACAGTGTAAAGTTTATAATGTGGGTGACCACTGGTGCAATGCATTCCCACACAGAGAATCATCTCAAGACTGAGATTATCAATTCCAAAGGCTTTAGAGGAAATGGAGTAAACACACTTCTTGACATCATCCTCTGATACAGCATTGAAAGAAAAGGAAATCGAGTCTGGTAGGTCAATACGGGACAACAAAGCAAGTGTTTCAGATTTTACTAGGGGACTTATATTTAATGGTGGAGTTGTAAAAAAGAATTGAGAGTATTAAGATCCACTGAAACTGACGAGCTTCAGTAGTTTTGCCTACACCAAATGACTCTAAGAATCTCAAACCGTGCCTGACTGAGATTCTGAATGTGTTTTTGTGGAAATAGCGACGCTTAGCATCCCTACACATTCTGTTACAGATGTTTCGCAGCTTTTTATACGCAGTGTAATTTCAAGAGTAGGAGATTTTTGTATTTAAGCTTAACTCTATCACGTTTTGCCATAGTATTCTTAATAACATCAGTTAACCATGGGGCAGGCGCATGCTTCATACGAACTGGTCTCACAGGGGCATGAATTGTAAGACGTTGATCAGTTCAGTAGTTAAAGATTTTACCATATTGTCAATATTAGTTGATGACATTATGAAGACAGTCGATGTTCCTCACATCCTCCCTTAAGCGTTCAACATTCATATGCTTAAAATTGCGCTGAAAAATAATTTACCTCTAACTTTAGGAGGGCGTAATTTATAAGATAGAAAGATAAGATCGTGAAATGAAAACGAGCACTAGTTTGACCGTGGAAAGAAATAAGATTAGGGTTAGAGACAAAAATAAGATCGAGAAGAAATAAGATCGAGAAGAGAAGGCTTACAGTTAGGAAAGTAATGAGTGGGGGAAGACATGGGCAAAAGATGTAAATTAAACGATTCATTAAGTTCCTTCAACAAATGTGTTCTCCGATCATTTTTTAACAGACACGTGTTTAAATCGCCCATGCAAATGACATGATCGTATTGGGGTCGAAGGTTCTCAAAAATACTGTCCAGAGTACTGAAATAATTGACTTGGTCATTTGGTGAGTACAAGACACCAACCAGTACATTTGCATGATGCAAAGTCAATTCAAGGAACAGGTATTCAAGAGACGCATTATGTGTAGGGAGGAGAGCATGTAACAACACTAGCCGGGATGTTGTCGCGAAGATAAATGCCAACGCCACCACCACCCCGACCAATGCGGTCATTGTGAAATAGCTGATAACCTGGAAGAGAGTAACAAGCAGATGGAAGTGATGGTTTTAACCAGGTCTCAGATATAAGTACACAATCAACTACACCGGAGCTAAAGGATGCGAGAAGGTCAGTATGGTGAGCAGGAATGCTCTGCGCGTTAATATGCACCAAGGAAAGTGTTGTAGAACAATTATTGTCAAAAATTTTCGACAGTTTATCAAAAAGTGCTTCTGATTCTGAGTTACTGTCACTGTCAGCACTATCGTAAATACTTGAAGAGCACGAAAAGTATTCTATATCATTTAACATACTGTTAACGATACAATAAACAAATAAAATATATAAATAAAATAAATATATTAAGACAAATTTAAAAAACTATAAAATAAAATATATAATATAAAATAAAAAAATAACAATAAAATTATACCCTGCATAAGTTGATTTAAATACAATATTACACTAATCTTAAAATAACAGATTAACAGAATTAAAAGTTACCTATTATACAACAAGAAAAAGAAACATAAAACGGAACGTATAACAAATTAATAGTTGACAGTTGACACAAATTACATATGATATAGTGACATATGTCACGACTTGAAAATATAAACAAAGTTACATTGCAGTTAAACAAAATTATAAATAAACGTTAAAAATATATAAAATTTAAATTTGGCTAAACAAGAATATGTTAGTATACCTGCAATGAAGAAAATAATGTAACTTTATACTGAAAACCTAATTTTTCAAATATAATCTTTACAATATCCCACTTATCCCAGTTCCACGACTGCAAATTCACAAAAAAATTTATGAAGTTTGTCAACTTTAAACTTCATTAACTTCAAATGAAAATCGACTACACCAACTTTATATTAATTTCACCAACTTCACTCACCTGAGCGTCCACATCTCTATCCCAGAGATCATTTATAGTGCAACCTGCACCTCTCATTAGACCAGCCCCTATTAGAAACAAAGTGGCTATTTCCACTGAAGTACTGAAAGGTACATTCCCGGGAATCGAACCTAGAGCTATCGACCAAGAGCATGGCCAGTATAGAAGGTATACACCTAGAAAAAAAAATGGTGTAATTTTCTTTAAATAGTTTTTTAAATACAAGGGCATTGAAATATCGAAGTATTTAATATTTCATATTTCACATTCACTTTTTATCTTGCATATGGGGCATTCCACACAAAGCATCTTGGTTAAATAACTTTTATATGTTAGACCTTTATGAATCCTCAACACAACTGCATAATATTTTTATAGTACAGTATTTAGTTCAGGAGTTATTGGGGCTCAAAGTTGTGAGTGACTGGTGAAAATGCACTCTTTCAAATCTCATTATCCAGTATTAACAAGTGACAAATAAATAAAAAGTTTAGTGAAATGTATTTCTTATTAAATGAGCTTTTTAATGGTATTTTAATCAAATAGAATTATTTAATTTGTATAGAAAAAAAATGGTTTTTATTCTATGTAATTTCAGGAATGTCTCATAAATATAATTTTAGCAGCATCCAGTGCAACAATTTGCACCTGCTGTACCACAACCACCATATAGAAATCTTTAATTGCATTTTATTTTATCTAAATTCAATCAATCTTCCACCAGAGGTAATGTTTCTACACTTTTTTTCTTTTCTCCTTTCAAGTAAGACTAAGTCCAGCGATGGGTTATGTGACGACCAACATACTGCACCAAATGTAAACAATAAGTTACATAATATGATATATGACAATGATTATATTACTATCAATTTTTTGCTTTAAGAGACAATGTATGTCATGTTATAATCTGCCAAACTTTATGTCCTGAAAAAGCATCCAAATTAACTCTTCAGCTTCATAATATTACTATACACTACTCCACTTACCTATAGGTCGATCCCATCTTGACAATTTAATATAAGGATCAATCTTCTCATTCCACAATAACTTTAACTTATTAGAATCTGCTTTCTCATTTAGATTATCAATAACTATTTTAGGAGATGCAGTTTCTATAACTATTTTTTGTCTATGAGAGTCACTTTGTGTAGAATATAATCTAATAATATTACAAAAATTTCTTTGGTTTAAGTTTTTTATAATAAAGTGATTAAAATTTGAGGTAGACTTGTTTTTAGTAAACTGTCTTAGTAGCATTTGTTTTACAAATGGCTTATAAGATCTAAGTGTAGGACAAAGCATTTTTCTAGAACAAAAATATAAAATAAGAAAAATATTTTAAAATAAAAAAATATTTTTGTTTTGGTATGATGTATAATAAACACCAAGTCACAACTTCTTTCCAACTAAATACGTAATTCTGTGAATACAGGTAAATAAGTTTAAACTTAACGTTTAACAATATACAAAACATAAATACATATTTTAATTATTATTTAAGGATAATTATCTCAAAAATATGACGTAACACTAACAAATATCATCAAAATTTAAATTTGAACCTTCAATGAATAAAAATAGTATATAAAAAACAATTCCGCATTACACTCACCTTGGCTTTTTAATAATTAAGAAATAAACAAGAAATATTTTTAAGTGAATATTTTTTGCACAAGGTTATATTAATACACATGAGTAGTGCAAAAAAAATCATTTTATATAAAGAGAAAGACACATTTAAAACTCAAGATACAATTAATGACACCTTTTTCATATTTTAATGTTATATTTTCATTAAATTTACACAATTTTTATATAATTTTATATATTTAAAATCGAAATAACCGCGTATTTATCACATTTTTGATCCATGACCACAGAGCACATATATTCATAGAGACGTGTCCATGACGGATTAGAGACAACAGATTACGATTTTGATAGTTGACATTGGAATATGACACAGGCATTATAATAAACAGCTTAGGGATATTTCATTCATTTTTTATATATTTGTAGAGATATATTATTAGTTTTTCATAATTGAAACAAAAACGGATGATGATTAAAATTTGCATAATATATTTTTAAATTTCTGATTGTTGTATGTAACAATAGGTAAAACGAATTTATATTTTGCTTAATTTTTAAGTAAGATATGTGTTCAGAAACAATTATTCTCTATAAGTTGTTACTGATTTTACTGTCCAGAAGTAAGAAGTGTAAGAATTAGTTAAACTCTTCATTAAATATTGAAGAATTCTTAAGCAGTCTATTTTGTTATATTATGGTCTATTATGTCCCATCATTGAAGCAACAAACTGAGTAATAAAAAGTAATAAACCATTGCATAAGATTTAAAGAAATTTAATATATATTTAATCAATTCACTTTCGGAATTTGAAAGTTCCTTAAACTTTCTGGAGCGACGGTAGAGTGATGGTGGTGGTGGTGAGGCATGGTCGTGTCAGTGGAACCAGATTCAGTATTGGTTGAACCTTCAGTTGTTGATGTTGCCTGTGATCATTTATGTCAATTAACATATAACATATTGAATAAATGCTTAATCTATATAAACATACACACGCGTTCGGTTTCTGAGTGACAGACAGCACACAGACGGAACTACTACTCATAGGACGTACAATTTTGTCCTGTAGGTAGGATAGAAAATGTGGGGACACCTAACAGATCGGTATGGAAATGGAAAAACTATTTTTCGCTTTATACAAGTGAGATAGCTAGAGGCTTTTCGTTTTACGGGTTTTTCATTTTAACGTCCTTCACGCAAGCAAAGTTGTGCACGGGTAATAATGACCATTATTGTTTAATATGACGTTAAATTATAAATTTATAATTTAAAATTTAACGGAGTGTCTTAAGGCTACATTAACTTTGTCTACTCATAGCTATACGTGGGTCATAGTGTGAAGCTGAGAGAAAGAGATAGAGAGAGATATATATATCGTACCACGTGCACATGTTCTTTAGTGGTCTTCGTTGGTTGATCGCCCCCGTCGGGCAACTTGGTTGAATGTTTTTTTGGTACCATCTGGCAGCCATCGATCCATTAGGTCATGGACAGCTTTTCTAAAATACTAAGAAATATAAAAATCTATACTAATTTTGGAGTCCGTAACGGCGCAAAGGGGACGACACGGATCAAGGTTTAATTCTAACCGTGCTTGGAGAAAAGAATGCCTACGTTACCTCTGCTTACCCTGCTATGTGGCGTGACGGCGTGAAGCCGAAAAATCTAATATAATTCCTATAACGTTGAAGAGTTTATTTGTTTCTTTGAATTGTTAAAATAATTAAAAAAAGGAATGTTTTACACTTCGTTAATTGTTTTAATGGACTATGCGGGCGAAGCCGCAAGTAAAAGGTAGCATAAGATATTTAGAATCAATAATAATTAATTACAACTCACCCACTATACTCGAAAGCCAAATCTTTTATTTTGTTTCTTTCTTCGAGCGGAAGAGCGGAATGGAGTTTATCATAACTATCTAGAAAATTAACAGGAGACTCATGTTGTCTTCTTTTTGCTACTGTTTTTCGTTTTTTCAATTTAATTGTATATCTATAAAAAAAATATAATAGAAAAACGGTATTAAACATATTATTTTCCTTTCTTTCTTTCTTCTGTATAAAGGTAGTGTCTTTTTATAGCTTCACGTTGTATACCGCACATAGCAAGATAGGCAAAGGAAACCTTGGAAGAACCTTAAAACCTAGTGTTAAGACACTTCGTTCCCATTAACTCTTCTGTTCCCCACTTTCCGTTAAATTTGAGTTGAGTGGCGGAAATCAATGCCGCGTTTTGCCTTGTTATCTATTTAATACATGTATATGTAGATAGCGAAATATATTTTTGTATTTACCTTTTAAGTGGTGTGTGATCTTAAGAAGCTTTTAGAGGTATTCACTTTAATAATTGGCAAAACTGCATCCAACAGTTCTGTCACGCGCAAGCTGAACACTTGTTCTTGGATTTCAATCAATTGTAGTTTTAAGCTCTGCACCTAAATTTAACAGTTATTACTTTCTCTTTTATTTTAGCCCGTATTTCATTGAGTGGCGGAACTCAACGCCGCACTCTATCTCGTTACCAGAGCGAGAAAATGAAATATATAATATTTTTATTTCCTCGAGTGGAATCGAATCTACAACCTGTATTGACAGTCGTACGGTTGTGACCTATTTTCAAATTTTACAACAAATTTTAACAATTTTAGAGAATGTCCAGCTGGTGACTCTTTTTTGGTGGAAGCGACTGCTACTTTTACGGGAGCACCATATAGGGTAAAATATTTCAGACCCATACCTAAAAAAATTTATCAAGATACCTGAACAGTTTCGACGTACGATTTTTTTTTCATTTCACGATGTTTATCCATACCTGTATTTCGTGTAACGCAGTTACGCATAGATACCAATAACGTAAACACATGGTGCTATAAAAATACTACTAAGAGTTGCCGAACTGCCACTTGTCATTCTCAAAAAACATACCAGAACGAGAAAGAGATATCTCTCGCTCTGCTTTAAGCAACTCAACATCGCCGCCATTACCTACGACTCGATTTCGTGAGTGAGGCGTTTGCGATTTTGTCGGTTTGATAGGGTAGTGCATAATTCTTAACAAATTACATTTTACTTATTTAGAAAAATACTTATTTTAATATTAAGTGTGGAATAACACTTTAAAAATGTTTAAAAAATTACATTTTATTTTACAACGATGATTTTATTATTTATTTTGTTTGAAAAAATCACTTTTTCATTATTGGCAAAATCTCTTTTGTTTTAATTGTAGCAGGCTTTTTTAGAATAGTAAAACTGTGATTTCATTAAAAGTGATGTAGACGAAAATACTCTGTATAATTGTGCACCTACCCACTGATGCATAGCGATGATATTAGACAGTATATTTTTAATTACATATTTTTTTTATAGTATTTTTTGTTCACTTTCACGCACTATCACGTGTCCATCCTAGTGTCAAGCCTCACGATACTTCATTTTATACTTATTCTGATAGTAGGGTCTCTTTGTCCACCCTGTTATATGCGAGACAATGCGTGAAACTAGAAAAAAAATAAGGAAACTTACTTGACTCTGCAATATCTTCAAATATTCTGGTGTCTTTCTGAACTTTTGGACTACATTTGAGAAGCTGTCACCATATAACTTGTGGGCTTCCTCTTCTATATCATATTTTCTACATTTACATTGTACGGCTAAGACTAAAAATATTTCATACTGTTTTTGAACCGCGGTTTGGCCCGTAGTCCAATAGGAAGTAACTACTCGTTGTAAGTCAGACAGAGGTAGCTTTGAGTGCAAGTACAATGGTTTACGTCGACTTGATTGACGTGATGCAGATGATTGGGACATATATAACCCATTTTCTTCGATAAATGAAGTTAACACAAAAAGATTTTTTCCATTTCAACGAACACATCCTAAGATTAGGAAATTCAGCCAAACAAACTCCTCAGTTTATTAATATTAGTATTTTTAAGATTTAAAAAAAATCTTGTGTTTCAGAACTAAATGACATGAGGAATATTTTTTTACTCTGAGAATCTAACCCACAATTATGTATGAAAAGCGATAAAAAATCTTAAAATGTTGTAAAAAATTTTAACATTTCTTACCAGGCCACTCGTGGCTCAGTTTGATTCCCATTCGAGGAAATAAAATATTTTATATTTTTATTCTTTCGCTCTCGTAACGAAGCAAAGCGCGGCGTTGAGTTCCGCCACTCAACAACGCATTGCTTTCAGAATTAGGCAGGAGGTGAGGAACATAAGTCAGTGTCTTAATAGAACCGGAGTGTCTTAACACTACGTTCCCATTGCCTACCCTACCACGTGCGGGATATAACGTGAAGCTAAAAAAAACTTACCCGTTAAAATATAAATATACTTTAATCTTTTCATGTTTTAAATCAAAATGACTTTGAAAATTGAAATACTACAAATAACAATTTATTACTTCACTAGCGGCCCGCCCACGGCTTCGCCCGCTTAAAATACATGATTATTGATTTAAGCAGAATTGATTGACAACTATAATAAAATAAAATAAATAAATCAGCTTCACGCTGTATCCCGCACACAGCAGGGTAGGCAGAGGGAACCTAGTGTTAAGACACTCCGTTCCCCACTTTCTGCCGAATTCTGGAGGCATTGCGTGTTGAGTGGCAGAACTCAACGCCGCGCTTAACCTCGACATCAGAGCGAAGAAATGGAAATATAAATTTAAGTAAATATTTCATCTCCTCGAGTGGGGATCGAACCCACAACCAGTCGGTTTTGCAGTCACACCTCGTGCCGCTGCGCCACGACTGGCCTCACACCCTATAATAGAATGACAAACAAATATAAAGACAACATACAACAACATATATAATATAAAGACAACTATAATGACTTCTAATATGATTTTTTGTTACTTTAATCTGTAATATTCTATTATGATTTTTTTACGACATTATCGTAACTTCTGTAAGAATTTTTGATTGTTTCGAACTAAAAAATATGACCAATGTCGATATTTGATATTCATAAAATATACATAAAGCTAATTATTTATTATATATATATACATATATATATATATATATATATATATATATATATATATATATATATATATATATATATATATATATATATATATATATATATATATATATATATATTTGAAACATTACGTTCTTTTTACCTATGTTATGTTTTTTAAAGCTCTGTTAAATGTGCTGATGTCACTTAATAATTGTACTGCTTCAGAAAGAGTCTTAAATAAAATTATTAATTTGGTTAAGGATTCATAATATTCTTTGTAAAATAACTGTAATGTTTGCATATTAACTCCTGTTTGCATATTATTAGAGAAATGAATAATTGGTAAATATGTAGTTATTACAGAGTACACGTAGAAAGGATGTTTTTAGGCATTTTTATATAGATTTATTTCAAACGAACGAACGAACCAAAAAATCTATGTATTTACTTGATATTTCTTTGAAGATCAAATCGTTCTTTATCCCTGTGTTGAATTCATTACGATTTAAACTTTACTGTTACGATTTATGAAGGTAATCTCTACTAACAATTCAATTTTGTTTATTTAAAATAAATAAATCAGCTTCACGCTGTATCCCGCACATAGCAGGGTAGGCAGAGGGAACCTAGTGTTAAGACACTCCGTTCCCCACTTTCTGCCGAATTCTGGAGGCATTGCTTGTTGAGTGGCAGAACTCAACGCCGCGCTTAACCTCGCCACCAGAACGAAGAAATGGAAATATAAATTTAAGTTAATATTTCATCTCCTCGAGTGGGGATCGAACCCACAACCAGCTGGTTTTATAGTCACACTTCTTGCCGCTGCGCCACGACTGGCCTTGTTTACTTTATTGTATAAAATATTGTATAATAGTGCTTCAAAAAGATATATTTTTATCAACAGTCATATAATCAAGACGTTTCGAATGTCATTCTTTAGCCAGGGTCATACCAGCGCGATTTCTATATAACATTCGCTGGCAAGCTAATGCCTTGAGTTCATTCAAATGACGATAACTTTTTTTTTAATGAACCGATTTTGATGAACCAAACTTTAGAACCTAAATTGAGTTAAAACAAAGCAATTGGTGAAATTTTCAAGTAAATCGGTTCAGTAGTTTCAGAGAAAAATGCGGACAACAATATGTCGACAGACAGACAGACAGACAGACAGACAAGAAATTCAAAAAAAATCTTTTTGCTTTCTATTAGTCTTTTTAAGTATCCCTCTATCCATTTCAGTCAAAATTACTAAATGTACAGACAAAATATTTTTACTGTCTTATTATATATAGAGACTAGCGGCCCGCCCACGGCTTCGCCCGCTTAAAATACATGATTATTGATTTAAGCAGAATTGATTGACAACTATAATAAAATAAAATAAATAAATAAATCAGCTTCACGCTGTATCCCGCACATAGCAGGGTAGGCAGAGGGGACCTAGTGTTAAGACACTCCGTTCCCCACTTTCTGCCGAATTCTGGAGGCATTGCTTGTTGAGTGGCAGAACTCAACGCCGCGCTTAACCTCGCCACCAGAACGAAGAAATGGAAATATAAATTTAAGTTAATATTTCATCTCCTCGAGTGGGGATCGAACCCACAACCAGTTGGTTTTACAGTCACACTTCTTGCCGCTGCGCCACGACTGGCATTGTTTACTTTATTGTATAAAATATTGTATAATAGTGCTTCAAAAATATATATTTTTATCAACAGTCATATAATCAAGACGTTTCGAATGTCATTCTTTAGCCAGGGTCATACCAGCGCGATTTCTATATAACATTCGCTGGCAAGCTAATGCCTTGAGTTCATTCAAATGACGATAACTTTTTTTTTAATGAACCGATTTTGATGAACCAAACTTTAGAACCTAAATTGAGTTAAAACAAAGCAATTGGTGAAATTTTCAAGTAAATCGGTTCAGTAGTTTCAGAGAAAAATGCGGACAACAATATGTCGACAGACAGACAGACAGACAGACAAGAAATTCAAAAAAAATCTTTTTGCTTTCTATTAGTCTTTTTAAGTGTCCCTCTATCCATTTCAGATAAAATTACTAAATGTACAGACAAAATATTTTTACTGTCTTATTATATATAGAGATAAAATTTTACATGTACTCGTATATTGATTCTCTTTTTAAAATATATTTCGATTCGTACTTGAAAACAAAAAAACTACGCTTTTTTATACCAAGCGCTAGGAGTGTCATAGTATGAGTTGGGAGCTATAAATTTTATATGAGCCTTGCGTTCGAGTGGCTTACTAGTAACTTCTGAAGTGTTCCGCTATTCAGATCCTGCTCCATCATCAGACCAGCTGGATGGTAGCATATTACTGTATTCACACCTAATTGGGCCTTTGCGTGAGCCATTACGTGGTGCTAAGTGCAGAGAATGCTAACTTTTCTATTAGTTTCACGCTCTAGATTAGATGGTAGCCAATGCTAGAACACTCCGTTCACAAATTGTTGAGTGGTGATATTGCTCCGCTCAAATGCCGTGTTTTGTTTTGTTACCGCAATTACATGAAAATAATTCGCTCTTCTGAGCAGGAATCAAACCCACAACAGTCGCGTTTAGAGTGAGGCGTTGTGGCGTAACTCATGACCGCCTCAAATATCTCAAATACTAAAAAATAACAATAAAATACTTAAAAACATTGTTTATTGTGTCAGGATTTCGTGCATCTTGGAAATCTACCGCTCTATCCTTAAGCCAGACGCTAGAAAAAAAATCTTTTCTTCCCCACTGGAGGCAATATGTAAATTATTTCCATTTTCCTGTTCTTCTAGACAAAGTGTAACGTTGTATTCCTCCACTCAACATGCAACGTCTCAAAGTTGGAGAGTAAATTGGGGAGCAGAGTGTCATAACACTAGGTTTAACTGCTTTTAAGTAGTTCCTAAGATTAGCGCGTCCAACCAAACAAACTCTTCAGCTTTATAACACGCTACCGAGTACACTTATTGCTTTATTATAATCAATTATATTATATACAAAATGTCTTCATAAATTGTAGCCTATATATTATTTTGTTGTATAAGTTATATTACTGTAAAGTTTCATTAAAATGTGTTCAGCAGATATTGCGCGAAAGTGGAACAAACATCCATCCTCACAAAATTTCACATTTTTAATATTAGTAAGAAACAAAACTCCCTAATTAGATTAAAGGAATAGGAAAAGGTTCAGATAATAATTCAGTAATAAAATTTCAAGTAAAACACTAAAATACGAAAAACAATAATTATTTATCATCATATATTCCCTTTTTACCAATATAAGGTATATGGGTTCGACCAAATGAATACACAACTTTTTCGTTTAAAGGTTTTCTATAAACAAAATCAGATTTAGGTTTATTATTGCTTTCTTTAAAATCATCAAATGATTTCATTTCATTGAATTTCTTAGATTTTCCTTTATTTTTCATTACTTTATTACTAAAGGGTCTGCGATTTATTCTTTCAACGCTATTTAAATCTGATTCAATATCTACATTTAATTTAAAATCATTATTTGTAAATCTGCCTTTGTTTCGTTTATTAATTTTGTCATATTTCTTATTTCGTTCATCTAAAGAATCATTATCATCATCTAAACTATATTTTTCTTTGAATATCTTTTTTATTCTAGAATTATCTTTTCTTGTTTCTTTTATATCTTCGATCTTGTCTAATTTATAAGATTCTTCAGAATTTTGTTGGACATCTAGAATAAAATATATTTTTTTAATATTTTAATAATAGAGGTAAAATTGAATTTAGCATTTGTCGTGGTACAGCACAGCGTAAACGCGTCAGTTGTGGGCTTGGACTTTGGAGAATTAATTAATTTCATTGAATCTCTCTGGTAAGTTGAGATCCGCAACTCAACATGCAATGTCTAAAAAGGATAGTATTTTATTTTATACTTACTTAGACGCAAAATTGCTCTTTTAATATTCTTCAAATTATCCTTCATCGAATATTTCTTGTATCCGTTGAGATCTCCGCTTGGATTAAAGTTTATCGGATTACTAAAATATTGAGATATGTAAATATTTTTAACAATTTTAAAGTGTTTCTCCACATTTCGGAAAGAAAAATACTAATTTAGAAAACGTATAAAAATTTGAACGGAGCGGGACTCCAACCCACGCCTCCTTTATACGTTTTCTAAATAAATAAGATAGGTCAATCTAAATAAGTATAATCTTAGAGAGAAATCAAATACTTCCATTTTCCTAATCTAAGAAGACAGAGCGCGATGTTGAATTCCTAACTCAACTTCTAAACTAAAGGGAACCTGGGGAGCTAGAGTTAAGACGCTTCCTTCCTATTAAGACACTTCCGTTCCACTTTCCACTTCAAATTGTGAGGGTATTGAGTAGCGGAACTTAATCATTAGTCATTGGTCAATCATACTCACGAAATTTTAGCTTTCACGTAGTTCTTATATTCATCTAAAACTTCAGGGTTTTTTATAAAGTACAGTCTAGAAGCATCGTGAATGGAATTGATGGTGCTACCCTTTTCTTTCGCAGATATAGTATAGCTTTTCTTCAATAGCCGCAGTATTTCTTGTAGAATTTCTTCTTTTTCGGCATCGTTTAAATCATTGTCATCTGATAATATTGATATTGATTTATTTTAAGTCTTGAATATCGATTGGCTCAGGCCCTGATGGCCCCAGGCGTACAAGCGTGTGCGCATTGTAAACGCAATTAGGGGTTCGTTCTTACTTGTGGAAATGAAATATTTAAAATTTTAATTTAGGCAAAGCGCGGCGTTTAATTCCGCCACTCAACAAGCAATGCCTCGAGAATTCTACAGAAAATTTATTTGACAAAAACACTCCCCTTCTGAGCTCCACCGCAGTCGGGTAAAAACTCAAATTAATTTTTCGAAAACACTGTTTTCTTGCCTCTCCTTCTATATGCGAGATACGTGACTCTAAGAGAGAAAATAATAAAAAAAATACAAATTTTCACCTTTCCTATCTCCGTCATCTCTATCACTGTCATCATCTCCATTTAAAGCTTTGATAACGTTAGCCAGATGATTTTTATGTTCATTTGATATAATGTTAGAGTAATGCGCTTCCAATCTGTATACAAATGCTAAAAACATGGAGGAATTGAAATTATTACTATACATGTACCTATGTGTGTTATTTGAAGAATCATTTAATCGATTCCAGGTCCTCGTGGCGCTGGGGCACGCGTGGTTGTAAACACGACGGTTGTGGATTTCATTCCTTATAATCACCTATTTAATATTTTCATTACCTCGCTCTGGTAATAAGGCACAGCGCGGCGTTCGGTTCCGCCGGTCAATATGCAATGCCAAGAGAATTTGGCGGTACGTATGGAACGGAGTGACTTAACACAAGGCTCCCTTTGCCTATGCTGCTATTTGCGGGATACAGTGTAAAGCTAAAAAAAGCGATTCATATTCATTCACAATCTGATTTAACATTGTGTTCCAAATAAATAATATACTTTATGTACTTTATTTTTTATTTGGAACTTGACAACATGTTCATATTTTTTTCTGCCTAACAGGATAAGTGGAGAGTAGGGTTAATCTTTATTAATAAGACATTGCGTGGTGAGTAGCACAACTCAATGCCGCGCTTTGTTTTGCCAAACTGGTAAATAGAAATACATGATTTATATATACGGAATCATCATTGCCCTGACTGAAGATTGATGAAGAACGGCGTTGACTTACGCGATTCAACATGCAATCTCTCGGAAATTGTGCTCTCTCGGGGAATTAGTCGACTGAGTGTCTTCTAGGTCTAGGTCTTCTAGGTTCCCTCTGCCTACCCTTCTATAAAAATTTAAGAAAATCTTACCGCAAAATACTAAAGTAGAAAGAAACATTTCTTTATATACTAAAACATTTAATATTACCTATATCTTGATAAAATAATAATTTCGTTATTCGTATATTTAGTAATAAAATTTATATCCCTGATAAAATATTGTGTAAGGCCGTCGTAGTGTAGCATATCGGATGACTGTTAACGTGACGATTGTGGCTTCAACTCTCTCTCTGACTAAAGGATTATGAAATATGGAATTCTAGAATTGTAGGCAGATATAGATAGAAACATGTAAATGCTTTAATTCTTAAGCGAATAATTAATTAACAAAGATCTTTTCTTAAGTAACTTTCTTTTAATCAACTAAATAAACGAGTGTGAAATAATAAATAATATAAAACAAGTTTGAATAAAAAAAAATTGAGCCATTTTATTAAAAAAAATGTTCAACAAATCAACTTTATTTTTTATACATATTTAACTTCCAATTATAAATAAATTTTTGTCTCACTTGTCGATCGATACCTCTATACATCCATCGAAGTCACCCTAAGTCTTCCATAGACTATTTATTTTAAATATTAAGTAAAATCAAATAAAGAAACAATTTTGAGTTACACCACTTTCGCACTAAGGTCACCAGTTCATATACTTATTTATGTTTACTTATTATAAAATATAGTATTTTAATTTTTTAAATTAGTTTTGTGCCTACCCGCCAAAACACAAAAAAAAAACCCAATAGCCACAATACTTATTCCTCGCGGGCGAAGCCGCAGGCACAACACTAGCTTTGGAATAACTCAAATATATATATGTAATTTATAAAACTTCCGTTTCCGAGTGCCTGACAGACAACGGCGCCAGTGCGTAAAGTAAAAAGATGAAATTTCAATAGAATAATTATTATCGTTTAGGTTCCTTGAGAAGTGATACGGATCACTAAGAAACTATTTTAAAGTCTATGTGAAAACAGTTGCGGGTTAAACTCGACAGTGTATGTTCCGATGTAGTTAATGTAACAGAAGTACTAACTTATTATGTTTCTAATGTAAATAATACAACTTATTAAAATTGAGAATTTAAAGTTCACGGGCGTATACACTTATTTTCTAAATTTGCCAAATTTTATATTCTAGGTAAAGAAAAGTACCAAAAAACAGATTAGATTGATTGCATTGACTTAGAAGCTTTATTTTTTTTAAATATAGATCTTACATGATTAAATTAAATCAGCTTCACACTGTATCCCGCAACAGGGTAGGCAGAGGAAACCTAGTGTTAAGACACTCAGTTCCCAACTTTCCGCCAAGTTTTGGAGGCATTGCGTGTTGAGTGGCGGAACTCAACGCCGCATACAACAATAACATGATAACATGATAAAGTGGCATATAAAAATTGAAAGGTAAAGAAATTTATGTCTAAGTCAACTAGAACATAATTTTATTTCGACATTTAAAATTATATTTTATATTAATTAAACAACATTTGTACTCATATTTTCAAAAAAAATAAATGGTAAAACTCGAAAAACAAACATACAATCATCGTGTGTACAGTCAAACACTTTCTCATAGAGGCACTGTTGCCTAATTTTTTGTAATAAAATAATAATGTATGTCACATTAATAAGTAGCGCAGGAACAAACAAAAGTAGGACTGCAAACACGACGGTTATGGGTTCAATTTAAATTTAAATTCTTTAAAAATAAAATACAATATTCTCATTGTCTCGCTCTGACTACGAGGCAAAACGCGGCGTCGAGTTCCGCCACTTCAACATACCTAGAATTCGATGGAAAGAGGGAAACGGAAGTGTCTTATGGGAACGGAACTTAACGCTAGGTTCCCAAGCTCCTTCAGCCATGTGCGGTATACAGATTGAAGCTTAAAAAAATACATATATACACTCACATTCCACAGATATACAAACATCTTGTTGATAGAAAACAAGCACAGATAACTTACAAAATATAAGTGTCAAATATTTAACATAATTGTCATGTAGTTGTGGCAACATTTATTATATATTTTTACATTAGTATAATTCAAAATCTACCAATAACACTTTAAAATATCATTAATAAAAATAAAGTCATTCATTGTTCATTCATTGTTTTCACTTAAACTTTATCAAAAAGAACACAGCATTAAACAACCTCATGTCCACCATAGTCTACCATCACTGTGGTACGATTGGTCAGCTTGATATGGCGATTCACCATAATCGTTATAATAAATTGGTTTTTTTGTTGTATAACCATTGTATTGACCTCGGTTATTTTGGTTTTGGTTATAGCCGTTTTGGTTATAGCCGTTTTGGTTATATACATTCCCGCTGTTATAACCCGGATTTTGGTTAATCCATCCAAATGGTGACTGTGTAGTCAAAGGTTGCCGATTTTTATTTTCCTCCTCTCGATTATTTGTTTGTGTATTCCAAGTACTTTGATGGTTTTGACTGTTCTGTTGGTTGCTATTCCATTGATTGTTACTATTAGAGTTCCATACTGTTGCTGTGTTTTGATTATAATTATTTGGTTGATTCTGTTGAGTTATTTGGGTTCCCCGGTTGTCGGAACTTCCTTGTCCACCGAAAGCAACTGCGGATATAAATGCCCTCTGTACTTTAGCGTAAAGCGCAGGAGTGTGAGGAGCACCACAAGATCTACCGAGGGAGGTGACTGCTACCACCCTCCAGATGCAGCCATCTTGGATTTGAGCTGGACCTCCAGAATCACCCTGTAAAAATTGAATTAGATTACTAATTAACGCTAGTCTCTCGAAATTATGAATATTTATTTTTATTAAGTACTAATAAAAAAAATCTTTGATAACAAAATACAGCTAGGCTTAATACTTTCCAATATTTTTTTTCGTTCTCATTTCTTATGACGATTTTTATTGTTAGATTTGTTGAGTGGCGGATATCAAAGTAGCTATCGTTACCAGAGCAATTAAATGAAAATATTAAATATTTCATTTCCCCGAGTGAGAATTGAACTCACAACCAGTCGCGTTTACAGTCGTACGCTTGTGCCCATACGCCACGACTGGTCTGGTAGATACACATAATGTATGTATGGGGCCGTTCAAGTATTACGTAAGCACTGTAGGGGGGCGGGGGGTTCTTAGGTTTGCTTATTTTTGAGGTTTTCAATTAAATATCTTTAAGAGGATTGCTTATTTTTGAAGACATAGGTGAGGGGGGGGGGGGGCGGTCAATAAAAAAATTGCTTACGTAATACTTGAACGGCCCCTATGTAACAATATTAACACAGTTTCTTACAATATTTTTTTAAATAAATTTTTCAAGCGTGTAAAAGCAACGGTTGTGAGTTCGATCCCCACTCAGAGGAATGAATTATTATTTATTAATATTATTTATTTTCATATCTTTTCCTCTTTCCTCTGGTAACAAGCTAAAAAGCACGGCGTTGAGTTCCGCGACTCTACACGTAATGCCTCAAAAATTCGGCGAAATGTGGAGAACGGAGTGTTTTAACACTAGTTTCTCTGTGCCTATAATGATAATATCATGGTAAAGCTGATTTTTTTACAAGCTTATACATCACTTCATATCATAAATGTGTTTTACCTGACAAGTATCCTTTCCACCTTTCTTCTCACCAGCACAGATTTGACTATCACTGGATGGTCCATTTGGCAGCTTCCGGGATGTTCCCAAAACATTGTAGCATTCATCCATGTCCCACACAGCGATGGAAACACTACGGAGCTCTTCAGATTGATCATCTAGTTGGCACAAAGGAAAAAAAATCTTATGTAGTGATTTTATTTATCTTTTTATATATTTTTTCAAGGAAATTAATATATGAAATATTTCATTTCCGCGAGTGGAATTCGATCACAGAACCGGCGCGTTTACAGTCGCACGCCTATGCTCCTGGGCCACGACTTGCCTCCGATGATTAATATAATGATATTTAATATTTACCAAATTCCGTTCTTCCCCAGCCAGTGGCAATGACAGGGTTCCCGGGCGCCGGTGGAACACCAAGACAAGCTGGCTTGATCATGTCGGAGAATCTATGGGAATTCAAGAAAATAAAAATCTACACATTAGCGCGTTCAAACAAACAAATTCTTGAATTTTATAATTTTCAGCTTCACACTGTATCCCGCACACAGCAGTGTAGGCAGAGGGAACCTAGTGTTAAGCATTTTCCGCCGAATTTTGGAGGAATTGCGTCTTGACAGGCGGTACTCAACGCCGCACTTCGAAGGCGAAGGCGAAGAAATGAAAATATTAAATATTTCATTTCCTCGAGTGGGAATCGAATCCACAACTTGTCTCGTTTATGCCTCTGCGTCACGAATCGTATCACATTTATAATATTTATCTAATACGAAGTAAACTTAATTTATTTAAGCAAAATTCACAAATAAAGAATCCTTTTTACTTACGTGACAGTGGTAACAAGCTTAACAAGTGCAATGTCATAATAGGACTTGGGCAGCTTGTACTTGGGGTGTCTCACCACAGCAGCCACCTTCACCACTATTGCGCCCGGGTCATCCAAATATGAGGATCCCAGTTGAACCGCTCGAGGGGGACCCCTGGAACCGATGATATGACATGTAGAATGTATGTAAGGCTGAGAAGCATAGGAGTATCAAAAGAAATACTTTATAATATAAAGTATTTCTATTTCTTGACTATAGCTTCAATTGATCTTTTTGTGTAAAGGCCCTTTTTTAATGTTTCACATTAAATTTTTGGTAAGTTACAAGTTCAAGGGTGGACACGAGCACCAGCATGCAGCCCCGTTCTGCTCACGGCAATATGAGATTTGCTTTTGTTTTTGGGAATCGAGTTGTGGGTTCGACGAAATCAATTATTTTATCACATTGGTAATAAGACTATGTTGAATTCGAAAATTGCACGCTTAACGAAGCGTCCTAACGCAAGGTTTCCCCTGTCTTTCTATATTTATTATTTACTTACACAACAACACTATCATCGCGGTCTTGATAAGCGCAGTGTGCAGCTGTCAAAACGTACTGATTGCTTATCAGGGAACCGCCGCACTTCCAAGAGTAGCCACCCGACTGGAAATATAATTATTAAATTAAATTCTCAAAAAAAAATATCTATTCTAGCGACCCGTCTGCGGTTTTATTCGCTTGAGGTATACAATCATCTATAAAAAATCAGCTTCCCGCTGTATCCCACACATAGTGGGAGCAGGTAGCAGGGTAGGCAGTGGGAACACCTAGTGTTAAGATACTCCGTTCCCTACTTGGCGCCGAATTCTGGTATTTTAGTTTATATTAATATTACAAAGAGAAAGAGTTTGTTAGGTTGAACACGCTAATCGTAGGAACGATGAACGATATGAATTGTTTTTTTTTGTTCTAGATAGCCCATTTATAGAGGCAGCCCGAAGATAATATTTGTACATGAGGATATATAGGCTACCAAGCAGGTGTGCTAAATTTGGTATGAGTATGTATGTCATTTTTTTTTATTAGATATTTTTAATTAACTGTAATGCTTATAGCATTATAAAAAAAATACCTGCAATCTAGCCCATCCAAGTAGCGCCATATGAGGGAACTCCCGTATAGTGACCACCCTTTCCACCTACCACCAGTGGCACATTGGTCGGGGTGCACGACGACACGTTGATGGAAACAGGTTCAGGAGACGGCACGAGCGGTATAGCAGATATCTGCTTTATGTCCAACGCTTTATATTTATCGCACACTGAAAATTGATTAATATATTATTAGAAGTTGGTTACTTACTAACTAACTATGTTAGCCTTAGGCCGTCGTGGCGCGGTGGCACAGCGTCTGGCTGTAGACGCGACAGTGGTAGATTCGATTCCCACTCAGTGAACTGAATTATTTTTATTTCTTCACTCTGGTATTACTACAAAGCGCGATATTAAATTCTCACTTTCTGAGAAATTTTCGAGACCATGTGTCAAGAGGCGTAACTTAACGCTGCTCTTTGTCATGTTACCAGAGCGAGAAATCGCCGGGTTCTCAGTCATATATGCATATAAATCTGTTAATAGAAATCTAACGCGCAATTATAAAGTTAATTTCAATTGGCGAAGTTGTGACCGCAAAGTAAACCTGTAATTTTATGATTCATTCAAGCACTTGTATGCGTTTTGAATATTAATTAGTTGCTTATATTCTCATAAAATGTCTTTAAGATGAAATATTCAAATATATGATGTGCACAAAGACAAATAATATTTTATATTTGCATTTTCTTCGCTCTGGTAACGAGACAAAGCGCGGCGTTAAACACCGCCACTCAATACTCAATGCCTTTTGAATTCGGCGGAAAGTAAAGGGGGAAGTGTCTTATGGGAATGGAGTGTCAGAACATTAGGTCCCCAGGTTCCTTCTGCCTGTCCTACTATGTGCACAGCGTGAAGCTAAAAACGCACTCAGCACGCAATATTTAGAAAATTGGGTAGCGCGTGAGGGACGGAGTGTCTTAACTTTGCTCAGAGAGGAGCACGCGCTGCTCCACTGCTAAGCCGACATTAGATGGCCTACATTTTTAAAATGTAAACATTTATACAAATAATGTTTCAATTTATAAATATTGTGACTAAATAGATTAATTAGGACACAATAATGTGAGTATTTACTATTTACATTTAAAAATAAGAACAACTGATAATGACTCAATGCAATGACTAAATGTAAGGCATCACCAGTAGTGACGTAGCGCCAGCGTTTGTCGCGACGGTTGCGAGTTCGATTTTCTTTCGTGGGAAAGAACTATTTTAATTTTCCTTGCTCTAACAACAAGACAAATGACGAAGCTGAATTAAAATGTAAGAAACTCACTCTTCTCCCGCCATCTCTATATATCTCATCTTTTCAATCGAATTCATATAATCTTCATTCGGACCTATTATTAGCTCAGGAGTGACACTATCATCGTGACGAGATATCCCAACAGTTTGTTTCCTTGCGGGTCGATTTGTGATCGGAGGTCCATTTGCCGCTATTGCCTGACCCCAGGCCTACTCGTATAAGGTATCTGGGTACTATAATACCTCCTGTTATCATTGAAATTAGGTCTCGATGTTTCATAATTAACTATAATATCTTTTCAGTATCATATCTATCGTTGTTTATATTTTGATATTGATTTCTTTCTGGTTGTCTTACTTTGGGTAGCTCTATACCAGTGACGTCTACGTCTCTATGATTAGTTCTATTTTTATTTGTTATCTCTGTTAGACTTATTATATGACTTTTAGAATTAGAATTGTTATTTATTGAACCTCTTGTGGTTTTCTTTCAGGTCTTTTAGTAGTAGAGTATAAGTCAAAAACGATGGCTCCAATTTTCCTTTGTTTATTGTTATCTTCATCTTCTTCGTAATAAAATGCTGTTCTCTTCGTGGTACTTTTTGTTTGGGTCTTTGGTCTCCGTGTAGTTATATCATAAGATCTTGTTGTTGAATGTACTGGTTGAAAAGCTGAGAGGAAATCTGTAAGATGATTTAAAAAACTATTTAAAGCAACTTCCCGATTTTTCCCGTGGAATGAAATGTGAAAAATATATAATATTTTCATTTCCTTGCTCTGGTAACGAGGCAAAATATGGCGTTGAGTTCCGCCACTCAACACGCAATGCCCCGAGAATACGGTGGAAAGTGGGGAACGGAAACTGCGACATGCAGGAAACAGAGTGGAAATTCGGGCGGAAAATAGTGGAGTGAATCTTAACACTAAGTTCTCATGAGCGTATCCAGAGATATTTGCCAGGGAGGGCCTTACTACTACTTAGGCGTGGTCATGGCCCATTCGGGCCCCCCCCCTATACCTACGCTCATGTGAGTACTCTCTGCCTACTCTGCTATATGGGGGTAAATGCGTGAAGCTGCTACTTACCAAAGAACTGACACCTCACGTCCGCAACTACGGCGAGAAGTAGGACTGCGTGGATGGCTCGAACCATTTTCTCATTTTACGAAACTGAAAAAAAAAACAAAATCTTAAATATATTAAGGATAACGTTGTATATTTTATGGCACTCGCGTACTCTCCGTATTTGTATAAATAGTTAATTTACAATGCTATGATCAACGCTGCTCTGGTCATAGCAGCCCTTCGTTCTCATTTGTTTTGCATTCAACGACTTACAAAAATATTAAAAATTTAAATATCAACCTTCTTCTTTGGACGAATCCTCTCACGTATTGATCTCATTAGGTAGGTAGGTATATAGGAACATACAAATTACCACCACTGTTTATGTGTCATCATCGCTAGGTTAGGATTTGTATGTACATACCGGATAGGTCAATTTTCCTAATAAGGTAGGTATTCAAAAAATATTTTTAGGTTTTTATTTATTTTTTGGGTTCCGTATCTCGAAATAATTTTTTAAATTTTATTTTAAGTAACGAGAGATTTTATTTCAAGTAATATTTAATGTTGATATTTTTTTCACTTTCACCTGCTATTACCGGGATACAGATCCCGCTAATAGCAGGTGTATATCAGCAGGTGCATCTATAATGTTGAATATCGAAACTCTATAATTTAAAAAGCAAAACAAAAGGTTAGCATGCAGAGCGAGCAGAAGGCGAAACTTCCGCGTTTTAAATGAACTTTTTCCAAGTAGAATATGACGAATATGACGAATATGATAGTGATAGCCTCCATTTTTTGAAATCACTTAAAAAGAAGCTATAATTTTGGTGCAGACACAATATAAATAAACGAACTAAATGTTGGGTCATTGACCTTTATACAAGGCTTTTGATTGGTAGAAGGTGAGTGTGGGATCTCGTTTTGTATGACATTATAACGTGTTTTTAATTGATATGCGGTTATATCTGTAAAGACGCCGTGTGTGGTGCAGAGGGACAGCAACTAGTAGATAAATAAGAAATAACTAATTTATTGAAGACAAAGCGCGGAGCTGAGCTCCGCAAATACAATAATATGTGTCAACACAATAATGTCTTGTCTAATGTCACAATAAACGCAGACGAAAAACGGAGAATTAGCTATTTACTTAGATTTTTGTTGGATACAGCGTAAAGTTGAAGCTAGACTTATTTTAGGAGATATATATATTGACAATAGGTTTCCAGCCGCGGCTTTGCATACACGGTTTGCAATTTTTATTAATTAATTTACCACCAGTCGTGGTGCAGCGGCACGAAGTGTGACTGTAAAACCGACTGGTTGTGGGTTCGATCCCCACTCGAGGAGATGAAATATTTACTTAAATTTATATTTCCATTTCTTCGCTCTGGTGTTGAGGTTAAGCGTGACGTTGACTTCTGCCACTCAACACGCAATGCCTCTAGAATTCGGCAGTAAGTGGGAAACGCAGTGTCTTAACACTAGGTTCCACCTGCCTACCCTGCTGTGTGCGGGATACAGCGTGAAGCTGATTTTTATTTAGCTTCATTCTGTATTTCGCAAATAGAATGAGAGGGAGAGGGAACCTAGGAACCTAGTGTTAAAACATTCCGCTCCCCACTTTCCGCCGATTTCTCGAAGGTTTGCGTGTTCAATGGTGGAACTCAATGCCGTGTTTTACCAACAATTTCTCATGAGATTTTTTATCGCGCTAAAAAGTAACCTAAGACAACACGTTATTTTTTACTTTTCGTTATTTATACGAGTACCTGCAATATTTCATACAAACTTTTAACCCCTACTGCCAACATAAAATAATTTTTTGTGATCACAAAATGTTTATGTGTGTATCTTTATGTTTGTCTGTGGCATTGTAGCCCCCAAAGGTATCAACTTATCTTGATTTACTTTTTTCTTTGAAAAGTGATTCAAGAAACACTATTAGGGCACTTGCAGACTGTCAGCTCTTTTCTAGTTGTTTGTTTACTTTTTAGGGCTTCATGTCGAGGGTTTTAATAATCAATTATTCAATTTCAGTAGGTCCTGAGATCAGCGCGTTGTACTAAACAAACTCTTCAGCTGTATAATAATAGTATAGATCTAGATCAATACATATACGTCTAACTACAGTAATCGAAATCCAGTGCCGTTACTTGATAGAGACACTCATTATTTTTTATAGGTTATTCTCAAAATAACTGATACAGTTACTTTTATAGTTATATTGTTCTAAATAGATCAATTGGTGGCAGCAATAATGTCGAGACGTTATTGAGGTCGTCGTGTCGGACTGTGGCAGTGTGCCGCTTACGTGGTGGGTGTGGGTTCGATCCACATTCGGGGGATATTCAATTGTTTTTATATTTCAATTATCTTCCTCTCTCCCGCCACTCAAAACGAATTTTCTCGAAAATTGATTAGGAAGTGGGGAATGGAGTGCCTGAACACTAGATCCATACTTTAGCACGTACATGTTTTAAATTTAGGCGGGAATTGTAGAACTGAGTGTGTTTTTGGTTTCTTCTACCTACACTGCTATGCGGCATAAAATGTGAAGGCGTATTTTTTCCCGTAGTTAGTTGAAGGCGTAGTAATACCTACCTATATAGCTAGTGTATCATAGTAGTATTGAACATTACCATTATGATACACTTATTAAATGAATGAAGTGACCAAACTCAATATTTAATATTTTTCAAATTTATTCCGAGGTATTGAATAGTAGTAATATATAGTAATATGTCTGTGCTACACACACTTGACGTCAAAACTCTTCTTTCCGTATATTTTAAAACATTACTTTTTTTTTATTTAAATATAATATTATGTTCTATATTCACGTAGTATCTTGCATGAGTGAGCAGAGTGTTGGGTCACCCAACACGCTGTATCTCGAAAATTGGTAAAACATCAAGAAGAGCTACGCTAAATTCTCTCTACCTACACTATCATATTCGGAATAGAGATATATCGATGTGAAGCTAAAACACAACAAAACATGGGTTATACCAATCTGATAATGATCCTAAACATTTAATTACAAATCATCAACTTTTATGTATATCAGTGGTATGTGGGCGATTTCCTGTATTAAAACAATTACAAAGTACGTACAGGAAGTTATATATAAATATAAGTAATTATTTGAATACTATAATTGAATAAACTTATGTTATACAATCTTTCTTTAATCTCTACACTTGCGGCATTTCACCTGCGGCTTTATTGAGAGTTGTCTATGACACTTTTTATTGGTCGAGGTAAGTCTGACCGCAGCTCAGATCGACACCTATATCGTAATGTTATAATATAGCTTGCCTTCCTCCATCAATGGGCTGTACAACACAAAAATATTTTCTTAATTCGAATCAATAGTTCCTGAGGTTAGCGCGCTTAACCAAACAAACTATTCAGCTTTATAGCATAAACTAGCAGCCCGTTCGCGGCTTCACCCGTTTATCATTTATGATACTTTTATTATGCTGCATTTACTGTAGTTACTGATAAATAATATATAATAAACCACCTGTTTTCATAATTCAGATCACTTTAATAACCCAACCAATTTTCACTAAATAAAACAACAGACAACACCGACGCCAAAAAGTACTCTTATATAATATTCGTTCGCAAGTAATAATAGAACCTGACCTGTATTTTTTTACACGGTTTTACTTAATTTTTAAATATTATCAAAATAATACTACATTTACAATCTTCACCGTCTTCCTCCATCGTCGAACTCTCTTTTCTTACCTGAAGATAATACTGTTAGTAATACTGGTCTTTAAATAAAACCTAGATATCGAACATTGGCTTGCGGAAATAGAAATAATCTGCGTAAACTTTTGGTGTTTCTCAGGGAACTTTGAAATTACACCAAAGGATTAGAAAAAATCATTAAAATATTTTCAAATGCAATTAGGAGGCAGTGAGTCGAAAATTTTAAGTTTTTATAAATGCAAATTTCTGGGTCACTATAGGAACTTGCCCTTGGAGTTGAAAAAATGAAATTAGCACATTCACGTCGGGACATATTTAAGAACTTTCAGCGGGTACTGTTGAGGCATTTTTGGCCTCATTTTTCATACATAGGCTTTTTATACATAACACGCACCAGCGTGAAATCTTGTATGTGGGGCCGAATTCGACCGCAAGCGGCAGTGACCGTGTTAATAATCCTTTCAATAAGAACCAAGTACTAAGTAAGACGAGGAGTCAATGAAACTAAGATAAATAAAAATGAATGAGATCGACTATGTTTACGGTAAATAAATAAATATCATTGAAAAACAATACACTATGTAATTTTGCCCGTTTTTCCCATATATATATATATATATATATATATATATATATATATATATATATATATATATATATATATATATATATATATATACATAAGTTAATAAATAATTATTTAAATACTACATACATAATTGGATAAACCGATATTATATAATGTTCATTATGTAATATAAACACGGGTAAAATTGTTTCTTAAAGATATGTATATATGTATACTCGTATGTGTATTTCCTCTAGATTAAAAAATTGTAATGGGAGATCCCACCCACCTCCTGACGAAGACAGAGAGTGGCCAGAGTGACTGTAAGCGTGATGGTTGTGGGTTCGATCGACAGAAAAGTAATTGAATTTAAATTACTTCATTGATTCCTTGGTTATGGCAAGCCAAAGCGAATTCGAGCAGAAAGTAAACAATCGAGTGTCTTCAAGCTAGGTCCCTCTCTCTCTCTCTGCGTACGCTACTACGCGGGATAAAGCCTTAAGTTAAAAAAAGTAAAAAGAAACAACAATATATTTGAGGAAATAATTATAAGAAAACGAAAAACCCGGTTACATAAAAAATAAAAAGAAAACAAACAAGCCCAATAGTTTATTAGGGTCCACCGTCGATACCGTCAATTTAATTCTTACTGGACTTGGGAAAAATAATTAGTTAAAGACTGAGAGAGAGAGAGTGAGACAGAGTCCGGTTTTTTGATGTTTTATAATCGGCAATATAAAACTTGGTTGTCATAGTGGTAAATATTATTTCTAGTACTGTAATTAATGATTTTCGCAAGGTAAAGAGGAATCGATTGCTGATGCCAGAATCATCAAAATCGGTCAATCCATTTGGTCCCCATACGCCAAATAGGAACATACATACATACATAAAACTGATAAACACATTATCCTCCTTTGGGTCGCGCAGTCGGATAAAAAGTATATATTACACACATAATATACAAATGTCTCGTAAACATCAATTTACTTACAAACTGCGGATAATAATTATTAGTTCTTATTCACGTTTACTTCGAAGGACATTTTGTATGTAGACAAGATTCTTGTAGCGTTATAATTTAATTATATTATAGATGTCTTAGTAGCGTAGTGGGGCAGCGTTTGACTGTAAAATTATGGTCGTGGGTTCGATTCCCGCAAAAACATTTTTTTAAAGTACTATGCAAAAATACATGCAGTATAATATTGACAACGAAAATTGTAAATATGCCTAACAAATAATTTTGAGGCCGTCGTGGCGCACTCGGGAGAATAAATTATTATTTATTAATATTTTCATTTCTTCGCTCTGGCACCAAGACAAAAGCTCGTCGTTGAGTTCCGCCACTTAACAGGGTAGGGAACAGAGTGTCTTACCACTATGATCCCTCTGCTTACTCTGCTATATACGGGGTACAGCATGAAGCTGATTTTTAAGGTTTCATATCTTTTAAGGAAAAACCGGACAAGCGCGAGTCGGGCGAGTTGGTTCCGTAAAAGTCGGAGGATTTGCACTTTTTTCTGAAATTCAGGCTTAACTTAGCCAGAGCCTTTTCATCTGATACCTCACTTGAACTAGAGGCTTTAATACCAAATTTTGCCCCCTTTTTAAAGGCTAGTTAACCACAAATGAATAGTGGTCAGATTTTTTCCTGAACTAATACTACCTGTAGAGGCTAGCTGTTAAATTCCATAATTCTAGGTTAATTGGAAGTACCCTATGAATTTTGATTCCCTTGATAGTATCGAAATATGCGTTTTTTCCGACATAAACGGCCATATCTTTTTTTTAAGTAAATATATAATCATAAAGCCGTAGATATAAGTATATGGTTTGAATTTCAAGTCAATGTCTCCAAGCGTTCCTGAGATAAAGACTCTTGATGGACAAACAGACATACAGACGGACAGACAACAAAATGATCATGTACAGTTCCTTTTTTCCTTAAAAGATACGGAACTCTAAAAAAGGAACCCTTACAAAATTACTTTGTTATCCGTCTATCTGTCTGTCTGTCTGTCAAGAGTCCGATGTCAAATTGTTTTTGCACATTCTAACAATGGCTGTGAGTTTGCGTCACATCTATTCGTCAGAGTATTATGTAAGAACTTTTTTCAGGTTCTCTTAACATCCCCTTGTAAAATCTGACGCGCTCAATTAATTTTCTTTTTTTTTTTTATTTTTCTCTCTTACTAAGATCACCTATATCATGGAAACAATCAGATTAACATACGTACATGGATGATATCAATATCTGACGCGGTCGAGATGTCCATGCAAGTTTTTTTACATTTTTGTAAATCTATAGCCGCTCACTCCACCGATCAAAAGACGTTTTTTGAACCCTAAATTTTCACCCTTTTATGATCAATCTCTATTTTTAATAGCCATTTTAGTAATACGATCATTTTTCATCCCCGGTCGATAACTGATCAATCGTCATTATTAGTCATCTCCGCCAATCGTTTACAAGTGTCACTTCTGACCAAGTACGGAGTACAGCACGGAGTAGGTATGAGAACGAAGCCGGTCTCCTGTTTCTCTTACACGATAACACTTTTCTCACTCCCTACAACCTGTCCTGTCGGCCATCGTTATTGTTTACGCATCAAGTGTAGTACTAATATTAATAATAATTATATCAATATTAATATAATTAAATATAGTAATGTATTAAAAAAATATATATTAGAAGTCTAGTATAGTTGTGAGTCAATTCTGTTTATTAAATAAATAATCATGTAGTTCAAGCGGGCGAAGACGCGGTCGGGCCGCTAGTATCCTATAGGATTAAGTCTTTAGCGGCGCAATGGGCATGCGTCTGGTTATAACATTAAAGATAGTGGGTTCGATTCCCACTTGGGGTACCTACCGAATTAGGTATTATCATTACCTTGCTCAGTTACCAAGACAAAGCGCGGCTGTAAATTCAGCCAAACAACACCCAATGTACTAAATTCTGGAAAAAAGGAGAGAATGGAGTGTATTGACACCTCTAGGTAATTTATCTGCTACCTACATCCTGTAATACGAGACATAATAAAAGTCACCTTTAAAAAACTTGTTTTATAGAAATCTTTAGAATTTAATTTAAGCATTATTTATTGTACATATGCTTAATATGTAAATTTTGTTTTTGTTTTGAAGTATGTGACATTTAAGATTTTTTTGAAAACAACTGATAATATGAAGATATTAAATATATTAGCTTCACACAGTATCCCGCTCCATAGTAGGATAGGCAGGGAGAACGTGGGAACCTAGTGTTAAGACACTCTGTTTACCACAAAACACCTTTGTTCCCCATTTTCTGCTGAATTCTTGAAGCTTTGTGTTTTCAGGAGCAGAACTCAACGCCGAGCACTGTCTCGGTACCAGAGTAAGTAAAAGAGGTAAGTAAGAGATAAATTAATATATTTAATATTTCATTACCCGAGTGGGAATCGAACCCACAACTATCGGGTCGCATGCTACAATGTTCCCAAGATATATGAAGATATTATAACCATACAAAGAGGAATGTTCACGTCGCGATGCTCGCGAGTTCAAAGAATAGCCTTGAGGCTGTCGTGTCGCAGTAGCGCCTGTAAACGCGATGGTTGTGGATTTGATTCCAATTCGAGTAAATGAAATGTTTAATACTTTCGTTTCCTCGCTCTGGCGTCGAGAGAAAACGTGGCTTTGAGTGCCGCCACTCAACACTCTATGCCAAAATCCAGCGCAAGATGGTGGCACAAGTAAACGCTGAATTCTGAATGTTTTTGCGCCACGATTGAGTTTTTTTAATCAATATTTTATTTTAATAAGAGACAGAGTTTCAAGAGTAAGGTATAAGTATGTATATTATATACATCACTATATATTGGTATAATTCCAGTCGCGAGAGGACGGTTTATATTTAGTAAAATACCTGTAAAACAAGGAAAATGGGGTGCTGGTTAATTCGTACTTTTGTGTAATTTTGGAAAACATTCAAAATCAGTACTGAATTACTGATATTATAGAGTTGAGAATGTGTTTGGATTAGTTATCAAATCTCAGAAACTACTGGTTCAAATTGAAAAAAATATGTTGTATTGCATAGTTTATTTGTCGAGGAAGGTTATATTATTTCATGTTAATCATTTAAAGTAACCCACTGTAGGTTCCTGCGATAAGAGTAACCTCCCGTACTATCAATGTGTCATGTATGAGTATATGCAGAACAAGTAGGTATATAGTTATTTTCATGTGACCACGCCGGCAGAGTCGCAGGTAAATGTTAATTTTACACAAATTTCAATCTTGGATTGAACCCACGATCTTTACCATAAACAACTACTATGCAAACAGGTTAAGAAAGTTCATTCATCTCATACATACTTAAGTATTTCTTTGTTTAATAAAGCCGTAATACTTCCTGTATTGACGTCCTTCGTAAAATGCTTTCCTGATTATTGTTAATTATATTGATTATTTGTTTTCATCTTCACGAGAAGACAGAGGGAACCTAGTGTTAAGACATATCCGTTCCCCTCTCACCGCCGAGTTATCGAGACATTGCGTGGTTAGTGGTGGAACTTAACGCCGAATTTTGCCTCGTTACCAGACCGAGGAAATAAAAATACAAAATAAATAAATCAGCTTTACGCTGTATCCTCCACACAACAGGGTAAGCAGAGGAAACCTAGTGCTAAGACAATCCGTTCTCTACTTTCCGCCGAATTTGAGGCATTGCGTATTGAGATTGGTGGGATTCAACGCCGGACTTTTGCCTTGGCACCAGAGCGAAGAAATGAAAATATTAATAAATAATAATTTATTCCCTCGAGTAGGGATCGGACTAACAACCGTCGCGTTACAGTCTCACTCTTGAACCCCTGCGCCACGACGGCCTCATTAAATATTTTATTTCCCCGAATGTAAATCGAACTTAATCCGTCGTGTTTACAGTCCCATACTTGTGCTACTGCGCCATTATACATATATAGACATTCGAGAGAATGAATTATTTTCATTTCCCCGCTCTGATAACAAGATAAAGCGCGGCGTTAAGATCTGCCACTCAACATACAATATCTTAAAATATTGGACGGAAAATAGGGAACGGAGTGTCTTAAAACTAGGTGCCCTCTATATGCAGGATACAGTATGAAGCTATAATAAGTTTTAAGGAAAATTTCAAAAGCATAATAATATAGCGGTTTCTCGAATTGATATCTTAAAAGCAATAAATAATTGTTTACTATCAAAATATGAAATTATAATTTGATTAATCGACTGTGGTTTTGCCGTTTATGATAAACATGTTTGACGCCACTCGGATGGTTGTGTGCTCGATGCCCACTCACGCTGTATATCCGCACATAGAAGGATAGACAGAGGGAACCTATTGTTAAGATATTACGTTCTCATTAAGACACTTCCTTTAACTTTTCGCCGAAATGATTATGATGGTTATAGGTTTTTTAAATTATATTTATGTTTCCATTCTGTTAATAAAAAACACAGAGTTAAGTTACGTTGCAATATGTCAAATTGAGACGGAGAGTGGAGATCGGAATATAATATTATCTAGTTGTGACTTATGAGGAAAAAAGAATTAGGCTGCTTTTTTTTAACCGACTTCTGTAGGAAAAGGAGGTTATTTATTCGACTGTTTTTTTATATTTGTTACCTCAGAACTTTTGACTGGGTGAACCGATTTTGATGATTCTTTTTTATTTTAAAGCTGGTGCTTCCCGTGTGGTCCATTTATGACAGTGGTATTCAAGAGAAAATCACATAGGTCCTAAATTTGCATTAGGTATTTGCTCGACAAATGCCCGAATAACTCAATATCAGCCCAACCGATTTTGATGGTTCTTTTTTTTGGGTTCCGTACACCTCTTAAGAAAAAAAAACCTTAATAAAATCACTTGGTTGTCTGTCCGTCCATCCGTCTATCTGTCTGGCAAGAGCCTTTATATGAGGAACTCTTGGAGATATCAAGTTGAAATTCAAACCATGTACTCAAGTTTGGTTCAACGGTCCTTTGATTTACTGAAAAAATCGTATATCTACTACATTTACTTAAAAAAAAAATGGCCGTTTAATTTGCAAAAAACGCGTATTTTGACACTACAAAGGGAATCGAAATTTATTAATTAGTAGGGTCGGACTTAGAGATTATTAAATTTGTCAGCTAGAATCTACAGATAGTACTATTTTAGGAAAAAACTATACAAATGTGGTTAAATCCGAACAAATAAGAGCCTTCAATAGAGGTAGAATTCCAATTTTTGTACGGAAGCCTCGATGGACAAGCCGGCTTTCGGGTTTTTTTGTTGGAAGTCATACACTTCAAGGATAGTTTGGTGAAAGTTTGGTTAGGTTCTGATTATGGGGTCCGGTTGAAATTGGAGGAATCGATTTTTTTACAACCAGAAGCGTTTTTTACACTTTAGTCCCCTGCACCACGACTGGCCTCACGCTAATAAATACAAATATTTATGTTTTTATAACATATTTTTTATCATGTTAAAAAACCCATTAAAAAAGAATTAAAATGACTTCTGAAACAATAATTTAATTAGTTCTGACTCTAATATGATTGTAAATAGTACAATGACAGTATCGCAGTAAGAGAGTGTCTGGCTGTTAACGTGATTTGGAGTTTGTTGGGTTGAATGCGCTAATCTCAGGAACTACTGGGTTAAATTGAAAAAATATTTTTGTGTTGGATAGTCTATATGTGGAGGAAGTCTATATACGATATAACATCACGTTGTCATGAGTGTGTGCTCATGGGTCATACAATTTTTTCAACAAAAAATGCGAGATACGTACCAGCCTGCCTATCTAGGCAGTGGGAAACTGGGAACCTAGGATTAAGACACTCCGTTTCCATTAAGACTTGCCTTTGCCACTGTCTGCCGAATTATTGAGGCATTATGTGTTGTTTGGCAGAACTCAACGCCGGGCTTTGAATTGCTACCAGAGCGAGGAAATTTTAATATTTCATATTACAGTCGCAATCTTGATCCCCAGCGCCACCACGGCCTCATATAATATTTCACCACCATTTATTATTGAACAGTCTTATTTAGTTTACAATATTTTTATTTGAGTTCCGACACAAAACACGCAATATCTCGAAAATAGGGTGGTGCGCGAGGAACGGAGTGTCATAACACTAGCCTCTACAGGCGGGATATAGTATGAAACTATCAAAAAAATATTCTCATTAGGTACAACGGAAAACTCCTTTGTTTACGCCTTTAAAGTAGAAAAAACGTGAACTATTTATAATATGAATAATATTATTAGTAATATTAATAATAGTATCTATTATAGAATTAATGATATATTTGAAGGTCTTTCAACGGGTTTTTCTGTTTTTTTTTTTAATTTTAGTCATTTTACGGTTAAAAAAAATTAGAAGACTGGCCTAGTCGTGGTCCAGGGGCACAAGTGTGTGACTTTAAACGCGACTGGTTGTGGGTTCGATCCTTACTCGAGGAAATGAAATATTTATTTAATTTATATTTTCATTTTTTCGCTCTTATGCTTAAGCAAAGCGCAGCATTGAGTTCCGCCACGCCTAATGCCTCCTGAATTCGACGGAAAGTGGAGAACGAAGTAACTTAACGCAAAGGTTCCCTTTGCCTACTCTGCTGTGTGCGGGATACAGCGTGAAGCTGATAGCTAAAATTTAGGAATTTAGAAATAGCGCTCTCTGCTATTCATTTTTGATTTTTAAGACCCTCCGTTTTCTACGCATAGTGAAATTTTCAAGACTTTCTATTGTTGAGTGGCGGGACTCAACACTGCGCTTTGTCTTGGTACCACAGCGAGGTTATGAAAATAGTTCGTTCCCTCGGGTGGAATTGATCTCATAACCTTATACAGTCACACGCTGCGCCGCTGGGCTACGGTGGCCTTAATCATTTCCATTTTTTATGTTTTAGAAATACGTAATATTCTGGATATAACTCAATTTTTTTTACAATAATTAAGCCTTAATGTCCCAGTAGGTTGTGTGTGGGTTCAATATACACTCGAGGGAATGGATTTATTCCCACTCTCTACTTCCCTGCTATGTTCAGGATACAGCGTGTAGTTAAAAAAAAAACGGCATTTGACCAACCAAATTTTGAAACTACTAAAACTTTTATAAAGATGAAATGTATCTCAAATTAAATATACATTACAAACACTTAAGTCGCTTCTTCAAAGACAAATACACAATATCTTATAAAATATACTCTAGTTTGCACAAAAACAAATAAAAATCCACACAAAAAACTTACCTGCACACATAAAAACACTAAAATTACACTAAAAACGCCAAAAAATCACAATTTCCGTATATATATTAAAACAGAAACATGTCAACACGTCTGCCCACATGAAGGATAGACAACGAACTGGTTTCAATTTAAGTATGTAATTACTTATGACGCTAGTCATTCACTTTTTTTCCGCTTCACGCTGTATCACGCACATTGCAGGGTAGGCAGAGGGAATCCAGTGTTAAGTAACGCCGTTCTTCACGCACTCGAATTTTCGAGGTATTGGATCTGGAGTAACCTAACGCCGCGCGCTGACAAGAAGAAGAAATGAAAATATAAATGTAAATAAATATTTCTTTTCTTCGAGTGGAGATCGAATCCACAACCAGTCGATTTTACAGTCACACTTTGTGCCCCTGCGCTACGACTGGCCTCTCGTATACTTACTTAAATAATATTTTTTAAATTTTCTTTTCCTTTGTTTGTATTGTGCAATAACACGAAAGAATAGTGCCTTGAGGTCGTCAATGTAAACGCGACGGCTGTAGATACGATTCCGACTTGGGGGAAAGAATGAATTATTTTCATCCCCCAGCTCCGGTAACAAGACAAAGGACGGCATTGAGTTCCACCACTCAACACACAATGTCTTAAGGGGCAAAGTGTTAAGTGACTTAACACTTTGCTTATTTTTCATTGTGTAAAAAAAAAGATTTTAGCAATAATTGGGTGTTCCCCACGTTCCTTCCACTTAAGAAGCATTGAGAGGCAGCGCTTTATCTAACTTAACCAGGATAATTTCGGTTTTTTAAACTGATTAGGCGCAATGATTTTGCATTAAAATTCATCTCGTGCGAAAATTGACACATAATTTGCTATATTTATTAGATAGATAGATATTGAATTTACCCACTTGGGTTAAATAAAGTGCGGAGTTGGGTTCCACCCAATACCTAAGAGTGTCTATCTGTTCTTATACTATAAAATAGAAGAGCTTATTTGGTTGAACGAGCTTATCTCAGGAAGACAGACCGTACTGGTTCGGAATGGTTTTTTTTACCTTTACAATGTATTCCACACACGGCAGGATAGGCAGAGGGAACTTGAGTGTAGTGTTAAGACACTCCGTTCTCATTAAGACACTGCCGTATGTTCCCCCGAATTCTGGATTGTGTGTTTAGTGGCGGAACTCAACGCAGCAAATTCGATTGTTTTTGTCTTAGATATAGAGGATATTGTGTTGGGTATCCGTTTATCGAGGAAAGCTTCGCCCGCGTCATCAAATCGAATTAACTCCTCGTTGTGTCTGACGCATAATACATTCTAAGTAGGTTTGACCACGGGTACAGTAGGTACCATCGAAATGATAAATGGACTTCCTCGATGGGTAAATGGACCATCTAATACAAAAATGATTCAGTAATTGGAACCGGTAGTCCCTGAGATTAGTGCTTTCGACCAAACAAACTCTTCAGTTTTAAAATATTAAGGATTTTTTTATCGAATTTCCTACTATAAGTTGAATGACGCAACTAAACGCCGCGTTTGAAATCAAAACCAGTGTCTTTCATTAATCATTAATTTGAACTTAGAACCTATAATGGTACATTTATCATTAAAGTCCCTTTTCCAATACGTTTTGAGTTATTGTGATGAGTAAAAATTAATAAATTATTTATTATTATAAGGGAAAACCGAAATTAATTATACTAAGGTTTATATACATAGAATCAATTATTATGGTAGAAATAGTAGGTTTGATTACTAGATTTTATTAAGATTAGAGTACTTTTTTGTTTAGTATAATCTATACCTCCGTTACTAGGTGACTGACAGACAACACAACCGGAACTGTGCGGGGTAGAACGCTGAATCTTCTCATATATGTTCCTCCCTATTTCAGTGTATGTTAACACTAAGACACAATTTCTGGTAATTTCTACGGAAACTGAATAAAAGAGCAAAGTTTCAGTAACAACTAGTTCACTGTGCGGTTTCGTAGGAACTTCCCTCCACGCGATACGCTTAGTAATTTAACATTGTAGTCGGGTTGTTGTATAATTAGTTGACCCTTTCAAACATAAAAAGAATTATCCAAATCGGTTCAGGCGTCTTCGAATAATCGCTGAACATAAAAAAAAGATTCCGACGAATTGAGAACCTCCTTTTTTTGATAGTCGGTTTATAAAAAGAGGGTCATAAAGTCAACCAACGCAAACAAAGCTGTAGGCGACAGCGAGTCTATGTACTACAACAAAAAAGTAAAAACTTGTACATTGAATATATTTGCGAAAAATCATGTAGGCGGCTTAAAATAGCTAAACATGAATCTATGATTTTCAAAATTTTTGTCTGTCTGTTTGTCTGTTAACGCGCACATTTTCTCATCTCCAGTAGATTTGAATGATTTTTTTTATTGCGTAGCAAAAAATCCAGCTAAATTATAAGAAATAATGAAATGCCACCTTAACAAAAGTTGTTGAGCGTGATAAGCAAGAGCATTATTTTTGCAGTGACATGTTGAAATTGAAGATCTGGAACATCTGATGAGTATCAGTCCAGCAAGTTTTGATGTAACATTAATAAATTAAAACGCTGGGCTTTGGTCTCGGTGCCAGAGCGAAGAAATGAAAATATTAATAAATAATAATTAATTTCCTCGAATGGGGATCGAACCCACAATCGTCGCGTTACAGTCATACCCTCGTGCCCCCGCACCACGACTGCCTCAGTACCTGTATTTAATTTCTAAAATTTTACGTGTGAATTGAAATAATATACTGTGTTTACAATGCAACGTTTTATATCACATTTTGATAAAGTGCACATCGTTTCTTATGTGTCCAATTAATTGAATAAGAAATCATTTTATATTGTGTAAAATAATTTTGTAAATAAACTTTTATTTTTTTTATTTGTAAAACATAAAAGTTACTCATTTATGTTTTACGAATAAAAAAAATAAAAGTTTATTTACGAATCATTGTTATCTCTAGAAGGCCATCGTGGTCTAGTCTAGACGCCGCCTGTCGCTGACTTTTAGTTAGAACTTTTAAAGGAGGCCGTCGTAGCAGAGGAGCACAAGGGTGCGACTGTGACGCGACGGTTGTGGGTTCGATTATTTTATTATTATTATTAATTTTAAACATTATTAATATTTTCATTTCTTCGCTCTGGCACCAAGACCGGCCCAGCATTGAGTTCCGCCACTACACACGCAATGCCTCGAAAAATTCAGCGGGAAGTAGCGAACGAAGTGTTTTAACACTAGGTTCACTCTGCCTAACCTGCTGTGTGCGGGATACAGCGTGAAGCTGATTCTTTAAAGGACTACAATACGCAGCACACGAAGGGTGACATGGCGCGATGACCGCTCTGCTCCCCTATATTAAAACTGTGATATTTTCTAAAATATCCGTTTCGCCGACGTGGTGTAAAAGGCAATTGTGATCTGTATAAAGCGCACAACGTATCTAACGTACATAATTTGACTGGAATAATAATAATGTATGTAATGTATTGTTGAAAAGTTTTGAAATTATCCATCCCTATGCCCACGGACATACTACGCTGTGGCGGACAGCGGCTTTTTTTACATTCCTCAGGAGTGCTATAGGCATATACATAGCCTTACGGTGTTTTTTTTATTAAATAGTTAAATATATGTAAGTACGTTATACTAAAAAAATATTGACCGTAAGTCATCGCACGTTCAAAGCTGCGCTGGGGCCCACTAGTTAATAATTAAACTGAAATACTTATACTTTTTATTAATATTTCTAATAGATTCTTACAAATGAAGTTCTAAGAATTCTTCAATATTTTCACTTCACACTATTTCCATGTTGTGAGGCTAGTCAGGGCGCAGGGGCACTAGCTTTCGATCTCTAAACAAGATGGTTGTAAGTTCGATTCCCCTCAACGAAATTAAATATTTAATAATTTCATTTCCTCGCTCCGTCCTTATCGAGCTTCGCTACTCAACGCCCAATGCCTCGAGAATTCGGTGGAAAGTGAGGAAGGAAAGTGTCTCAGCGTCGTGTAGTGTTAAATACTCTGAAAAACTATTATTTATTTTTGAATAAGAAAAAAACACATAATATGGTCAAAATATTTAATGCTTACAGTTCAAAAAATAAATAATGACATACATTTGTTTGTTCTTATTATAATAAAGTAACTTTAAGCATCACATTCGTCAAAATAAAATTAGAAAATTGCTTTAATCGGTAATGAACTTAACTAAGCTTACAAAATAATTTTATAATTAATATAAATTATAAAACATTTATAGTTTTCACTAATATTATAAAGTTGGAGTTTGTTTTAAGTTGTATTAACTGGATTTTGGATCCATTGTCATCCTAATTATTAATAATATTAGTTAGATATCTTGTTATTTCATTTCACGCTGTATCCCGCATGTAACAAGGTAAGCATAGGAAATCTAGAAATAAGACACTGTTCCCTATTTGTCTCCCAAATTCAAAATATTGTGTGTTGTGTGGCGAAACTAAACTAAACTAAAGTGACGAATGAAAATAATTAAATATTTACTCCCCCAAGTAGGAATCGAACTGTTCCATTGTGAAATTAAAAGATTACTGGGTAGATTCATAAGAGTAATATTAATTATAAAGATTAAATAAATAGCATTTAGAAAAATGATTTAGTCATTAATCAATTAACTTTGTAGTTATAATAGTTATCTGCATCATTTTAATCTTAGTTAAGCTTTAATTGAATTTTCTAGGTGCGACTTCGAGCCGATAAGAATATTATTATTTTTTATTTATTGATGTTATATTTATACGTTAATTCCTTTTTTTATTAATTAAATTATTTTGAAATATCTTAATTTGTCATTGCTATTCTTAGAATTTACAATAAATTAAAATTTCATATAAAACACTATATGTTGTGTTTGTACTAAAAATTCAATAACTATAAAGGAAATTTCCAAAGCAGCTGTTACAAACCTTTTATTCGTTAAATAAGATTTTTTTAAACTGCAATAAATGGGAAAAAAGTCTTATCCAAATATTATTTAAATTCTTAGTAAAGCTATTTTTTTATTTATTATTTTCAACAATATAACATTTAAGCTTTTAATCGAACCCGCGATAACATCCATCTTCACATAGTGAAGTCTCTTTCCAGCTATGTATGTATGCTTATAACTTTTAAAATACGCTACGGATCCTAACGCCGTTTTTATAAATAGTCAGACTGATTCAATAGGTAGGTTTACATTTATGATATATGCATATTATCTTAGTATATTAAGCCTCACGTATCAGGGTACTAGAGTATCACATAGGAGGGTACCAGGGAGACCCCTGATACGCGGTTCCCCACCCAACGCAAAATTATATTGCATATTCGTTTACTGAAACGGGGAAATAAAAATGATGTAGCTAGATGTAGCTAGCTGATGTAGCTTCACGCTGTATCCCGCACATACATTGTGATGTAGACAGATTGAAGTTAGTGTTAAAACACTCTGTTCCCCACCACCTACCGGCGACATCCTAATTACCTAACATTCAAGACATGATGGCCAAAATGCGTAATTCAACACCGCACTTTGTCTTGTTACCAGAGCGTGTAATAAAAGAGATATCAACAAAAACAATAATCTTTTTGTTTTTGTTTTTCTTTCTCTTCTTTTTCCAATTGCACTCTTGCTTCTTCTACATTCTTCATTAGTTTCAAGTCTTTTGCACAATCGTCGACAATTTTTTGGAAAAGTTCATCTGAAAAAAAAAGTTTCTTTTTATAGATATTATTATTATTAGACAAGGCTACATAACGTTACTCGAAATTATTATTATTTATTTGGAATTTACTCTTTTTCGAAAACAATACACAACGTCTACATATACTAGACAAAGTGCATTTAGATGAGGTAAGTTTTAGCATAACGCTGCATACCGCACACAGACACTCCGTTTCCATTAAAACAGTTTCCGTTTTTATTATTAAAAAAATTTTGAAGTTCTTAAGCGTCTCACATTTAAAACGATAGCTGTTAACCTAAAGGTTTGATTCCGATACAACGGAATTAATTCTCATTTACCTAGTAAAAGTAGAACAAACATCCATCCTCACAAACTTCCACATTTATAATATTAGCAGGATTAGTAGGTATGTCTTACCAACATTTTCCCCTGTCTTGCTAGACGTAAAAAAGTGTCCATGCAATCCTTGTGAATATGTCGCTACCAAGTCTTCGGGGACTTCCCGTTGCACTAGTTCCGAGTCTAAGATATCTTTTTTTGTACCGCAGAGGTACACTTTACAGTCCTAAAAAAGAAAGTAATTAAACTTTTTTGCTTTAATTTCAATTTAATATTACAAAGAACTATCATCTTTCACTATTAATTAATCATTAATTTAAAAAAAACTATTTTAATTTAAAAAAAACCTTGCAGTGTCAATCATTTTTCCTGACTGCTAGGCGAGGGTAATGTTTTTCGCGCGTATTTTGCATCTATGTATGTATGCAATATTCTTCGTCTTATTTCTCCAGAACCACTGAACGGATTTGCATAATTGAGGTGTCGTTAGATTCGTCTTAACAGCTCAAGTGTTCTTAGATAGGTAACGTTAAAAAAAATAATCATGGCGGCTGTGGAACGCCATTGGACTTAGAGAAAAAAATATATATTTTTCGAATACCACAATATGGGTATCAAATTCAAGAGATTGAGATGCAAGGATTTAAAAAAGGTATATTATGATTATCATTATAAATTTTTCGTTTCATAATCCTAATGAATCCTAACAAAAAAGTGAAAAAAAAATATTTAAAAAAACAAAAACCCCGACTCCATAAAACTAATAATAAAAAAACAAGCCCAATATTTATTATAGGCGAAATTTAATGCCGCACATATAAGTACATATTATTAAAAAACATGTATATTTTTCTTACCTCCTCCACAGTCCTCAACTCTTGCAACCAGTGCCTTAATCTTATCCATGAATTCTGTGAACTTGGTTCATAACATATTATAGCAGCATGAGCACCTCTATAGTACATTTTTGTCATTGCTTCATATCTAAAAAGAAAAAAGTGGCAAAATATCAAAATTTATACATAATTTAAAGACAAAATAACACAATGGGTAGTTTAGTAAAAGTTAGTATTAAAATAACATTGTTAATAATAAACATATATTATTAATGGGGAACAAATTATGTTATAACGAAGTATCTTAACACTAAGATCTGAGATTATATCTGCCTACCCTGCTATAATGCAGGATACAGTGTGAAGCTAAAATATATATATACATGTATGTATATCAGTAAAACTATATATATATATACACAGAGACCAGTTCTGGTGCAGGAGCACATAGAGAGTGTAAATGTGATTGGTTGTGGGTTCAATACCTATTCAAGAAAATGAAATATTTATTAAAATTTACATCTCCATTTCTTCACTTTGGTGTCAACTACACACAATGCCCCCAGAATTCATCAGAAAATGGAGAATGGAATGTCTTAATACTAGGTTCCCTCTGCCTACCGTGCTGCAGGATACAGCGTGAAGCTATTTTTTTTTATACGATACAAAATTGCATACCTTTCGCTGCCAGCAGTATCCCATATACCAATATTAAAATCTTTTCCATCTGAATGCATTTGTTTCGCACAAAAAGCTGCACCTATAGTCTGTTACAAAAATAAAATACTAAAAAATTAAATAGTAATATTTTGTCAACACTAATGATATTGGGGCTGTTGTGGTAGAGCAGTAAAATCTCTAAATGTAAACACAATGATTGTGGGTTTGATTCCCACTCAAGGAAATATATTTTTGTTGTGTTCTGCCACTTAACATACAAAGTCTTGAAAATTTGCTGATTTTGAATATACAATTTACATTAACAAAAATATATTTGTAACTATGAAAGATGTAATTATAATATAGTGTATAATTATATAAAATGAGTTAAAGTAAATTATATAATAATTGGTTAGGCCAGTCGTGGTGCAGGGGCGTTGTTTGCTTGTAAATGAGGATGGTTGAGGGTTCAAACCCTACTCGAGGAAATGAAATATTTATTTAAATTTATATTTTATTTCCATTTCTTTGGTGTCTAGGCAAAGCGCGGTGTGGAGTTGTACCACTCAATACGCATTGCCTCCAGAATTCGGTAGAAAATGGGAAAGGATGTGTCTTAACACTAGATTCCCTCTGTCTACCCCTCTGTGTACAGGATACAGTGTGAAGCTGATTTGATTTACATAATTATAAATATTATTGTTCCACCACTAATACGCAAAGCCTCCAGAATTCGGCGGAAAATGGGAAAGCGAGTTTCTTAACACTAGGTTCCCTCCGTCTACCCGGCTGAGAGGATACAGCATGAAGCTGATTTGATTTAACTAATTATAAATGTTATTGTTACACACTTATTTTTTTAATAATATTTAATTCAATCCAAATTTAGATAGAAGAAATTGCTTAAAATATTTTTTCTTTGTTTATATTTAGAACAACAAACACAACAAAGATAAACAATTTAAACAAAACAACAAACAAAATCAAAGTATGTAACTTTCAAATATAGTTGTTAAATATAATATAACTTACATTCTGGTAAGGAGTCCCTGAATTAAACCTACAATTTACAAATCTTAGAACTAAGCTAGTTTTTCCGACATGTTCACTCCCCAAAAGGACTATTTTAAAATCACAGCGGCTCATTTTTCTGTCATCGATTCCAAATTCGATTAGAAAAGTAAATTTTTTATGTTTAAATTAACTCATATTTCAGTTTTTCTTATATTTTTTATATAAATATTCATTGTTTATAAATTATAGAACATAAACAATGAATGATATTTCAAAGTCTATCGTATAAAAAAATTCTGTGAATCTTATGACCAATGTCAAATTCAATTTGATAGTTGATATTTAAAAATATTGCCAGTCTAAAGAATTTTAAATTTTAAAGAAATATATTGGTTTTATTAAAAGATTAATTATATATTTTTAATTTAAACCTATAAAATATGTTTATATCTATTTATTATTATTAACTGAGGAATTCCCTGTCTTTTTCTGAGCTCCTTTATAAATTTATACTTTTTTAGTGTAGGAATTAACATCATATGTCAGAAACTAACAAACTACTCACAGTAGTTTTATATAAGTAGCTATTTTACGGATGGAAAGTAACGATTTTGTTAACACTCTATATATATACTAAAGACAAAAAAGTATTAAAAAATGGATGAAATTTAGAAATTAATATGATTTTAATCGATATTAATCTTAAAACATTACGTACTAGTTTCAAAACCACAAATAAATACTATTATTCTAATTCAAATTTAAAAGACATATACTTAAATCATGTAATTTTATATTTTTGTGGTAAAAGTAATATTAGAAAAAGAAAATGTTACATCTACAAATCCACTTTTGCTTTGGTCTAAAGTATTTATAATTCTTCAAGCTTCATCATTTGAAAATATTATCAACAAAAAAAAATCTCAATAAAAAGTACTTCTAATTTGCTTGAAAATAATATTTATTTTTAAACAGCCTATAATCTTAAATCGCATTTAAAAGAAATAAAAGAAAAATAAATACAACGGATTTATTTCTTCGTACTACCTATAAAATATTTCATAATCAAAAATACTATAAATCTACAAATAGAACAATAACACATAAAAATACAAATTCTTAAGTCGTGATATAATTCAATTTCATCCACTTTATTTTACTAGTAAATTTAAATTATCTAAATATAATAATTCCATAACATAATTATTTATATTTACAGTCATTCGCTTTTCCACATCAACACGATGGCCTTAATGAATGTATTGTAAATATAATATAAATGTTCCATTCAAGTAAACTTGAATTGACAACCGTCACGTACTTATGGATAAATCAAAGTCAATTGCGTCACTATGACCTCAAAATTTACCTTCACCATGTATCCCGCATTAAGCAGGGTAGACTAGGTTTCTCTAGTGTTAAGATACTCTTGATCTCAACGAGCTGCCTAATTTGCCTAGCATTGCTTAGCAAGTCGCTTTGTCTTTTTCACCAGAGCGAGGAAAGGAAAATAATAAGTAAATATATAAAAGGACATGTACTGACTGACTGAGGTAAGACATAACCGCTGATGGTAGAAACGTGAAATTTGGACAGATGTTCAACTTTCATAATCTGGACATCCACTAAGAAGGGATGTTGAAAAATTTTAACCCTAAAGGGATGACATTGGGGTTGAAAGTTTGTATGGAAAAAAATTTAAATCGCCACCGATTTTTTTTTTAATTTGAAATTCAGACTCATAAAAATATTTCATTGAATACGTGTTTCATGATTTTTTAGAAGTCACCCCTAAGGGTGCAAATACACGGGCGAAGCTGCGCGTGCCCACTAGTAAGTAAATAAGAAGTTTCCAATATTCTTTTCATTTTCACTTATCTCTTGCAAGCAGAAGAATAAATCGGTAGAACCTTCTTTTAAGTCACTCTGTTTCCACTTTTCGCCTATCTTTAACCGATTTCTGCCAGAAAAGGAGGTTCGACGGCAATTCGACTGTATTTTTTTATGTTTGTTACCTCAGAACTTTAGACTGGGTGAACCTATATTGATGATTCTTTTTTTTATTTGAAAGCTAATGCTCGTGTAGTCCCATTTTAATTTTGTCCAATTCTGACAGTGGTATCTGTGGGAAAATCATGTCTTAAATTTGCATTAGATATGTGCTCGACAAATTAATGAATATCTCAATATCACGCCAACCGTTTCCGATGATTTTTTTTTATTCGAAAGGATACTTTTTAAGGATAGTTTGGTTAGTTAGATTCTGATTATGGGATCCGGTTGAAATTTAACAAGTTAGTTTTTTTTAAATTTGATAAAAAAAAATAATTATATTGTATTAGTTACAAGGAAAAACATTAAATTGACGAACCATGGGCCACTTTTCGTCAGAAGTGAGGGATGTTTTCATTTTCAAACGACTTCAAAAAGGAGAGGTTCCCAATTCGTCCGTATATTTTTAAAGTATATTCGTGTCAATATGCCTGTTAGTTTGCACAAAAATAATGCCTAATTAAGATTGAAGTTTTACATACGACAACCACTATCTACTCGTTTGAGAAGCATACTTTTAAGGTCTACCCATCACTTAAGATTGTGAAATAAATTATTTTTTATCAAAAAAAAACCGACTGCAAACAATAAATTTAAAAGAAAAAAATAAATTCAGTGTCAAGCTAATGTTACAAACAACTTTACTGCAATATCAAATTACTAAGCCTGTTTGTTTTACTTGGCACCGACTTCAAAATTATAAAATCTTTCTTAAATATATATTTTTTTTTAAATCAAAGTACTATTGTTAAGTATTTTTTTTAAAATAGATTTTTTTTGTTTAAAATTAATTTTTAGAGACTGTGTGTTGAGTGTCTGAACCAAAAAATACCTAATATTATATTCCAGGCGGCAGGCGTGGAATAAGAGCAGCGCAGTACCAATATGTTGGGGAAAGCATATGTCCAGCTGTCAGCCTGAGGCCGACATGACGACCAATCATTTCCTCGAAAGAGAATCGAACCTACACCATTACATCTACAGACACAGCCTCGCTGTACCACGATAGCTTAAAATAGTGTTATGGAATCACTTTCACTTTTGGCTGGTTTCTACTTCATGATATCTTTACATATTGAATAAATAATTGTATTATACAACACTACTTTTTAACTATGTGTAGGTAGGTACATTTAAATTACTATAAGCATTACAAGTATACCTAATAAAGAAAACGAAGTGATCAATTACTATGCTTTTTCCTTTTTAGAGGGATGAGATTTTTTTAGTTTCGCGCTATATTCCGCATATAGCAGGGTAGGTATAATTGATCTAGTGTCCAAACACTCTGTTCTTCGTTTTGTACCTGAGTTTGAGAATTGAGACAATGGATGTTATATGGTAGAGCTTAACGCCGCGCTTCGTCCTATTTGAGGAGCGAGGAAATGAAATAATTAATTTCCCGATCGAGTAGTACCCACAACATTTGCGTTTATAGTTGATGCTGTCCCTTTGCGCCATGATGGTCTCGAGATCTATATGTAACTTTGTGAAACTGTAAAAAACCCTTCGTATCATCATTTTAAACGTATTTTTTTTAAACTGAACCTATAACACTAGCAATAATGACAACAGATATCATTGAAACGATAAAACCGTAATTCTTTCCAATCTCTCTGACAAAATTACATCAATATAATTGTTAAGAATAAGATGATACTTTTAATGAGTCAAATCATAGTAAATCTATATTACAATATGTTTATTAATCAATTACAGCCTGTAGGATGATCAATAGCAAAGAAGCTATGAATAATCAACCTTTTTTGCTTAACTGTTACAATTATTTGTATTAAAACAAGTTATAAAACATAAACAAATTTAATTTACATCGTAAATAAAAACGTTCAACTTGTAACAAAATGAGTCAGCGATCAGCAATCGGTGTACAAATTAGACTAGATACGTATTTATTGATCACTCCCCTCTCAAAAATATTGATTTTCAACTAATGTTATTTCAACAAACAAATTTAAGCCCTAACACTGAGTTATAAATATGATAATGCAATAATAAAATTGGTTATAAGATAACAATATGTTATTAGTAGCTTGACAAAGACACAAGTGTTTGTTTAGAGTTTTAGACTGTTTATTTTACATCTCATTTCAGAACATGTTATGGTTTATTTATTTTTTCTTAGCTTCACGCTGTATCCCTCAAACATCGAGAAGGCAGAAGGAGTCGAGTGTTAAAAAATTCCGATCCACAGGTACCGCCAAATTTACGAGACAAGAGAGATTCTCGTAATTCAACGCCGTGCTTTGTTACTAGAGCGAAAAACGAAAATGTTTAATTCCTTCGAGTGGGAATAGAACCCACAACCGACGAGTTTACAGTCACACGCTGTACTGTTGCGCCACGACGGCCTATAAAAATAAATAAAACATCTGTTGAAGTCAACAGTCTTTACTCTTTGGTGTCCTTTTTTGTGTAAAAGATATTTAATTTAACAGGTTTCAGAAACGAGAATTTCAAGAATAAATGTATAGAAATAAATTTATTTATAATTTAAACTTCTGCGTAATTTTAGTGAATTTTAAAATATATATATTTTTTCTAAATAATAAATTCTTTAAGCTCGATACGATGAAATACCAATTATTGCCGTATTGATATTACATTACTTTAAAAATAATTAAAAAAAAACAATTAAAATGCATTCAATTCAATTCCACTAATAAACTTACCACAATCATTTTATTTTATTTAAATATTAAATAAAAAAAATCTCATAACAAACCCAAAAATTATATTATTACAATTTAGGTCAAAATAATAAATCACAAATTACAAAACACATTAAGATTTTTTTTTTTTACTTTTTAATTTTGCAATATTAAGTAAAGACTAAAGTATTAAAGCGATACAGCCAAGGTGAAACCGTACAAAAGGAATAACCTCGATGCGATAACGTTGCTTTATCAAAACTAATTATGAATGCCAACTCAGCGACGGACCTATCTATACCTACAATATTTCAACACTGTTTCCTCCATCTCGTTTATCCCACACCCAACAATAAAGTTGCTATTTTACACACAAAAAAATATAAATTTACAGTCATATTATCAATTTATATATAATAAATTAAGTTTGGAAATATTATTTGTATTGTAAATAAAATAATATATTGATTTTTAACTGTATTTAGTGTTATTTTCTTATTTTATAAACTATACATATCAATTTAAAAGTCTAAATGTTATTAATGCGTCACGTAAACTAATTTCTGTACAACACAAGCTATTTTGTACCCTATTTCTAGATTTATAAAGTTATACAAACATACTAAAAATGACATCACTTATGTCATTTTGTTAAGATTTAAGAGGACATTTTAATTTGGTTGGTTCATCCAAAATGTTGCCATAACAAAAATGATTTTGTCTTTTTCCCACATAACACAGGCAGTAGCTTCACCTTCTTGGTAAAGCAATGGACGTAGACATAGTTTATAGAAAATACAATATATTGTTTATATACGGTGTGTACGCATTCGTAAACTTTTAAAATCACTTTTAAATTGAATAACAAAACAAAACTGTGTATTTACGACGTTTGTTAATAATAAATAAGTTGTTTTTCACACGTTTCAAGTAAACCTTTCTAGCCATTAATAGTTTTAACAATTGATCGGATTGAATTAGTTTATTTCTCTTCGTATATTGTTTTCGAATCTGATAGTTTTTTGTTTGAATTAAGTTTTAAGTGACATTTTAGCTGTTTTAGTGTTTAATTTGTAATGTACATATGGATTTTTATGGTTTAGAGGCAAGATGGTTTCTTTTTGTGTAAGTATAATGACAGTTTTTACTGCTTTACCAATATTTGATAAGAAATATAATTATTAACAACGTTATAAAGTATAATTACAATGTGTTTTAAGTATTTTAGAGGCCGTTGTGGCGCAGTGGTACAGAGTGTGATTGTTAACGGTTGTGAGTTCCATTCCCATTGCGGGAAAGAATAATTTTCCCTCCAGTAAAAAGGCAAAGCACGACGTTAAACTCTACCATTCAACACGCATTATCTCGAAAATTGAGCAACAGAGAATGGAGTGTCTTAACACTATGTTCCTCTGCTTACTAAATATTAGCAAATGCTTTATTAAGTGTTATTGAAAGATAACTTCTTGTACTTACTAAAGTTATAAACAAATAGAAACATGTCAATGGACTAGTGTTAGTGGAAATATAAATATTGTAAAAGTTTACCAAAATTATGAAAAAAAAGGAAATGTTTTAAATTGATTACATTACGAATTCATAAATAAAATCTCCTTAAAAGCAAGTATAAATAAGACAGTTTAAGTTTTTTTTTTTGGATTTCTGAAGTTTTGTATTCACTTCTTTTTTTGAATTTTTTTTATAGCTTCACACTATAACCCGTACATAGCAGTGAAGTCAGAGATAAACTAGTTTTAAGATATTTCATTCCCATTAAGATACTTGAAAATTGATTCTAAACCACCACTTTTTGCTAGAATTTAGCACTTAAAGGCACTGTATCTCAAGTGGCAGAAATGCTAAGATTTGCCTCATTACCAAAGCGAGTAAATGAAAATATTAAATATTTCATTCCCTTAAGTGGGAATCGACCTCACAACTGTTGTGTTTACAGTACTAGACACTTGCCCCTGCATGTTATTTATTTGTTGTATATTTTCAAATTTTTTTGTTAGTAAATAAATTATTAAAAATAGTATATATATTTTGTCATCAAATGTAAATTTGATTGAAAATAGCATGCTTGAACTGTTTTGAAAAAAAAAATATAATATTATATCGACGAAGATAAATTGACTTACCAATTGGTGGCCTTTCCCGAATTTTATCCTCAATAAATGGACTATCCAACACAGAAAATATTTTTCAATTCCACAAAAAATATTTTTTAATTCTTTAGAATATTAGGATTATTCAGAACTTTATATTTACAAATAAATGATTTGCTGCATTGAATTAAGAAATTAATACTTACTCCAAACTATTACCTATACTAAAAATAAAACCTGAAACTTTTTTGTTACATTTTTATGCAAAAAGTAGATTTTGAGTTTTTTAGAACAGATATATGTAGATGTAACTCTACAGTAATCTAGCTTATACATATATCAAAATAACAAATACAATTTATATTAACATTTTGTATGATTTGACTATAATCTGTCAATAAGGTAGCTAGTAAATTATATTTTGTCTTTTATTTCCAGTAAATAATAAAAAACAATGGCACTGTGCGAGAGCCAATTAGACTCGGTGCGTCAGATCAAAACTGATGAGCAAACTGCCGATAAGAAGATGGAGCCCAACGGTGATATGTATGGCTTGGATAAAGGTTTGTTTTTGAGTATTGAGGTGGTAGTGGGTTCAAAGTTTTTGTTGCAATTCAAGAATTGTTAAAGTTATTTTTTTTTAGAAAAGTAGTGTTAAATCATTATGCTCTTCACTTTTCACCGAATTATAGACGTATTGTGTGTAAAGTGATGGAACTCAATATCGCGCTTTGCCTTGGTACCAAAGTGAGGAGCTAAATAAATTAAATAATTCATTTTCTCGAGTGGGAATCGAACCCACAACATATTTACAATTACGCGCTTGTGGCGCTATGCCAAATACGGACGGCAAGTTGTTCAGATAATTAATTAAACAAGAGGTATGCAGAGACAGTAGCATTTGTAGGCCCATTCTCAATGGATACCCAGCTAGGGATAAAGTGTAAAGAAAAATCTTTAGCAAGATCATTTCTTATAGATGTCTTCATCTAAATAACAAATACAAATTTTATATTCGAACTATATCGTCTTCGATATAGTTCGAATATCTAATTTTATAAAATATTTATTTGATAAACTGAGGTAGTCACTATGTATAGTATTGTAGAGGGATTTGGATTTTGAGGGACCCAGATTTTATTTTATGATTTTTCTTACTTTTGATTATTTTCTTCCTGAGCGCGACTAAACAAGGCGGCCGCGACAATTCGTTTGTACTGTATATTAGTTTGAAAGCAAATGGAACAACAAATAATATTTTTTTACTAATTCATTACTTTTTTATTTAACATATTTAATTTAAATTTCAAAGGATGATGAAAAAAGGAAATAAATAATTTAATAATGAATGCTTGATTCTCTTAAAATAAATAAATAGTTATTTCTTTGTTTTTCAGTGCCTCCCCTACCACTAAGTGTGGATTATCGTTCCCCCGTCTCTCACTTTGTGCCGCCAGCCGTGGAGTTGTACGCCGCGAGACACAAGCCTGAGATAAATGTTGGTGAGTCACGCCTGAATTGTAGCATTTTTTGTAGATTTTGCCCGAAAATTATGAGAAATGGGGAAAGAGGTGTATTTTTGTGTTTTTTTTGTGGAGAAAAGATGGGAAAATAGGAAAAAAGATCATTTTTATATTTTTTTAGTTGTTTAACAGTTAGAAGGTAGGTTTTAAGGCTAGGTAGTTAGTAGATACCGAATGCTTAAAAAATAAATTAATAAAACGGGATTTTAAATCTTTTTCTAAATACGTTTTGAATAAATCCTTAATTGTAAAAATGAGACAGCACCATATTTTACTTGTTTTTATAAGTAAAAAAAAGGATTTTTCCCGATATTGTTACATTACCGAAAACCGCCCAAATTTATTTATTATATACTAGCGACCCAGTCGCGGCTTCGCCGCTTTTCTTTCTCGCCGCAGATTGATACATTCAATCATGAATAATTTATTTTCATAATTCTAAGAAAGTACAAGCACTACGGGGCTTCTTTAGAGGATGTCATCAGCAGCAAGGGCGCCCCTTGCGTGTGTCGAACCTAGGCTTGCGGCCGTAAACATAGCGTCGAATTATTTTAATATTACATTTTATCGAAAACTATACGTCCAAATTACATGCTATAAAACCTGAAACTCATCTTCATTGAATTTTCTTGGTGATGGAATAGCTTTCCTCGTAAGTTTCAATATCAATGTCAAATAAAAATCGGTGAAATAATGCCTTAATATGACTTATTCATAACAGACATATATAGGTGTCACAGATTTTTTTTAGAACGAATCAAAAATTTTTTTTTTGTCATATAATGTATTGACACATATGTAACAATGTTTGCATTGCACACGCTTAAAGTATAATTTAGTTATTTAAGGCTAACTAAGACTTACACAGTAATGTCATGGAGCCTATAGCACTCCTGAAGAATGTACCTTTCATATAAAACAAAAAAAAAGTATATCGGACCAGTATATCCAGAGATCTTATCGCTTAAACAAACAAACAAACTCTTCCGCTATATTATATTAGTATAGAAAGCCTTATGTGTATGAATATTACTTTAAAATAATAATATAATGTGTGCATGGTTTGGCGTGAAGTAATTTTTTCTAGATATTAGATATGGGAGGTTGGTGTAAAGAAAAGGTTTATATAATTATACCAAAAATATGTTAATTAATTATTTTGAAGATTATATTGTTTTTATCTTTATGTACACCCGCATAAAGACGAGTAAACAAAGTGAAACTAGTTAGTGATATGACACTATTCTTTATGACACTATTATGAAGCGGAACTTAACGCCACAATGCAGAGGGAACTTGGGAACCCAGTGTTAATAAACTGCGTTCCCGTTGAAACACTTCCGTTTCTCATTTCCCGCCGACGTCTCGAGACATAGCGTGTTGAATACTGGAACCCAACGCGCCTACGCCGCGTTGTGCCTCGTTACCAGAGGCAAAGCGCGGCACAGCGAAGAAATAAAAATATTAAATATTAATAAAAAAATATATTTCATAAAAAAATATTTGTAAATACAAAAACCCCGACTGCATAAAACTAAAAAGAAAATAAATAAGTCCAATAGTGTATTAGGATTAACAGTTGCGACCTCTTTAAATTATGCGGGGTCCTGGTAAAGATTTTATTGAAGAATTACTTATAGGTATAATCATGATATACCTTTTTGAAATCCTTGTAGTAAGCTCTTGAATTTGAGAACCATATTGTGGTATTCGAAACGATTTTTTTTTTCACTAAGTTCAATGGCGTCCCACAGCCGCCGTGATTGTTTTTATTTAACGTCACTTATCTAAGAACACTTGGGTTGCTAATACAAATCTAACGATACCTCAATTATGTAAATCCGTTCAGCGGTTCTGGAGATATGAGGTAATAAAGAATAACACATACATACAAGATACGCGCGAAAAACATAACCCTTCCTTAGCAGTCGGGAAAAATTTGAGCCTTCATGTACTTAAGAGGCACACCGTAAGAAGATAGCTGGCAAAAATTTATTATAAATAATAATATCTGGATTTTATTATTTCTTTTTGTCACTAATAGTACATGCTGTATAAACTATAAATCAATCTATGAATACACCAATACATAATTTTTTAAAGTATGTAATTTTTTTAAAAATATATTGTGTGTGTTACTTTATAATGTTTTTTTTTATTTAGATATAGGCAGAAATAATATAGAGATAAGATTATTTCTTTTAATAAATAATAAAAAGACATTGAGAACCTCTATTCGTCGATGTTGCTCCGAAGTAGTTAGACAATGTATAGCTTAATAGATTTGTTTTATTTTAGTTATTTATGAACAAAAATTAGCTTCTTTCGCCTTTTTTTCTTTATTTTTGCATGAACTTTTTTATTTTTTTTCGCTCTAAAGCTCCCGCGACGAGTCAAACGCCACCGCCAATGAAAAGAAAAAGAGGAAGACCCAGAATTGATAAAACAAGCCCGGAATATCTTGCTAATTTAGCTGCAAGAAAACAAGCAAGGGAAATGGGTATGCGCCATCTTGTTTTGTATGTTTTAAATATATTTTTTTTTATTTTTTGTATTCTTTGTAATGTTTAGTAGATGTTTGGTAGTGGATAGATAGCATGGCATGTTGTTTAATTAGATTTTTTTTATTTTAGCGTATTTTTTTAAAGTTTTAGAGTATTTCTCATTGCTCTATTTTTAATGTTTCTTTAAATTATTATAAAGTTTTATTTTTTAGAGTCGTTTAAAGCTTTAATAAGCTTTTGAGTTTGATATTTGTATACCTTTTTTTTAAACATAATCTCGCGGTGGAAAGTTCTAATATGTCTAAAGACAATAATTTAGTGCGGAAACATAAAAAAATATGACATTATACTGTGATTTTGCAGTGAATTATTGGTTGCGATTTTTTATGCATATCTGTATGTACATTAAAATAAGGAAAGCTGTGCGTAACATAACGTCGTAAAACCCAAGTTTAATGCTAAAACGGAGGTAAATTTCTATTTGCAGCGGCTGTAATGAATAATCGCGTGGAATCGGGGGAAAAGCGTAAGCGAGGAAGACCGCGGGTGGATAAAACTAGTCCGGAATATCTGGCTAGGAAACGGGCTAGGGAATTAGGTTTGTATTGATTTTGATGGGTTTTTCTGAATTGTAGTGGATTTTTCTATGGGTCTTGGCTAGTTTTGGGTGAATTTTTTGGTAGTTAACATATAGTTTTTAAGAAATCTTGGCTATTTAGCTAGAAAATGGGTTGGTAAAGTTAATTTTATATGGGTGCAGTATGTAGTGTGGCGTGGTTTTAGATTTTCTAAATTAGCAGGATTTTTTGAACATATCTTGTTAGATTACAGAACTAATAAACGTAAAGACTTTATGGGCTTTGTGAAGTAAGATTTTTTACTGATTTTCATGATTTTAACGAAATGAGATAATTGAATTACGTTTTTGTTTCTACACATCTCCGTTTCAAAATTAAGACATACCGTCTTACCTTGTTTTGTTTTCGCATAGCAGGGAAGGCAGAGGGAACTTAGTATTAAGACCCTCCGTTCCCAGCGAACCCCCTGAATTTCCGAATCATTGCGTGTTGAGTGGTGGAGCTCAACACTGTCGATTTGTCTACCAGAGCGGGGGAAAAAAATTAAATAAATATATTCATTCCCAAGGGTTGGGATCGACATAACTACATTACTAATTACTATTAATTCTAGAGACATTTCCAAACCAAATTTTTATAAACCGTAATTAATCATATGTTTTAAAGCTGTACTTTAATAGATCTTAAGTAGTATAGGTTATACAGAGTGATTGTGTGATTCTTTTTTAGATTTTTTGTCAAGAAAATTCAAGTATTGTGGATTTTTTGATATTGATATTAAGATTTTAAAGTGATTTTTCAATTTTTGTTGTTGAAGTTTGTTTTTAACAATAGTTGGAAAAAAAATTTAGATTTTTATCAAAGTGATAATTGTGCATGTTTTATTTTAGTAAGTAGATTTTAGTGCATTTTAATAAAGTAGATTGTATCTGTCTTTATTTTATCATTGCTTCAAGAAACCTCCTTAAGTTTAAATATAATACTTTTATTTTACATTGAAATGGAGGTTCTCAATTATTGTTTGTAATGTATAAATAAAATGTTAATTGATTAATTATTATTTGTCTATTAATGTATTTAGTTTTGAAATTTTAATTAATGAAATATATAATAATTTATTTTGTTCTGTTTAAATTATTAACAACTTTTTATATAATATGGGTAAATTATAAAATATTGGCATTTTTCTTAAAATATTAGAAGTTTGCTAACAAATTTTTTAACTACATATTTTTTCTAAATATAATTTCTCCGAATAGCGATTAAATTATAAGAAAATCACAGTTTTGATATACAGGATGGTTTTAATTAATGTTTTTTGTTTGAAACGAAAAATAAACATAAATAAAATATAAACTTACACAAAATTTTCCCCAGAAGCATTAGAAAAGAAAGCAAAAAGAGAATATAGAAGGCGAACTACTGGAGGTAAGTAGATCCAATTTTTTTTGTAATTATCACTTTATAAAACGAGATTTTTATATGAACCGTTCAGTGTACAAATGAATAAATTCATAAAATAAAAATTTAAAAAATGACATATTTTGGAATATTTTTATAATATAAACTAAAACAAAATATATTCTATTATGGTGTATAAATATCAGAAGGAAGAATAGCCTAAGGAAGAATAGCCTATTATGGTGTATAAATATCAGAAGGAAGAATAGCCTTCGTAAAGGCCGTTCTGTCATAGCGGCACAGTGTCTGAATGTAAACACGATGGTTGGGGGTTCGATTTCCACTCGGTGGAATGAAATATTTTCGCTTTCGCACTCGAGTAACAAAAGGAAGCGCCTTGTGCGGTGCGTGGGGAACGGAGTGTCTTAACATTAGGTATCGTGTCCCTACTCTGCAATATTTTCGGTGTACAATGTGAAGCTGAAAAAAAATGAAATATATTTTTTAGTATTTAAAGTACTGAACGGCTCATATACAAAAGTGCTTTTTATTTCAAATAATGAGATTATTGCTAATATGTAGTAGTTTTTATGCTAACACTATTATTGGAATATGTCTTTATGAGAGTGAATATAAATTTTCTTCTATTATATTGTTTATGCACATTTGACGGCCATACTTGTAAAAAATATATTAACAATACTAAACTAGTATTAAAAAAATATATTTTCACCTTGTATTATAGCAAAACATTTAAAATACTAGGCTACCTCTGCTTACCTTGGTTATTTTCTGGTCATATACATAGTTATTTTTACAACACTAAGTACTTGTTAATTATTTAAAAAAAAACATATTTTTCAGAAATTTAAATAATTCCCTTTTTATTTATAATTTCTTTATTTAGATATTCCTTTATGTGTAATTTGTTGGTAAATTTGATGCGACATATGATTTGAACCTACAACCACCGTGCTGGTGCTTGGCAGATAACAGCTGCATCATAAAAGTGTTATTTTTTTTAAATATTTGCAAAAAATATCAAAATTCTCTACATTTCTTAGGCAAAATCGTTAAAACATCAAGCAATATGTCGTCGCGCGTAAAAAAAGCGCCAACAAATAAAGTGAGAAAGACATCTCAGAAGGTGTCGGTGAGAAAAAATGATAAAAAAATTATAATGCGAAGAAATGCCAAATTTTTGAAACGGAAAGGTAAAAGGAAGTAGATAGGTGCATGAATACTTACATATTTTCAAAAATTTGAGAATATTTTTTCAATATGTGATAAACTTGATAAAGCTTCTCGCATGATAGTCGATTTTTGAGAAGAATATTTTTTCGGTTATTTTTTCAGTAATTTTTTTTAATAGGCAGAGAAAAATATTATTGTTTAGAGGTAGTGGTTATTTTTATATATATACATATATATATTTTTTGATTTTGTGTTATAAATGTCAGACCATCGAAAAAATTTATGAGGCATGGTATTGTAGTTTAATGTAAAGTCATTTTGTTGTAATTATATTTATTTAAACTTGTTTCATAGAAATTTAGCAAGATAATTGTTGGGATAAAAATATTATTTGTAATAGAATTTTTTTTTTGCTTGATTTACTATTAATATTAAAAAAAAATTATATTGAGTGAAACATATATGAATGTCCCTAGGTAAAGTATCGCGAATGTTTTTATTGCTCTTTTGGACTACTAAGAAGTGTGGTTTGAATTTTTTATCCAAATAACGAAAAAATATGTTATTTATGCGTTTTCTTAAAATGTATGTTATCGAAAACTACCCTTGTTATTAGTTCAAAACAGCAGTAAAATAAATTAAAAAATTTTCACTATTGATAATTTACCTAGGGTGCGTCGTTATATAAATTAGATACATTTTGCAATACAAAATTATGATTTTCGATCAAGAGCATGAGGCTAGTAAATGTAAGCTGTCGACTACTAATACTATTTTTTTTAATAAATATGTATTTAGATGTAGATATTTGTACTTTATATCGTATTATTTGAAGATAAATAAAAGTACGTATGTACTCAAAACGTTTTTTGCGTAGGATTACGTAAGTAGGTTAAGTTTTTTTTTAAATGAACATATTTTTCTTACTATATACTATTATGGCAAAACTTATTATTGTTCAAAATATTGTTTTTCATCATTGCAGTATATTCATCAAATGAAGTTAATATTTTTTTTACTTCATCTGCAATTTAAAATAATATTTGTAACAATGTAAAAATATTGTTTTTTCCACAAAAATAAGTTATTTCTACCATATTTAGATTCAGCCGCTTCATCATCAGCCGGTGAATCAACGCCGCGCGCAAAAAGAAAGTATACCAAACGAGCTCCTAATAAAAAAGATTCTGTAAGTATATAATAATATAATTAAGTTTTTTGTGTACGGCGAGGTAGATGTCGGGTATTAAATGGTGAAATTAACAGCAGGATATAAAAATTATTTACATATGACCAAACTCTTGAGTAGGCATCAAAAATTCTACCAGAGCGTTCACAGTATAAGTGTTTTTATTTTTTTGTTAAATTATGACTTAGAATTTATGCCTCCTTATAAAAAACTTTATTTCAATAAATTCAATTATTTTTACAATATACTTTGTATGGTAATAAGTACATTTTGATATATTTTTATACATTTTTAACGTTCTCAAATGTATGACTGAATCGATAAATGTTTATATTAAATGTTGATAATGAATCAAATATTTTTTTAAATTTGATTTTATAAAAAAAAATTGTAATACATAAATGTTTTTTATTATTCGAAAAAACAATTATATTGATTGCTCATGACCCATAATATCCGAATTTAAAATTGATAACCTCCGCCTTCTTAAATTCGAAAAAAAAACAGCTTCAACCTTTCCCTAAGGTGTATTTTCCCTATTTTAGACACCAAATGCAGAACGTGTAAAGGGTAAGCGCGGAAGGCCGAGGAAATCCGATCAGCTAGCCAATAAACAACCGCAACAAGGAAGTGAGTTTATCTTGTTTCAAAAATTGTAAAAAATATTTTTTTTCATCAGTTTTAAATATGAATCGTGAGACGTTTGTGTACCAAAAGTTGTAATAAGAACCTTTTCCATTTTAAGTTTTAATATTACCTGCAGGGTTTATACAGATTTGTTTATGAATAATTAATACAGTTTAAAAAGTTTTAAAGTGATATTCCACAGTAAGGAAAATAAAATATTTTAATAAACTTATAAACATTTTAATGTAGCGAGATTCGAACAAGCGCCTCTTAGCGACCGTCTATCACATTTTTTTTATTTTTAAAACTATACATATTTGTAATGAGGATTGTAGAATTTGACTATATGAACCATTAACCAAACCACAAAAAACTATGATATTGACATTTTCCAAATTTGAATTCATACCCACATACACATTCAAAACACAAAAATTCTTATTTTTCGTTTTTTTTTAAACTTTCAGAAATTCGAGTGAGAAGTAATTTGATGCCGTCTACCACTGAGCCAATCACCTTGGACAGCGATGACGAGCCGGATTTAGGTGATTTTTTTTATTTTTAGTACATAAAAAAACATTTTTGTATGAGAAATGACAGGTTTTGGTGTCTTGATAGGATTTTTTCTTATTTTTGGGGTTTTTTGTGTTAGAATAGGATTTTTTGTAGTGCTTAAGTGAAACAATAATAATTACATAAAATGTAATTATAGATTATAAATAGGTTCATATTATCATTTAAATATAATTTTCAAACACCCTGTATTTTTTTACTTAAATGTTTTTACGTACAAAGCAATGGCAACGTGCATGGGTACACTCGACCGGATCATAACCACCCCTGCCTTTTAAAACCGGCGTTAAGTCGTGGACTTATGCCACAGCATTTCGCATAGGTAATGACGGACTCCGACGCCTAACCCCCATCCCTCTCTGGAATATTATAGCAGCACCAAGAGATACACTACCCCAGGAGGGAACCAGCATCTCCGTTGACGAAGAATTCGTCCCTGATTCCTCAAATTCATGTCGCCCTTTGAATTCTGGGGAGGGCACAGTAGCGCGCCACACACAAGGCAAACGCGGCGTACGTTCCACGGCGACCCCAACCACTTCACGTAGACTTTTGAATTATCAAGGATTATTTCTGATAGTATGTTATTCCTGACGGAGACTCAGATTGCTCGACTGAGCGACACAGCTTATCTTCAATACTCCGGCTACAAAATAGAACATAATTTTATGCCTCATTCTGAGAACGCTATGCTTGTAAGGAAGGACCTAAGTTTCCGTCGTCTTGCCAATTTTGAAGATCGGGACTCTGTCAAATTTCTGGCTCCGTATTGATTCGGACTATCGAGTCTACACATGCCTGTACAGATCCCACAGTGGTAATGCAGAAACGGATCGGGTCATCGAGCACATGCAATCGACTATCGACGATATGCTCTCACAGATCCTCTCCGCTGAGTTCGTGGTACTTGGCGATTGTAATGCGCACAATGCCAGTTGGCTTGGATCACATATCAACGATAATGCGGGGAGGGCTGTATTCGACCTTGCTACCAAATGGATTGCGGACAACCATAACGCTTCCTTAGTGGACCTCCTGTTGACTTTACATCAGGAACAGTACGAGGTTGTCGTCGATGTCGATGTCGCACTGTCGTGCCAATCGCAGCCTTAGTTTGATACGTCTTGCAAACTTACTGCCTTTACCAAACGCGAGGAATGTCAAATCTGAGCCGATGCACTGGTTTTAAGGATCCGAAGGTGAAAGCCTCAAAGAGGAAGTATAACCGAACCTTTAGGTAACCTTTAAGTGGCAAATTGCCAGAGCAAGGTCCGAAGATATCGTCAAAACAGGCGCGGAGCTTAAGACCTACCCGTCCCGAACTCATCAGTTATGGGCGCTCTCAAAGGCGGCATTTGGTAACTTTAACCAGCCTTCGCTATCGCCATTACGCACAGGGAATGACATCTTGGTCCATACGGCGGAAGAGAAGGCCGATCTCCTGGGTGCTCTTTTTGCCTCGAACTTGACTTTGGATGACCGAGGAACTACGCCGCCAACCATCCTGCGGTGCCAGAGCTCAATGCGTCAAGTTCAACCAAAAAGTTGTTAGGCGAGCTCTGTCCTCTTTGGACATTCACAAGTCTAGCGGACCAGATGGCATCTCTCTTTTAGTACTCGTGCTCCGTTCATGTGCTCCTGAGCTGACACCGGTGCTAACGCGTTTGTTTCGGTACTTCTTATCCACCTGACCCCAAAGAAAGGCGATATTTCCGATTCATCTGCTATCACCTCCCTGCTCTCGATAGTCATAAAGTGATGGAGAGCATCATATTTTTGACCAAGAACTGGCTATTTAGCCAGTTCTTGGTTTATCTGGAGGATCACCGATTGATTAATGACCGTCATTATGGCTTCCATCATAGTCGTTCAACCGGTGATCTTCTTGTCTACGTAACCCACCGCTGGGCTGCCGTTATCGAAAGCAAGAGAGAGGGCTTGGCAGTTAGTTTTGACATAGGCATTAAGTTTGGTGAAGGCCTTCGATCGAGTGTGGCATGGGGCGCTCCTTGCAAAACTTCCATCTTGTGGCCTTCCCGAGCTTCTATACGTAAGTGGATCGCCAGCTTTCTCACTGGGCACAGTATAAAGGTGGCTGTCGACGGTTTTTGCTCTGAATACATGCCATGTCGTCTCGACATTGGGCTTAACGTTTCGAGCGACTGCCAGTATTGCGATCATCTGGAAAGTAAGGCCAAATTGGCTTCAAAGAAACTGGGGTTCAGCAGAGCGAAGCAATACTTCTAGCCAAAACACTGATTGGCCCCGTATGGAGTATTGTTCTCATTTCTGGGCTTGTAAGCCCAGTATCAGCTTAACGTAGAGCCGTTCGAATAGTTGGGGACCCAACGATCTGCGATAGGCTCGATGCATTGGCTTTTATATCCGCTCAGTACGTCACAAACTCAAGTACCATCCACATCACCTGGATACGTGGCAACCGGAACCGTGAAACCGTACGCTCGTTTGCCTTGTCTTTTTTCATAATAAAAATTCAAATTCATTGTTTTATATTTTTATATATTAATGTAAATCATAATTAGTTTTATTTGTTTATAAAATTACAAGAGGCCATCGTGTATCGCAGTGATTCTGAGGACGGTGATTGTAGGCTCAATCCCCATTCGGGAGAATTATTTATTTTTATTTTTCTGTTCTGGGAGACAAAATGCGATGTTGTGTTCTGGAACTTAACACGCAATGTCTATTCGATTTTAACGCTAGGTTCTCTCTATCTATTATGCTAAATGCAGGATACAACGTGACGTTAACAATAAACATTTAATTAATAAAATTTCTTTAGAATCAATATTTTTTTTTTCAGGATCTCCAAGTCAAGCGTCGGATTCATTAAGTTTAGACGAAAATCTAAGAGCGTTAAGACACATACATGAGAAATACGCTAATATTGACAAGGTAAGTACTTGGTTCAAATTCGAAACTGATGGCTTCTAAAATATCCATTTTAATGATACACTGTAAAAGCCAAATTTGATGTATATAAAACGTATAATACGCATTTCATTGAATCATAACTGTGTAAATACATATATTTCGAAAATATCCCTTCGTTTCTCTTCATTTCTTTTCTTCGAAGGCCCCTTTTTATATAATTCATTATAGTTACTAGTTTTTGCGGTTGCGGTTTGACCTCCGTGGCCGTGTGGAAATAACCAAGAATTGTAGATGATCCATGCCATGTAGACCGTAATAACTTAACCGCAGGTACAGTGGGTTACATCAAAATTTTTAATAATGGGAGAATGAGAGGATTGAAACCCCTATGGAATTTGATAAAATTAAATGTAATTGTAAATAATTTATTTACTGTAAAATATACCAATAGTTGCTGAGATTAGCGTGTTCAACTAAAGAAACTCTTCAGCTGTACTATATTAGTATAGATCTATATACTAATTAACATTATTCTTCATTTCAGGATGATCTATATGAAGCACATTTACTAGCAGCTAATTTCAAAAAGCCATCCGACCAAATGGACCAAACGGAAAGAGAGAGAGATGATGACGTACTTTCTGTACGAAGTTCTGAAGGTATGAATTAAAAAATATATAATAGGTAAAAATTATATAACTAAAGAAATAAATTAAAGTTAAAAAACGTTTATAATATAAAAATAAATAAAAAGAAGCTAATTGATAAAAAAATATATAATTACATAAAAAATAAAATAGAAGATTGGTAAAAAAAATTCGCTTCTTACTGTATCCCACATACAGCAGGCCAGGCAGGCAGAGGAAACCTTATGTTAAGATAATGTTAAGTTCCCCTCTTTCCGCCGAATTTTTCGAGGCATTGCGTGTTAAGTGGCGGAACTCAACGCCGGTCTATTTACCTTGGTGAAAAAGAAAGAAATGAAAATATTAATAGATATCATTACTCTGAGTGGGGATCGAATCCATACAGTCGCATTACGTTACACACACCTTTATGTAAATAAATAAAAAAAACCATATTTTATATTTTACTATAGGCAGAAAGAACCTAGTATTAAGACACACATTACCTGCTTTCAATCGAATTCTCGAGACAATGCGTGTTGAGTGGCGTAACTCGACGCTGCGCTTTGTCTGAGACCAAGGAGAACGAACACAACTATTTTACCAAGTGGAAATCAAACTCACAACCGAGGTGCTTACAGTAACACAATCTCACATTGCGGCACAAAGGCTTCAACTATTGTATACTTGAAGCCTTTGTGCCGCATTTGTTGTATAAGTATAGTTAAAAAATTGATTTTTTTCCTTATTATGGTGTTTGCATGACAATATTATACCTGTTATCAAAAAAATAATTTGTATTGAAGAGCACACAAAGCAAAGTTGGCGCAAAGTGGTGAACAGAGTGTCTTAACATTAGCTTCCCTCTACCTACCCTGCTGTGTGCGGTATACAGCGTGAAGCTAAAGCTGAAGAGCGTACAAGCGTGAGGCCGTAAACGTGAGAGTTTGTAGGTGGATTACGATTTAATATTTTCATTTCTTCGATCTGATAATGAGGCAAAACGCGGGGTTAAGTTCCGCCAATCAACACAAAGCCTCCAGAATTCGGGAGATAGTGGGGATTATCTTATTTTAAATGGAGTGTCTTAACACAGGAAACCTAGCTATTCTCCAGGTTGGTTTCCAGGTAACTTTCCTACTCTGCTATGGTTAAAAAAACTTTTCAAAATCTTTTGCCTGAACACTTTTAAATTGTTACTCCTGGAGACCGACTAAGAGGTGCGAGTTTAAATCCCGCTACCTTAATTTTTTTATAGACTTTTTTTTACAAAATAGCCTATGTTTGTCTGTTTGTCTATTACAGGTGCATCGGTAAAAGAGTTAAACACAAGAACAGAGAAGTTAGAAGACAGTTCAAACTCCGATTCAGATTCTAGTTCGGGCTCTGGTAGGAGAATTTTTGTAATTTTTTCCTCGTGTTGTAACTGATATCCCAACCACCTTTAAGAATATTATTTAATAAATAATACTTTGGCTCGTGATATGTCTAGTCATTAGAATCGTTTATAATTGTGATCGTGAATAACCCAAAATCTTTTAGAAATTCGGAGGTTCAGTGTTAAAAATTCCATCAGAAGGTATCGCTCTAATAAGATATTTGCCACCAGAAGATTATTGAAGAATATAATTCTTTAATTAAAAAGAATATATAATATAGTTATAATAAAAGGAAGAAAGAGCAAGGGCACCTCCCCGCCCCTACGTATATATTGCCTTTATAAGAAATTCGGTTCTAAAAGATAGTGCAATTATAGGCTTAGAATTATTATTATATATTTATAATATATTTGGTACGAGTCTTTATTTGCATCATATACATTGGTACCGTAGTACTTGACGGTTTGTTTTGACCGCTGTCTTCCGACTGCCTTTCACCACTATATAGATGAAATGAGTAGTCCAGGTTAATATGATATTAAAAATATGTAGATTGTATTATCCATAATTAACTATATTATTTATGTGTGATGCCATGCATATATATATATTTTTAATTAATTTATTTATTTTACAACTTATATCCAAGGTACATACTGTTACAATATATCTGTGTGAGACATCGTTTTTGTTTTTTTTAAAACTTCATTGAGAGTGTTCTTAGTTCTGATTTGAAAAATGTTGTATGTTCAGTCCTTCCGTTCCGTCCGTTCTTTGTGTCTTATTTTCCTAAGCTTGGATATTTTAATTTAATTTCTTTTTTTTATATAATATGCTTTTAAATAATTATATACAAGGACGAGGAAAATGAAATAAGAAGAAGGGAACATAGTAAAATAAAAAGAGATAGAACTATAAATTGTCTGATCTTTGTTTACATAAAATAAATCAAATAAATCAGCTTCACGCTGTATCCCACACACAACAAGGTAGGCAGAGGGAACGTTGCATTGAGTGGTGGAACTCAACGCCGGGCTTTTTGCCTCGGTGCCAGAGCGAAAACATGAAAACATTAATAAATAATTTGATTACATACTTTTTGATTTGCGTTTCTCTGCTGTGGCAAGACAAAGCGCGAATTTCGTCATTCAACGAGCAATGTTTTGAAAGTGGACAAAATAAATGTCTCGAATGCCTCCCTAACCTAACATGTTGTGTGCGAGAGAAAACCATGAATTGAAAAAAGAAAGAAAAAAATTCTTGTTAGTTTACACACTTCAACATCTTTATAAAATGTTTACATAAACTTCTTTTTTTTCTTTTTCTGTATTTTCTGTATTTGTATGATTCATGAAAATATGCTTAGCCGCTTTTTATGCCGAAAGCTATCATATAATTACCATTATTTTTTTTTTCTTAATTTCTGTATTTTTTCTTATAATTTTGGCTATTGAATATTTTTTGTATGGTATATATGAGAATCAATTTAATTAATTTTTAAATGTTTTTTAGGAAGTTCCAGTTCATCATCGTCATCATCATCGGGCAGTTCAAGTTCGTCTGACAGTTCTGATAGCGACTCCGATGATGATAACAAGAATAATGATAAACCTAAAGATAATAATAAGAATAAGACGGTTAATAGTGTTGAGGATGATAGGTGAGTGTATTTTTTATAGTTTTGTTGTATCCCGCACGTAGCGGCGGAGGAATAAGGAAACCAGTATCAAGACACTCCTTTTTCTGCGTATCAACACTCATGTTGATTGGTGGAATTTAACGCCGAAGGAAAATATCATCCCCCAGAATCGAACCCACAACCGTCGCATTTACAGTCACAAGCTTATGACGCAATTGATTTATTTAACGGGGTACGTAGTGTCTTAACACTCGGTTCCCTCTGCCTATCCTGCTATATCCGAGTTAAAACTTGTAAACATGTTTCCATTTTCACATAATACAAAGGCACACACATTTTGTATAATTTGGTTGTAATATAACAATAAGTTAAAGCGGGCAAAGCTGCATTCGTTTCGTTATTAAAAAATATAAAGTAAACATTTGTTTAATTAGATCATTCGGTTCCTGGTCACACCATCGTTCCGAATCAGCAACAGGTTCAAATACAGACACAGACACCGATTCTGATCCGGAAAGAGTGGTTATGGGGGTTCCCCCCGCACAGGATGATATCAGTGAATCTGAAAACGAGTCATCTGATAAGAGCTTCCAGTGTCATGTATGCAGGAAGTGGTATTCGACGAGGGTTACTTTGAAGTGAGTTTTTTTTATATATTCCGCTCTATCTCTGATTCTATATCGTATATAAAAAATATTTCTATTTAATTTTTGTTTCTTTCTATTTCTATTTTTCTCTAATTTCATCTTGATCTTTGTCATATAAAACTGTCTATTTTGATCACAAATTCAAATTCAAATTCAAATTCAAATAATTTTATTCAAAATAAGAAGTTACATGCTTCATTTTTTGAACGTCAAATTTACCACCAGTTCACTAAAATTAATGCCTCAGACCTGAGAAGAACCGGCGCAAGAAACTCAGCGGGACCTATTTTTTAAAATCAATTTTAAACAAATACATATTTAATTATTTGTGACAATGATACCTTTGAAACAGACTGGAGCGAGCATTTCATTCCCAAGGCGTGTTATCATTTACAAAATCATTAATTTGGTAATAACCTTTAACACACAAACGTCTTTTCACAATTTTTTTAAATCGTGATATAGAAAATTCTCTGACGTTTTCTGGGATCCTATTGTAAAAGCGTACACATTGTCCCATAAAAGAATTACGGATTCGATGCAACCGAGTTACAGGTGCACCAAGATTATGCTTATTTCTAGTGTTAATATTATGAAAATCACCAATTTTGGTAAAATTATTAATGTTTTTCTTAACATACATAATATTTTCAAAAATATATTGCGATGCAACTGTCAATATATTAATTTCTTTAAACTTTTGCCTTAAGGAGTCTTTAGGGCCTAAGTTATAGATTGCACGAATAGCTCGCTTCTGCAGGACAAATATCGGTTGGATACCGGCTGCATTACCCCAAAGTAAAATCCCATAGGACATAATACTATGGAAGTAACTGAAGTAAACAAGTCGAGCCGTTTCTACGTCAGTTAATGATCTAATTTTTTTGACCGCGAAAGCTGCAGAGCTAAGTCTATTCGCCAATCCATCAATATGGGGTCCCCACTGTAATTTGGAGTCTATGGTGATACCGAGAAATACCGTAGAATCGACAGGATCTACGGGTTCACCATTCAAGAGTACATCGGCTTTAACAACTTTCGTGTTAGGTGTTCTAAAAATAATACATTTAGTTTTTTTACTATTCAATAGTAAGTTATTAACACTGAACCAATGTACTACTTTCGAGAGAGCATTGTTTACATCGTCATATACGATTTGTCGTCTTTTTATTTTGAAAATCAATGAGGTGTCATCAGCAAACAATACTATCTCATGATCCTTTTCAACTAGATATGGTAAATCATTAATATATATTAAAAAGAGAAAAGGACCAAGAATAGACCCTTGTGGGACCCCCATGCCGATTACCGAACCAGGAGATTTCTTGCCATTCACATCAATCCTCTGAACTCTGTCAGCTAAATAAGAGGTCAGAAGATTGAGTGCATGTCCTCTTATGCCGTAGTAGTGTAGCTTCATGACCAATGTTGAATGCTGTACACAATCAAAGGCTTTGGACAAATCACAAAACATGCCAAGAGCATCCTGCGATCCCTCCCAAGCCTCATAAATATTCTTTATAAGACCTATACCAGCATCTGTAGTTGAACGACCTTTAGTAAAACCATACTGTTTATTGTGCATGAGATTGTGTGAATCAAAATGCAGTAATATTTGATTTAGGATAATTTTTTCAAAAATCTTACTGAACGAGGGTAGTATAGAAACAGGTCGAAAATTATTAGGATCAGATGTACTACCCGATTTAAATATAGGTATGACTTTACTAAATTTCATTAGGTCAGGAAACACACCATACTCTATACAATTATTAAATATAGTTGCGAGGTGAGGAGCAACAGCGTCTATTATATAACTAATCAATTTGACAGAAATACCCCATAGATCTGACGTTTTCTTGATATCAAGGGACTTAAATGTCTTAATGATGTCCTTTGAATTGACTGATTTAAATTTGAAATCTACATTACATTTATGTACGCTCTCCTTAAGTAATGATTCAGCGACAGTTGTGGAGGATATAAGTTTATCGGTTGTTGAAACTGGAATATCAGCAAAGAATTTTTCAAATACACTTGCAACTTCTTGATCTGAGCTGGTTAAACCTTTGTCAATTTTTAATTTAAATTCAAAGTTATGATTCTTAGCTTTTCCAGTTTCACAATTAATTATGTCCCATGTCATTTTAATTTTATCAAAAGAATTTTTAATTTTATTTTTAATGTGTAAAGATTTTGCCATGGCACATACTTTTTTAAACAATTTAGAATATACCCTAACATAATGATTAAATGATTCACTATGGTTATATGTTTTCTCACTATAAAGTTCATATAACCTTTGTCTACTCTTATGAATCCCCACTGTCGCCCAATCATTAAATGACAAGAAATTCCTGGAGTTGACAGTTTTAGAAGTAAATATAGCATTGAACTCACTTTTAATAACATTGAAAAATTTCTCATATAGTAAATTGGGTTTATTTTTATATTTTAGGTATTTAAGTTTTGCTATTATATTACTTCTAAATTTTTCTACTCGACCAGTTGTCATCGGTATACAAACAATTTTTTTATTTTTATTAATTATATTTTTACCAAAGTGAAAAGAAGCCAACTGTCCACAATGATCTGAGCTTAACATATTAATTATTGACTTTTTACATGGTATGGAGTTTGTAAAAATATTATCAATACAAGTTGCACTACAATGAGTAATTCTTGTTGGCTCTAGAAATAGATTATCTAGGTTATATGATTTTAGTAATGACCTGAATCTGATACAAGTGGTGGAATTATCTAGTAAATTAATATTAAAATCACCACATACAACTATCAATTTCTTAGATCCAGATAATTTTACAAGAACCTGTTCTAAAATTATTTCAAAGTGTTCATATAACCCAGTGGGAGGTTTGTATACACTTACAACAATGAAATGCTCTAGCTCAGCACAGGCCATTTCAATAGTCTGCTCAACAGAGAGGCTCACAATGTCTTTACGTTCTTTAAACTTGAAAGATTTATTCAAAATTATTAGGGAGCCACCGCGAATTGCTTTTTCTCTGTTGAACATACTAGCTACTTGGTGATTATTAAAATTAAATATAGCTTCAGAGCTTCGAAGCCAGTGCTCTGTAATACAAAGTACATGAATATTATTAGTATTTAAGAATAGCTCAATTTCTAAGTCTTTATTTAACATCCCTTGTATGTTTTGATGCACCAAGTTTGTATCATTATCATGACAAATAGTATTTATTTTTACATCATTGTTACTTTTATTTTTACTACTGTATAAAATTTTGCCAGAGATGGCCTCTATTGTCTTATTATTTAATTTAAATTATTTGGAACGGATTCCAAGCAAGTCAAAGTATACCGTTCAAGAGGTACAGTGTTCTTTATAGCCACAGTATTGGCTAAGTTGAATTGTAAATAATATGATAGCATACTTGCTATCTGTCTTTTATAAAAATAAGATAGGTGTAGCCTATCACATGTCAAATTATTATTTTTTATATCAATTACATTATTAATGTCAATTAAATTAATTTTATTATTATTATCATTTAATGTAACATAATTGCTATTTATTAATGTATGTAACATATTATTTAAATTAAATCTAATATCATTTTCTTGTGGCAACTGTCTTATATAAGGAAATGTAAACATAACACACTCTATTGCTATATATATATCTATATCTATCTCTGTTTCTATCATCATCTCAATCTGCATATATCTAATTTTTCATCCCAACCCCCCATTCCTTTCCGATATTTAAATATATCCTGATTACTATCAAAATCTTTAATCTATATACATATACTGTAACGTTATCAGTGAGCCCAGTTTCATGTATGCACGAAGTGGTATTCCAAAAGGGTTACTTTAAAGTAACGCAGATACTTAACGGGATACAGCCCGTATAGAACTTGGTAGAAAGAGGCATTTCAAGACATTTTGTATTGTATATTAACGCCGCGATTTGTTGTGTTACCAGAGCAAAGAAATCAAAAAAATTCATTACTTTGGGTGGAAATCGAATTCACAACTGTCGCGTTTACTGTTAGTGTACCGCGGCACCACGATGGTCTCCTTACTTTGCTATCTCTATTATCTTCATATTTTACATTATTATTAATTATTTTGAGAATAGAGTGTTTTGACACCATTCGATTCCTTCTATTTACCATGTTGTATGCGGGAAAAAGCGTGCTTCACTTCACTTTGTAGTTTTTCTTTTAATTTTGATATTTTTTTCTTCCATAGAATTCACAGGCGTGTCCATCAAAACAAAGGTGGCGGTACATCTCGTTCTCGAACCCGTTCCTCTGACAGATACGAGTGTGATTGTTGCAATGAGACATTCAATCGTCGGGAGAAGCTTTGGGAACACAAGTAAGTGAAAAGACCGGTTGGTTTATTCAAAAAAGTTCGTTTGGTCTTTTAAAGAAAACAGTTTAATTTGAAAGATAACTATAAATTTATGATCTGCTGTGAACGCCTTTATGGTCTTCTTAAAAGACTTAGATACACAAGTAATGAAAAGACCGGATGGTCTACTCGAAGGATCGATTTTCCAACAAACCATTTGAGAGAATAGAGGCCAGTCATGGCGCAGGGGCACAAAGTGTGACTGTAAAATCGGCTGGTTGTAGGTTCGATCGAGGAAATTAAATATTTATTTACATTTATATTTTCATTTCTTCGCTCTGGTTCCAAGGCAAAAACCCGACGTTGAGTTCCGCCACTCAACACGACCTTTAGAATTTGGCTGAAAGTGGGGAATGGGGTGTTTTAACAGTAGGTTTCTTCTGCCTACCCTGCTGTGTGCAGGATACAGCGTGAAACTGATTTGATTTGATATTTAAATAATTTTCATTTCTTTGCATTGGTTGACAATGTACAAAGTTGAGTTCTGCCATTTTCTTTAATAAATTCCAACACAGCCATTCTCATTTCTCCAGAGCGGAAGTCCACCGCGGTTCCATGACAGTCCGTTGTGAAGTTTGTCGCAAGTGTTTCGAAGACGACGCGGAGCTAGCCGCACACGACCGGACGCACACCGCGGACGAGAGGGCGGGGCGCTGCGCGGAGTGCGGCAGCACGTTCGCGCGCTTCGAGCAGCTGCGGCGGCACGCGGCGCACGCGCACGCGCACGCGCACGCGGCGCGCCTGCCGCACGCCTGCGCGCAGTGCGGCAAGCGCTTCTCGCACGCGCACTCGCTCACGCGCCACATGCACAACCACGCCAAGCAGCTCTACCGCTGCGTCGTGTGCAAGGTGACTACAAACGAGACGGTTGTAGGTTCCATTCCTGCTCGAACAAATAATATATTCTATATTTTCATTTCGTCATTCTTATTCTTTGCAAAGCAAAGCGCAGCGTTGAACTCCACAACTCATCACATAATTTCTCGAAAACTCAGGGTAACAGAATAATAGTAATAAATATAGTTTATTGCACCTTAAAAAAATAAAACAATGTAAAGCTTAAAAAAAAATTAAAAAGTACAATAAGGCGGCCTTATCGCTTAAAGCGATCTCTTCTAGGCAACCTTTAAATGTTGGAATGTGTAAAAGTTGGAAGTACACTAAATGAAATATTTACATAATTATGTAATGTTAAAAATATAAAATACAAACAAATATATATATATATTTATTAAGATATATACATAAATATTACATACACACATATACTATATGTACACACAAAATATAAAAAACACAATAAAAAAAAAAACAAAAAATGAACCACTTTAGTATTGTGATAATATTATATATTAAAATAATGATATTTTAGTTTTTTTTTTAAATATTTTTGGCAGAATGTCTTACTTGTGTTCTTATTGTCTCACTAAGTTGCCAGATTCCCTCTGCCTACTGTGTGGGACACGACGTTAATTTAAAAAAAAATCCTAAAATAAGAAACATTCATACTAAAGAATCATGATAAAAACAATAATATAAACATAAATTATTTTTTTCTATTTGCAGGCTTCATTTGCACGCGCGGACCAATTAGCTCAGCACCTGAACAGCCACCTCGCGAACTACAAACGCCTCAAGCAGTAGAGCGCGTAGAGTTGAAGCGCCGCGTTCCGAACGCCGCGAGCGAAACGCTGCATTTGTCACTAGCTATATTACTATACATATAGTTTTAGAAGTCTAGCTAAAGGTTAAATAGTTTTAATTATTATTATTATTAATTAATTATTAATAATAAATAAAATGATAGTTTTTTTTCTTTTTCAAAGATATTTCGAATATGAATTGGGTATTTGTTAGGACTTTTTCTCTTTTTTTAATGTGTTGTTTTTTTTTATATGAAAAAAAGTTATACGTATCATTCGATCACGAGACTGCTTAATTTTTTTACTATGGCTTTTTCTAGCTCTTTTTTTTTCGTTTTTGAAAAACATATTTTCGTCAAAGGATCTACATATTTATAAGATTTTTTATATATAGTCTGTGAGATATTTAATATAATATGTATATTTTTTTAAATCTATAATTTTCATATCTTCGAATACCCAAAGTCTCATTTAGTTAGCTAATGAACGTTTTTTGAGACAATATTTACTTTTAAGTATGAATTATTAGCGGTTTTTCCCCGCTGCGTTCGAACGCGGCGTTTGAAACGCGGCGGTTAGATCTCCGGTAATAAATTGGGAGAGTGCAAGAATGAATTTACACATTATGACACACACAGACATACACACAATATTATTATATTATATTAATATAGAGTTTTATTTATATTGACTTTTATTTGTGAATCCTTGAATACTGAACTATTCTACGTCAGTTAATGATCTAATTTTTTTGACTGCAAAAGCTGCGGAGCTAAGTCTATTCGCCAATCCATCAATATGGACTGTAATTTAGAGTCTATGGTGTCTATCCACAGGATCTACGGGTTCACCGTTCAAGAGTACATCGGCTTTAACAATTTTCGTGTTAGGTGTTCTAATGGGGCCATTATCAGCCAGTGGGACAGCTTTGAACTAAACGCGACGGTCATGAGTTCGATACCATGCGGGAGAATAAAGTATTTGCATTGCCTTGCTCTGATAGACAAAGGAATGTTAAGTATCGGATCTCAACCCGCAATGTTTTGAAAAGTGTGTAACTTGGGGAACTATAATGTGATACTATAAAAAAATAGAGTCACGCGCTTTGCCTCGTTATCTGCGGGCGATTGGGGAGTTAAAAATATTTTAATATTTAATTTCTTCGAATGGGAATCGAATCCACTTTTAAATAATTATTTGTTTGCTTACTATTTGTGCATAACACTTCTTTAATTAACCCACTTTAACGTTAATTTCCTTATTATTAGCAGAAAGAAAAAAACTGTGTTGCCTTAACACAAAATAAATAAATTGCCACTTATAAAAAGCTAATTAATAGAATTTACTAAAGTATAATATTTAATTCTTTTTCGTTTTATTGACACTGGCTTGATTTGTAACCTAATGTATAATGTTATTTATAATACTTTAGCCGATTCTTCTCATAAAAACTGCTTTCTGAGCATGTTGAGTAGACGTTGAGTTCCGCCAATCAACACGCAATGTCTCGAAAATTGGGCAGTGCGTAGAACGGAGTGTCTTAAGATTAGGTTTCTTCTGACTATCTTGCTATGAGCGGGATAAAAGCTGAAATTATTTTTATATTATTGAATAGATATTTACTACTCAAGTTTATTTATATTTAAGGCGTGCGCTTAAATTCCGCTACGTAAAATTTTTATAAGTTTTTTAATAAAGGTTTTTGTAAGTAATAACACTTTAAAAATGTTATTTGTTTTTAATAAATAGCATTCTCTCTTGCCAAACTATAATTACAAGCAATTATCTTTGGGCTAACGACATATATAAATTGTATCAAACGTATAAAAAAATCGACGTAGCTTGATGAGAATGCAATGCTTATTTAAACAAATAAGATTTTTTTTTTTTGAAATTGAACCCATAACCTGTGGCGTTTACAGTCACACGTTTGTGCACTTGCACCACGATGGCCTTAACATGTAACCAGTAATTTTTCCCGACTGCTAAGGAAGGGTTATTGAGATTAGTGTGTTCAACTAAACTCTTCAGCTTTATAATATTAGTAGAAAATTACAGATTATAGGAGGGGACTTTGGGATTTTAGGTAAAAATAAAACACTTTGATTCTCTTTATTTTATTTGTTATCGCATCTTATATATCCTTATAGTATTTACCTAAATTATTCTATAGGTAGGTACGGAGTATTATATCTTTATAGCTAGGTAAATTTCATTTAAAATAAAAACAGTTAAAATCAACAGTTTACTTGACGTTAGCAAGAGATAGCACAATTTCCAAAAATCCTGAGCACAGAGTAAATATTTAGAGAGACTAAAATTAAAATAATAAAAAAAATAAGTTTAATACTATATAAATTTTAAAAATAATAAAGATGATAATTGTAAAATTGTGTTATTCCATTCTAACGCCATTACAACGGATCAACAGAATTGTTTTCAGAAAACATAACCGAAATACAAAATAACAGACAAGCGAGTACTTATTATTATATATTTAACATACTATTTTTTATCTATGCATCTAATTTATAATGTGACAAGAAAGAAAAATAAAAGGGGAGGGGGGAAATTATGTAAATAATCGTTATTATCCTATGACCGGTGTTGCCAGTGGCGAATGTTTGAAAATTTTCTCACAATTTATGCAGTTCATAATATGTCAGAATATTCCAAGATTCTAATTGATTATGAACGTGGGAAATTTTCAAAATTTCAAAATACGAACACCGATCAGATCGTATCTTACCATCACATTAGGATATATGTAAATTAGTCGCGTAAGGGTAGATAGATTTTATAATAAAAATACAAAAATGGGGATAATAAGTGTAAATCACTAACACATTGTGGTCATATCGGTTTTTCATCACATTCTCTTAAACAAAGCTCGGGTAATCTACGAAATATTTGTGTGCGTTTAGTAAAGTTCAAATGAGATTAAATGAAATATGCTGAAACAAAATGAAACTACGTCTAATACAACATCCATGGACGGTAGAAAAAAGGAAATAATGGGTTAAAATATTAAAAATAATGTGATTTAGCTTAAGTTTTTCAAACTCAATATTTTTTCCTTCATACAACAACTAGCGGTACAAGAAATAAAACATCTACGACACCTATTGCGTTATTATTGCTGTATTTTTTTGTGGATTCTTAATAATAATTGACATATTATATCATTTATTATATTATTTACACAAATTTAAAATATAGAAACTAATCGATTTAACATTAGAGTATTTGATTTTGTTTCAAATAAATTATTAATTTTTTTTTGTATTCTGATTAAAACTTTCTATATTCTGAAAATTATCGAAATGTTTTTGGTCTTAATGTAAAAAAAAAATTAAACTTCACAATATTATGCTTAAATTGATAGTTTCTTTTTCAGAATATTTCAAATACTCTACTGTCATAATTTTTCATTTATTATTTAGTTCTTAATTGCGTTTATATGCCAATTATTATTCAGAATATCAGTACAGTATACGTTTAAGTTACAGTTAAACAAAGTACAAATCCGATGACATAATATAGAAATAGACATTCTTAATAGATTTTATATACAATTATTAACATTTGATCTTGAATAGTGAAGTTTTACATCACACGTTTATCAAATATTCAATAAGCTATTTTATTTAATTGACAGATGAATTAGTCATCGTTGGTATTTCATCTAATATATTTCGCTATATGCCATTTCTATATTAGGTCGTCCATTCCACGATATCCACAGACCCTTAAATATCCTACAGCCACAGATTAAAAAGAAAACCTACGAGACACCGAATGGATTGGAAAAATCCATATTTTATAAATATCAAAAAATATTCACTTTTTTGTGTTCCAAAACAATGTTTTCTTAAGCACGCGACCTCTGGGAATTACACTATAACACATCAAAATTCTAGCATTTTTCTAAAACAAAGGGAAAACGACTACTAGAATATATTCAAAAGAAAACACTGAATAATTTTTTATTACGAACATTATAGACTAGACTACGCTTTTTACAGCCTTGAAGTGATTATTCACGAATTATATGTAAAATTATATTCCTTCAATATTTTTTTTGTATTTATAATTACGCGAAGGACACTCGGCAGGTACTCGATGTTGTTCATTTAAATTATTAAAATAAATGAACTTCTAATTGACGTTCATATAATCATACAGTTATATGTATTTTCAAGGCTGTAAAAATTCAATTTAGAATCACTCTTAGAGGATTATTCAAGTCTGATCATTGGTGTTATACTTACTTCGGAACGGTATATATAAAGGAATATATAACAAAATAGTTTGGCACTTTGTATGTTCAAAATGGTACATCCAAAAGTTTTCGTTGAATTTCTTTTCTTTTTCAAGTATGGAAATTTTCATTTTTAATATTTTAATAAATTGGTTTTGAATATACCATTTCAAAAATAATGCTACATGTAAAAATAATCAAAAGGAGAATACATTTACAGTTAAGGCATTTAAGTTTCATTTAAGATGAGAATTTATCATGCTTCTACATTTTACATTTAATTCAAGGATTATAAAATATTTGGTGTTATATTTTTGGGACTTAAAATTATTACCTTATCCAAGAATGGAATGGACAAATGAAAATGTGAAATGAAAACGAAAATAAATGAAAAATCGTACATTTCATAGCCTATCTAAACGATATATGTAACTTTTGCACAATAATTTTGTATATATAATAATATCATTCTTACAATTTGCCTAGCTAATGTATTATACCATATAACAATGGTTAGGTTTTGACGTTGATACGTTTTTTGTTACATAAAACCAGTTTTCATTCATTTCAGAAAGTTTCTTGTCCGTGATATGGTCTTCAAAACTCAGCTAATCAATTTGACAATTTTTATGTGTTTGTCAAAATTGGTCCAGCGGCTTCTACATGTTTTTGCTAGACAGATTATATTTAAATTATTAGTTGACATTATGTCGTCACATATCTTATCAACTTTCCGGACGCGGCACATTCCTGGTGTGCCGTAATATATGATAGGAAACTCAAAGTTATTAACAAAACACAAACACGCGTGATCGTTTAACCAGTTCTAATATGACAAACAACGCATCACCGTCAAAACAGCGTATTCCGCCCACATTAAATACCTTAGCCGTTAATTCTATGGGAAACTGAAAGCCGTACCTATTTAAATCTTAACTAGCACTATGTTAGAAGGAAGTACAGCAACAAGAGAAAGGCAACGACGCATCGGAACGAGGTATAGTGTAAAAACACTATCCACGAAAAAAAATGACCGTCGGCGTTATCTAGGTCTTAGCACTAGGGATATATATACGTTCGTTCCTATGTCTATATAAGCGATAGGCATACGATTCACATTTCATATCTGCCCAGCTTAGGTACCTATAACTAAATTTGACTATCTAGGACTATTTTACTTTGATACCGAGAGGTCGCACCTCGTCGCGGACACGTCCGTAATGTTCGTTTGACAGCGACCGTATCATTGATTGGTTGAAAAAAATTGACTCCTCAATTTATCTAGCGGAAATTATATAATTTATCATAATATTATAATAATATCTTATTATAGATTTTTTTTCTAGCGATATGTCTCACAAGTTTTTTCTTCTACATGCTCAAATTAACGCTAAATAGATAAAAGAAACTACAGAGAAAACAATAACGATTAAATATAATAATATATAAAATACATTTTTTACAAAATATCATATAACGTCCACAGTACGCCATCAAAAAGTTTTCAAAAAAGACAGTAGTAAAAACTACCTTTCGCCATTAAAGTCTAGTTTTTCAACAAAAAAGAAACGTCAGTAAAAAAAAGACAGCAAAAGTTTTTTTTTCTAAAAAAAAAGACGCGTACACATTTGTCCCACACATTCCTTTAACACTAGCTACAGTAAATGATTAAATGCCCTTAGATTACAATAAATATTTTTTCTTTTCACTTACAATATAAATAAATCTAATTTTTCTCTACTTTCTCGGGTATTCCACGTTTTGATCTTCAAGTCCATATAATTTAGACACAACCTTTTTTTATAACAGTATATTAATGATTTTATATTATGGGTTTGGCATGTGTTGAAAAAAATCCGACTAAAAACTCTTTTCGTATATACTTCTTTTATATCTAACCACCCTATCACTGCAGATATAAAATTTTTTAAAAAACGTCTCACTCGCGATCTGTACCTTGCCTACAATTTTCTATTTTTTAAACATTTTTCGAAAAATCTACATTTTTTTTAAATCTTATCCTATACTTGTGCTTTTGGTACCGTAATCTTTGGTTCCAAAAAAAATCTTTCACACGTCGCAACCGTTATTGGCCCGCGTACTCCATAGAACCTTAGCTATCTTAACCTACTTATATTAAATAACTATATATAATAATAATAATAATTTCTAAAAATTATTTTATTATTCGCATTCTCATGTCATAAGCAGCGGTAGAAATAAATATTTCGATAGAGTGACTCACATTTTTTATCCGTTTCGCCTTACCTCAAGCGAGAAGCCTTTGCTCGAACCCACCACCACTGACCCCCTGCCGAAAACCTTCGCCCAATCGATTGATATACGGAACTTTATAAATAAACAAAAAAACAAGTTCTAGAATCTTATAGAGGATAGATTGTATACCAATTGATTGTGCTAAGTTTTTAAAGAATTTAATGATAAGATGGAAGATAGAATGGTCATTGAAAATGAAATTTTTTTCTTCACAATTTTTTGGAAATATTTCTTTATCAAAAGCTTCTAATAAAGAAATAGAAATTTCAATCCTTTCTTCATCAGCACGTATAATATTCAATATCCATACGATTTATACGAAAACTCATTTTATAACAACTTTTTAATTCTTATTAGAAGCCAAACAACTGTCACATTTCAACCAGACACAATCATAAGCAAATTAATTGATAACATTCCATAATTTGATAATATAATTATTATTCGTGTCATAATTTCATTGATAAATTTCATAATTTATAATTATTCATTTGTTTCGATTGATCAATTCACTTCGATATAATTGGTTTGGTTGAACGATTGATAAAGATTGGTAATAAAATTATAATTTAATAGGAATATTGATTGATTGGTTGATGTTTAATTTGTATAGGGTGAAGGAGATGACCATTCTTTACAGCGGCACGGGTCGGGAGGTGCGGAGCGTTGACCTCACACCAGCAAACTTGGGGCCAGCCATTCGTCTTCACCGATCTGGAATGTGTTAATCAATTTTTGTAAAAAAATATAAATAGTGCAGTAATTAGTTAGTTACTAGGTTTTCTCTACATATTTATAGAACGTTATATAGGAGTTGAAATTTGCCAATTGACACAGTCAGACGTTGTCCCACTGCACCACGACGGCCTCTGTAACTCTTTAAACGTCATTTGGAACATTTTGTATATATACATATATTAAATATTTATATTTACAATATTAATAACATGTATTTTTAGCTTCAAGCTGTATCCTGCATATAGCTGAGTACGCAGAGTGACCCTAGTGTTAAGATACTCCGTTCCAAGTAAAGATTTGTGTGGAAGGATAAGTGAAGTAACTCAACGCCGTGCATTGTCTGTAATTTTATAAGAGTAACTCTGTGCCGCTAATTTGATGAAAATAATACAATATTATAATATAAAACAACTTACCGGCTGTACCTGAAAGTGCTGGACTGGGTAGTGCAGCACTTGCGGGGGTTGCGACATCGCGGCGACACCCCCTACTCCACCAACGCCCCCAACTCCCCCACCCAGAGCCCAGGGGAGTTGGACACCTCCCATTCTAGAAAAAAATGTTTTTCAATTTTTATGTGGAAAATTTGCAAATGAAAGTAAAATTTTAAATATTTTCTAACTAGTGCTAAAATTGCGGTGAAAGTTGTATACAAGAAGATTTTTTTATATATTTATATATCGGGATATCTAGACGAACCGTGACCACAGACTTTTCAAAACGAAAATTGGTCACTACACTTGTTCTCTCAGAAGTTTTTTTTTTCACCTTCACGCTGTATCCCGCATGTAGCAGAGTAGATAGAGGGAGCCTAGTGTTAGGACAATCCAAAACATAACCAAAATTCGGCGGAGAGTGAGTACTTTCCGTCGAATTCTGGTTACCTTTCGTGAACCGTTGGTATATTATTTGAAATTCAACAAAATAAAGCATGAGACTTCTTATGTTTAAACTCCGACGAAAACAGAGGAAAGTTATAAGTTGAATGTCGTTGAATGTGTTGAATTTGAAGAAAGTTCGTAATTCGACCTGCACTTAAAATCTGCCAAATCTGTAGCTGCGGTGGTGTTAATACATACATTAAGTAAGTAAGTAAGTAAAAAAATATTTGACATTTAAGAAGCTATACGTACCCCATGTACTGCTGCTGGTATCCAGCGAACTGCCCAGCATAGGAGTAGCCCTGGACTCCTTGGACTCCTTGCAGGAAGCCTCCCAGCTGCTGAGGATATGTATTATACCAATATGAAGCTGGTGGTACGCCACCGGTATACGCTCCGAATGGACTATACGCTGTTCCTCCCAACTGAAAAGAATATCAAAATATTTTAAATTCAAAAATACTATTATAATTAAAATCTCTGTAAAACCGACGGTTGTGGGTCTTGATTGATAGAACAGAGGTGTCACGGTAGAGTTGATCCGTACTGTAACGTGTAGGTTTTCTCAGCATAACTTACAATATGGCTCTTAGAATACGTTCTTTTTGCTGGTACCTCCCCAAACAACGATGTAATAGATTAAAAGATTTGTACGAGCTACTGTGAGATTTCAGAATCAGCTGAATTTCTAAGTTTTTCAAATATCGGAATTAGTTAGTAGTTAGCGGATTTATACGGTTATATTATCAATATGAATAAAGTGACCAGCTTAAACAGCAATCTATGATGGTAACGCTCAAATATTTAATATTGAAATCGCGAGAAAGATTAAGGCAATTACATTCATCTTGGATAGACTGAGCAAGTATTCGCTTTGATAGAAAAATCGTAAGACTGTTGGGCGCTGAGAGAAAACACAAAACAAAAATACAAATTCTGTTTTATATATATTGATAGTCAAAAAGTTGGAATTATACCATTGTGTCACCGAGACCAGTCGTGGCGCAGGGGTATAAAGTGTGACTGTAAACCAAATATTTATATCTTAATTTCTTCGCTCTGGAAACAGCCCCGAGGGATGCCTCAACTGTTTATACAAGTTTATATCGGCACTGGTCGACGTTTTCCTGAGAAAGACTTGCGCGGCCGGAGTAAACAACGTGCACTGTGCTATCATCTGCATATCAATGAATGCTAGAATCTTCTAACATGTCATTGATATGCAGAAGAAACAGCATAGAGGACAGCACGCAGCCTTGGGGGAGTCCAGCTTTCGAGACCTGGCGATCCACTTGCATAAATTCTTGGAAAACCAATAGGATGGAAGTTTAGCAAGGAGCGCCCCACGCCACACTCGATCAAAGATCTTAGCCATATCCAAACTAACTGTCAAGCCCACGCCGCCACAGTCCGAAAGTTGTGCTGGTAGGGTACCAGTACCTTGGGGTAGTTTATCTCTAAGTGCCACTATCATATTCCATGGAGGAGCGGGGATTAGGCACTGGAAACCAGAATTACATAATGCGAAACGCAGTGACATAAAGCCATTACTTAACGCCGATTTTCGATCGAGTCTATCCATGCGTGTTGCCATTGCTGGCGACCATCCAGTAGTTACACCATCAGTACCAGGGTGGTAATTTTAGACCTGTCATATTTTACGTTACATAGTAAGCACAAAACAAATGGCGCATGCCTGTATGCCTTTCTGTTGGATCGCAGCATTACACGATCAATGTAACCTTCGTTACGAGTCGACATACCAAGAAATGAAAATATACATTTAAAATAATGTGTCATATTCTTGAGTGGAGATCGAATCTATACCCAGTCGATTTTACAGTCACATCTTGTGCCCCTGCGCTACGACTGGGCTCTATCACAAAATTTATTAATATTACTGTTAGATAATGGGTGGTAGACTGCTACTATAGAATATTCATTATTATATTTCAGGATAAGTGAACTAGCATCAAATAACGTAGATTTAGTCATTGAATGCTTTATTATTGATTTGATATAGATATAACACCATTGTTTTAGTTCTGATAATCCGAACAATAAGATGTGTATCCATCAACACAAGGTGGACTAGTTGTTCAAGAAAGCAACATTCAGTAAGAATCAGTAGTTCAAACCTGATACATATTCTTTCAAGCAGAACGGCAAACGCAACGGATGTTGGTATGCATTACAGTTAGAGAAGTCTGAGATATATGAATATGGGTACCCAGGTCTTCCGGAGAACACACCTTGCCATCGGATACTTGAACAGAATCTATGTCAGGAGATACGAGTATAAAATTAAAGGTAAACATTGTAACTAGACAGTCCGCTGGGGCATTTCTTTACTAAATAAGAAATACGAAATATATTTTGTTAGAGAGAGTAAAAATTGGTTATCGGTGATTGTGTACATCAAATTATGGTAAATTGTAGAGTATATTGAGTGAAAACAACAGAGTGTTAAGCAATGGACAATCATAACAAGCAAAATGTACATCGCTCATGTATAAATTAAAATGAATTACAAATATAAATTGAGTAAAACGTAAATAGCAGTATCAATCATACTGGAGGTAACGTTAAAAGCACGAGGACCCCCCCCCCCCGAGGGTCATCAACCCCTTCATGGGGTTGATGACAGTGGACGAGGCTTTTGCCTACCGTTTTTTACGGTGAGCAGAAATCGTAGCGTTTAGCGCTCCTTTCTCTATGGATAGAGATAGAGATACAACGTGAAGCTAAGTTCAGTTCTTATCAATAAATGAAATTTTACACATTTATTTATTTTTTCAGCTTTACCCTGTATCCCGTGATCGCGATATAATCGTGTGACTTTAAACGCGACAGGTTGTGGATTTGATTGAATATTTTTATTCCGTCGTTTTGTCGTTGAACTGAGTGCATCGTTGAGTTTCGCCACTCAATACGCAATCCCTCCAGAATTCGGTGGAAAGTGGGGAATAAAAGTGTCTAAATGGTAATGGAGTATTTTAACATTAGGTTCCGAGGTTCCCATTGCCTATACAGCTATGTGCAGGACACAGCGTGAAGCTAAAAATATATATATATAGGTATATATACCAATGTATATATATCTATTATGTAGATATATTTAAATGATTGAACAAGACTCTCTTTAAGCATAATTAATGTGTAATTAATGGAAACATCGACATTGTAATTTAAAAGTATAATATTTTTTATCGACATTAAGAATTAATTTCAATCTCAAGAGAGTTGAATACATTTTAATGATAATTAAAGCTGTCTTTAAAATGTGCTCCAAGTCATTTTTTTCGTACCTTCCCCGCTCCGTTCGTTTTTCAGTAGAATTTGAGACACTGCATGTTCAGTAGCTGAGCTCAACGCCGCATATTGTCTACCAGAGCGGGGCAATAGTAAGGAAAGTTTATCTTTAAATCAATTATTTTTAGTAACTTTACCTGTGTCTATTATTTTAAGCTTCACGTTATATCCTGTAAATAACAGGTCAGAGAGAACTTCGTGTTAATGCACTGCATTCCCCGCTTTCCTCCCAATATTCGAGACATAATCTGATGAGCAGAACTTAACACCCGCCCTTTGTCTTGTCTTGTAACCCCAGCGAAGACTTGACCTCAGTAATGAAAGTATACATATTGAGAATCGAATATCCTTCGGGCTTTACTGTTCTCAATAGAAATCATTTCACCGGATTTAGAACTTACATGTGTAATTTCTCTTTGGTTAATTATTATTTTGTTAGTTTCTTAAATAATAAAAAAAACATTACAAAAAAACTACAAGAGGCGAGGCCGCTACGAGAACGTAGCGGGAATCGAGCCCACGCCTCTAAAACCAGAAGGTTTTATACATTTTCTAAAACAGTACAAAGTAGACAAGAGACACAAAATAAATAATCGTTTGTTTTTGTAGTTACAATTGTATTTTCTGTTATTCTATAGAATAGAATACGAACTAGATATATAATACGTACTACGAGTAGCTACAGCACAAAGTAACGTGAATTAATAATGAATATCAATTTGACAGCTGTCAATTGTTTATGATGTAAATTTTCTGAAAGAAGTGACGAAGACTGCAAAGCAAACTGCCAAGTGTATTTTTTTTGTTTGATTAGTGTTTAAATGTTTTTTGTTGGACGTCGTGGCGTAAACGCGACGGTTGCAAGTTCGATTCCTACTTAGGGGAATCAGAGGTTTTCATTACTCCTCTCTGGTAACAACATTGAGCGGCGTTTCGAATCGATTGTTTTTAAAGTTACAATAGGATTTTCTATTGCAGAGAATAAAAGACGAACTAACTACAGTACAAAGTGTTGTTGTTGTTGTTCTTTGTTTATGGCGTTCCGCAGTACAAAGATAGAAAGAGAGGGCACTATTTAATTGAAATTTGACAACTGTCAATTGTTTGTGATCTAAACGTTAGAGACGAAGACTGGTAAACAAACTTATCGTACATACGTACGATAATGTGGCTGTTGTATAATGTTTGATTGCGATCGTGATTGTTGTGGGATCGATAACATACATACTTGAGAGTAATTCATTGTATCCGTTTCCTTGCTCCGGTAACAAGACAGTGCGGCGTTGAGTTTCGCCACTCAATACGCAATTTCCCGAATATTGGACGGTGCGTGGTGAAAGGATTGTCTTAACACTAGGATCCATGTCGACCTTGCTATGTGTGGGATACAGCGTGAAGTAATTTAATTTTTTTAAAAATATACAGACAGGAGGCCAGTCGTGGCGCAGCGGCACAATCATGTGACAATAAACGCGACAGGTTTTGGGTTTGAATATTAGTCGAGGCAATGAAATATTTAATATTTTTATTTCTTCGTTCTGATGTCGAGGCAAAGCGCGCCGTTGATTAATATACTCAACACGCAATCCCACCAGAACTGACGGGGAACGGAGTGCCTTAACACTAGGTTCCCTCTGCCTACCCTGCTGTCTATGTGCGGGATACAGAGTGAAGCTATAAAAAAACATATACAGACTAACTGTACTAAGTGATCGTAAATAATGAATGTTAATTTAACATTCTCTCAATTTTATCTCATTCTTTTAAATGTAAATTTTAATGGACAAATGGCAGCGTAAATAATAGATGACTTGTATTCAGAAATTACTGACAATTTCATTTATACTAGCATTTATCACGCAGCTTACACCGCGTCGTCAATTAAAAAGTAAGCAAGTTACCGTGCTAACTGCGTGATACAGCGTGAAGCTGACAAAACGACAGTTGTGTTTGACACATGACACATTCTACGACGAGCGAGAGGTTACTCTGACCGCAGTACAGTGGGGAACATTAAAACGAGTAACTAAATATATAATCTACAGCCGAGCACTAGCGTGCGACTGTACACGCGACGGCTGTGGGTTCGATTACTACTTGGAGGAATGATATATTTAATATTTTTGTTTGGGAACTAGACTAAACATGGCGTTGAGTTCCACCACCCAACACATTGTGTTGGCCTCGAAATTTGGGCAGAAACCAAGTGCCATATCTTACTATATGAATGTGGCATACATTGTGTACTAATAATAGTACCTAATTGATTTATAAAAGTAATTAAAAAAAGCGTTCAAATACATATTAATTATCTAGGTAACTATATTTGGCCCGGGCTTCTAGAAACGCATAGATGGATAGCTAGATATCTCAGAAACTATTAAACTGATATTGAAATATAAATTTAATAAATAATCAAATTGCGCCACGACTGGCCTCGATGAAAATAATTAAAAAATTATCATTTTCCCGATTTGCGATCGACTATCGATGGAACTACCGTGTTTACAAATGCTGTTCCACTGCGCCACGACAACCTAAATTCATCATCTCGTCATGACTTTTAGGTTTAGAGAAATTTAGTGACATAAACTTTTTAATTTCTATTATTTTGAATCTAGGACTAAAAGTTCATCCCCTAATGGTATTATACATATAATTACTATGGCACAATAACAAAATTATTCATATACGTGCATACATAATATTATATTGACACTTTCTTAACCCATGTCAAATTATGAAATACAAAATGTAGACAAAGGCCCGAGGTGCCTCTTTAAATACGACCGGCCCGACCCGAGGCACTGTCAATATTTGTTAATTACTTATATAATTACCCAAAAATGTGATGAACAGGACAGTTTTCGAGTACATGCCATGGTTGTGGGTTCGATTTATTTTTCGCTACTTCATAATCAGTATCTTGGCAAAGGCTGAGACGCCTCTCCAAATAAAATTTGTCTATAATTACGGGGACTTAACCAAAAATGTAATGGACAGTGTCGGAGACACCACGACGGTTGTGGGTTCGATTCCCAATAGAGGGAATAATATTTTCATTTCCCCATTCTAACACGATATAGTTCGGCATTGAGCAACGGCAACACGCAAGCTGAGTCAATAATTGTTCATTACTTATATATAATTATGAGTAATTAGGTAGTAGGTACCCAAAAATTCGATAAAATAAAAATTTGGGAGGCTGAATCCCGAACTCAGGGCAGTAGCAGTGGAACAGTGTCTGAGCACACGCGATGATAGTTGATACATGACTAAGATGCCTCTTCAAACAAAACCCGTCAGGCCCAAGGCACGGTCAATATTTGTGACTTACTTAAATAATTACAGAGAATTATCGTAGTCGTCCCCGACGGCGGCACAGGGGCGCTCTGGCAACGATTCGAACCGTAGCGTAGCGTTCAGTCCAATATTCAACACACAATGCCTCGAAAATTAGGAGGAAAATAGGGAATAGAGTGTTATAACACAAGGATCTCTCTACCTATTTTGTTATGGGCAGGGTATAGCGTGAAGATGAAAAAACCCAAAATCAGATTAAAGTGGACTGCAGGACAGCGTCTCATTTGTCAGCGTCATCATAACGGTTGTGGGTTTGATTCCGATGGATTAGTTTCTTAACTCTAAGCTCCCTCTTTCTACTTTGCCATATGCGGATACTGACTGAAGTTTAAGAAAATGGCGCAATTTCTTTGGCTATTCTACAGCTTGTTTCTACTTTTTTTAAGCAGTTCAAAAACTCTAGATAACTAAGTCTGAAGTCTGAAGAACGTAACTTATCAATTGAACCCTAAAAATGGAATCCTTACAGGATCACTAAATTGTCTCATCTGTCTGTCTGTCAAGAGCATATGCGCGTGGATGTATCAAGCTGAAATCAATATAAAATATTCAAAACTATGATCCCTTACTAGACTACTCAAACAAAATCAAGCTTCTAAGTCATCGCTGTCAATCGACATGATCAACTATGCATCGTTTTTACTGCATTTTATACGAAACTGACCGCGTCATCAAAACCTATAGGGTACTTCATGTGGACCTACAGTTATGAAATTTAGAAGAAAGTGAGTACTTAAAATATAAATAAAAGAAAAAAATCCTAAGGGAAATATTTATATTGCTATAAATATTTGTACTGTGGAAATATTAGTTTTAGTTTTTACTATAACAAATTAAAAATTGTAGTGAATTTCATACGAATTTTATGAATACGCCCATAAACTTAAGTTTGTCAACAACAACAAATAAGTTATACTTTTTGTTGACCTTCTATTTTAAAATTAGTTAGCGGAATCTTCTTGACCAGTTTTTTAAGATATATCCTTTCGTATTTTAGAGGCTGTTGTATATTTGTATTATTTCTTTTTACAAACTCTATTAGATAAGCCAAGGTTTTGAGCTCCACCACAGCATACAATGTCTCGAAATTTCTCTCTTTCGTAGACATTTTTTATAATAATATTTTTATTCCTAATATTATTATTAAAACAGCTCTTACTCGCTATCAATACAAAATACCCCCGTTTTTAATTTAAGTACGACTGCCATTAGATTTTTTTTCCTACGTCAGTCTCATAATTCTGACGGACTCAATGACACCTAAATTGTCAAAAAACGCTCAGCCCCTGAGTGGGAATCGAACCTACAACCTTTGCAGTCGAACGATGTGCCGACAGCGATACGACAGTTTCTTTTCTTATTTTTATAACTAGCGACCCGCTCGCGGCTTCGCCCGCTTTAACTACTGAATTATTCATATAATGTACCTATGTTTGCAAAGCACTTAAGATTACTAATGTGAAAATTATTGAAACCTTAATGCAACCCACATTTTCGTAGCTCCAATAAGAATGTTCCAATTGTTTAAAAAAATACACACCTGAACAAATGACACAAACAACAGAAAACTTAAACGAAAGAAATTATAAACAACAGACTACCTACTATTCTCTTACCCAAAAATACTTAAACGAAAGATGTAACCAACAATGCCGCGACGAAATACATTATAATTATTGGATAACTCCAAAATACGTGCAATCGCTTCTAAATTTACTTTGCTATAGACCCAGGCACAGAATTGAAGCATTCTCTCGTCCATCTCCGTAGTAGCTCCGAACGACATCTGGGCGTTGGTTCCATGGCCGTGGTCTCAAGCGATAACCTGCTCTAGAGCAGACACAGAGAGAGGCGTGCGGGACGGGATTGGAAAGATTATCAAATGCCATCTAGGCGGTCAACTCAGTCAGGTGAGACCCTCGGTTTCCTGAGGGAGGCCCAGCTTAAACGACCAAGGATCAATGCAAGGCTCATGAGTCGCATTTGGAGGAGGATAGAAAGTCCCTCGGAAGTCATCTGACGTCTGACCTCGGGCGGCTGGATATGCCACGGAGTGCTGCTTCTTAGGTGCAGGTGACCCGATACATTGGCGCAGCGGAATGCGTTGGACGCGAGACGACCAATGTGTACCTCCAGGCTTTCTATTTTTAGGTTGCGGTGATGCGTGGTGTTTCTCACGTAGTATGGCGCCTGCGTCACTCGACGGAGGATGAGGTTCTGGACCACCTGCAGGATTTCTCTTTGAGTGATACTCGCTAGGGCGATTTGATGTCATCAGTGTATAGTGCGTAGAGAGCAGGTGACAAAATGCTGCCCTGGGGAAGAACGGCAACGATCGAGTCGCTGCTATACCTCGAACTCTTAACTCTCAAGGAAAAATGTCCTGTCACTGAGGCAGGGAGGCAAAGACATGCGCGACGTGCTGGGGGGTGCCGGCTCTGAGCACTTAATGAAGTAGGTCCGGGTGCCAGACGTGGTCGAATACGCGTACTACGTCGAAGAAGACTGCCATTGCTCTTTCCTTTCGGTTGATCGCTGTTACGGCGTAGTGTAACCAGAGTAGTATACCCGCTCGCCAAACTGCTCGCTTCACGGGTGGATGTGCGCCTGGAGAAGTGAGAGGAATAACTTCTCGGACAGCTTGGAGACCGCGCAAAGGAGGGTTATAGATCGGTACCCCTCAGGCTGCTATGGGCTCTTCCCAGCCTTGGGCAACATGATGAGCAGGCCCTCCTTCCATGCCCGGGGGAAGCTAGGCGGTTGCGGCGGATCCATTTTTATAAGCAAAATATCGAGGGCGCGGGAGGAAGCGTGGAGGTCGGCGAGCCGCTACACAGCAAGAATTTTTTAGTATCGTAATTTCAAATCTGTGCTACTTATCAACATTTTGATCTACATTAAATGGCCAAGATAACTAATATACTTATTTATACACTGAGAGTAAGGGATAAATGAGTCGATATAGCTTTTCTCTAAAACTATTTGTTATTTCGAAATATGATTAATGAAGGTAATCTCCACTAACAATTCAATTTTGTTTACTTTATTGTATAAAATATTATATAATAGTGCTTCAAAAAAATATATTTTTATCAACAATCATATAACCCAGACGTTTCGAACGTCATTCTTTAGCCAGGGTCATACCAGCGCGATTTCTATATAACATTCGCTGGCAAGCTAATGCCTTGAGTTGCATTCAAATGACGATAACTTTTTTTTTAATGAACCGATTTTGATGAACCAAACTTTAGAACCTAAATTGATTTAAAACAAAGCAATTGGTGAAATTTTCAAGTAAATCGGTTCAGTAGTTTCAGAGAAAAATGCGGACAACAATATGTCGACAGACAGACAGACAGACAGACAGACAAGAAATTCAAAAAAAATCGTTTTGCTTTGTATTAGTCTTTTTAAGTGTCCCTCTATCGATTTCAGTCAAAATTACTAAATGTACAGACAAAATATTTTTACTGTCTTATTATATACTAGCGGCCCGCCCACGGCTTCGCCCGCTTAAAATACATGATTATTGATTTAAGCAGAATTGATTGACAACTATAATAAAATAAAATAAATAAATAAATCAGCTTCACGCTGTATCCCGCACACAGCAGGGTAGGCAGAGGGAACCTAGTGTTAAGACACTCCGTTCCCCACTTTCTGCCGAATTCTGGAGGCATTGCGTGTTGAGTGGCAGAACTCAACGCCGCGCTTAACCTCGACATCAGAGCGAAGAAATGGAAATATAAATTTAAGTAAATATTTCATCTCCTCGAGTGGGGATCGAACCCACAACCAGTTGGTTTTACAGTCACACCTCGTGCCGCTGCGCCACGACTGGCCTTGTTTACTTTATTGTATAAAATATTGTATAATAGTGCTTCAAAAATATATATTTTTATCAACAGTCATATAATCAAGACGTTTCGAATGTCATTCTTTAGCCAGGGTCATACCAGCGCGATTTCTATATAACATTCGCTGGCAAGCTAATGCCTTGAGTTCATTCAAATGACGATAACTTTTTTTTTAATGAACCGATTTTGATGAACCAAACTTTAGAACCTAAATTGAGTTAAAACAAAGCAATTGGTGAAATTTTCAAGTAAATCGGTTCAGTAGTTTCAGAGAAAAATGCGGACAACAATATGTCGACAGACAGACAGACAGACAGACAGACAGACAGACAGACAGACAGACAAGAAATTCAAAAAAAATCTTTTTGCTTTCTATTAGTCTTTTTAAGTGTCCCTCTATCCATTTCAGTCAAAATTACTAAATGTACAGACAAAATATTTTTACTGTCTTATTATATTATATATAGAGATAATCTTTACATATAATAACTAATATTTCATTTGTAGATCGCATGATCGTAACTGATCGCTGTCTGCATATAAAGTTCATCATACAGTATGTTTTATTTCAGTCGGTTCCTAAATTAAAAAGTTACTATTTTCCTGCAGACGCAAGCTTACGGAATTATTAGCGAACTCGTGTAAAAGAGGGTAGATAGATGTAGATGAAAAAGATGATAAAAGCAGTGGAATTGTGTCAATTGGGGGTAGTTGCTTGTCGGCAACGGCCCCTATTGGAAGGAAACTAGTGTGAAGAATTGTTAGTAGGTGATACATATCACTTATTGCAATTACATAGTATCCCTTTCCAAATAGTTTAGAATCACATAGACGATATACGTTTTTATCGCGTATTTTTAAAAAAACGATAACCGTTTCCGATTTCTAAAAATATATATAATTAGGAATCAGGTTAGAAATTTAATAAATAAAAACACTTATCACTATCGTTACCGCTCGTACATCCTGACATATTCCTCACATATGTCGGAAGTGATAAATAACAAGAGGGTAGTCGTATCGAACAAATATCAGATATGGACGGTAGTTGCAACTAATATTATTTACGGCCTTTAAATGATGAAAAGCATGGATGGAGCAGTGCCTGGGACTTGCGACCACAGGTGTAGGCTTCAGGGTACCCTTTCCGATATATCAACACTCGCCTTCACTGCTCCAGCCCAGTGCAATTACAAATAGGTGTTAACCACATTCATAATTACGATAATAATTGATTAACTAAATAATCAATTATCCGAGTAGTCGAGGTTAGTCAGTGGCAGAGTACTAGTAGTACTCTGAACCACACCAGAGCCAAGACTGAATGTACAACGCCCGTGCAACCTTTTATATCATCGTTCACAAATAAGTTGCAGGGTAGAATAATAATAATTGATGACGCTATCGCGTCATAGTGGCGTGATGAGTAGATGTCGTATAGGAATCTATACGTAACCAACATAATATTCCTAACATTAAATAACACTCCTAACTCGGCCATCCTGATCACGCGCCGTCCTCGGCAGCGCTGAACTATTATCCAGTTGCCTGATTACATGCTGGTGCATCTAGATAAGACTCCAACTCATTAGCGTCGTTTCGTCTGTATTCATGAAATTTTTTCAGAAGTACCCCTTCACTGTCTTTATCATCTAGAATTTAAACTTTATAAATGTTTAGACATAAACAGACAAACAATCAAAATTTCTGTAAAAAGAAATATAAAAGGTAAATAAAAATAAAAAGTTTTGAGAGCTCTCAGTTTTAACCCTGTAAAGTCTTATTATCCAAGTATACTACACTCCAGTCCAGGACTACAGTCCAGTGCACCAAACTCTGGAACCTGTGAACAGAACAGTCAGAAGGCGTCCCTTCTGTCTGCAAGGACCAAGCGTCCACAACATTGACCACGCGTCATTTAGAGCCAAGCGCCCTTCACAAAATCTTTCAGAGCCATGCGCCCGTCAAGATATTTTCTGAGGCCAAGCGCCTTTTCAGACCAAGCGTCTATTAAAAATCATGTGTTTATCAGACCAAGCGTCTATATGTGTTTATCAGACCAAGCGTCTATATGTGTTCATCAGACCAAGCGTCTATATGTGTTTATCAGACCAAGCGTCTATATGTGTTTATCAGACCAAGCGTCTATATGTGTTCATCAGACCAAGCGTCTATGTGTGTTTATCAGACCAAGCGTCTATGTGTGTTTATCAGACCAAGCGTCTATGTGTGTTTATCAGACCAAGCGTCTATATGTGTTTATCAGACCAAGCGTCTATGTGTGTTTATCAGACCAAGCGTCTATATGTGTTTACACAAAATGTGTTCAAAGGGACCACACGTCCAATTGAAGCGTCCAACATTTACTTACATAAAAAGGGTCCAATGGGACCAAACGTCCAATTGAACTCAATAAACAAACTGCCATCTTACACCAGTATTGTGAACTAAGCCACCCTTTGTTGCTGTGGGTGTGACCATGCGCCGTCATCAGCAGCGCTGAAAACCTCTCTGCTGGAGAGTTCCTCAGTAAGGAACTTTGATTGTTGTCTTCACTCGTAACACTCAAAGCAGCGCCACTAGGTGCATCTGCGACTCCAGCAGTATCGTCAAATTGTTGCAATCATGATTTCGTCACGAGGCGCAATCGCCTCGCAGCAGTGGAGCTACGGCGGCAGCTCGAGCACGTCGCACCAATGCGAGCAGAGATGCATCGCGTGAGGCTCGCAGAGACGCAATGGCACACAGAGACATGCAGCGACTCAATTGACGATTAACGTCATAGGCGACTAACGCCGGTACAGATTAATCCATTGACGAGTGCCCATTGTCTCGAGAGTTCTCATGTACTATACACTACATATTAATGTGACAGTTTGGACCTAAGCTAAAGATGAAAGTAATTAAGATCGGAGTTTGTTCCGATCCCACTTCTGAAATTAGGAATCAGGTTAGAAATTTAATAAATAAAAACACTTATCACTATCGTTACCGCTCGTACATCCTGACATATTCCTCACATATGTCGGAAGTGATAAATAACAAGAGGGTAGTCGTATCGAACAAATATCAGATATGGACGGTAGTTGCAACTAATATTATTTACGGCCTTTAAATGATGAAAAGCATGGATGGAGCAGTGCCTGGGACTTGCGACCACAGGTGTAGGCTTCAGGGTACCCTTTCCGATATATCAACACTCGCCTTCACTGCTCCAGCCCAGTGCAATTACAAATAGGTGTTAACCACATTCATAATTACGATAATAATTGATTAACTAAATAATCAATTATCCGAGTAGTCGAGGTTAGTCAGTGGCAGAGTACTAGTAGTACTCTGAACCACACCAGAGCCAAGACTGAATGTACAACGCCCGTGCAACCTTTTATATCATCGTTCACAAATAAGTTGCAGGGTAGAATAATAATAATTGATGACGCTATCGCGTCATAGTGGCGTGATGAGTAGATGTCGTATAGGAATCTATACGTAACCAACATAATATTCCTAACATTAAATAACACTCCTAACTATATATTTTATAGTACTAACCTGTCCCTGGGTTTGCGCGTTGTTGGGATCACCAGACTCTTTCCCCCAAGAGCACTTCACAGGTTGCCCGTTCACATCCGCGTTGTGTACGGCGACGATGGCGTGCGTTGCACTTTCTTTTGTGGAGAATCTGGAAAACGCGGTTTATTTAGATATTGAAAAATAATAAGCTATAAGAAAAATAATTAGCAATGTGGGCTGAGGAATCCTAGTGCTAAGACACTTCGTTCTCCACCCGTTGCCCAATTTTCTAGATAATGCGTGTTGATTAGCTTAATTCAACGCCGCGCTTTCTCTTTCCACTGTCTACTAAAGCGAGGAAATAAAGCCATATGCGTAGAGCCAAAAAAACACTATTTTAATAATTAAACTATATTAGAGATAGTTTTTGCATCCTAGGCTACTTCCTCACCTTGCGCCCAAATTTCGAGATATGCGCGTAGAGTGGCGGAACTCTACAAATGAAATATTTAATATTTTTTTACTACGCTCTATGACAAGGCAAAGCTGGCAACGAGTTCCACCACTCAACACACAATAGCCTGAAAGTGAGACGGAACATGGGAAACGAAATACTTCCCTCTGTCCACCTTATTTTTTTCACGCTGTATGTACTGCACTGCATGTAGTAGATATGGTACAGCGTGAAAAAATTAAGGCTCTAATTAATTATGCTAACAAAATTCACTTACCTGATAAAAGCATATCCTTTGTCTTTAAACACCCTTATCTCTTGAATAGTTCCGAACGGCTGGAAGGTCTTCTGCATCAGTTCCTCGGTGAGGCCGGTGGTGAGACCGCCGCAGTAGACCGTACAGTTTGTTGGTGAACTTTGATTGTAGACTTCGTCGAAGGTAAGTGGCTTCGAATTTACTGGAAAAATAAATTCTTTTAAGAGGATGTTTCCATAAGTAGCTTTTACATACGGTTTCGCCCGTGTGGTCTAATACTACTAATATCATAGACTACTCTATTCGTACGTCCATAGAATCAACGCCGCGCATCGTTTACCAAAGTGATGCAGCGTCTGACTGTAAACTTGATGGTAGTGGGTTCGTTTCTTTTCATTTTCATTTCCGCGCTTTATTAACAAGACAAGGCCTGGCATTGAGTTCCGCCAAGCACCACACAATGTTTCGAAAAGGCACCACCACGCACCACCCGTGCGTGGTGACCATAAGATTCACCCTGCTCATTTTACTATATACGGGATACAGCATTAAGCCTCATAAATAAAATTTATTTTGATAAAAGTTGGTTAAATTAAAAAAAATAATACAATTTTAAAAGAAAAAGCAACCCTTGTTTTTAAATGAAAAAATAATACGCAAATATTCGTTTCAAAGTAATAATTAAGTAAAAACTTTTTAAACAGAACTTTTATATTTCTTTATAATGTTTTAATACAATCATATTATTCAAAGGGTTGTTTAAACAGAAACGATTAATATTTTACTTAAGAAGTAAGAGTTGTGGCGCAGGGGCAGCAGCGTTGCCAAATTTTATTTCGGTGAAAAACCGGTTTTTGATTTTTTTTAATAAAAAGTCGGGATTTTTTCGCCAAAAGAGGAACAAAAAATTTTAAACAATGATTTAATTTATTATTTATTTCAGTTTTTAATAAAGCTTTCGATGGTGATAGATATCAATATAAGATATTTAATGAAAAAACGTCCCTTTACTTATACGATATTGTTTTGGTTTTACCACACACACACACATGTAAAGTAGTAGTCTTTAGAATAATAATACGTAACTTACGAATATACTTATTTGTATTTTGTGAAATTATAAGTAACTTATTGATTTTGAAGTAATACAAAAAGATATGTCACAGTACGTGGAATATTCCGTGACGAAAAGCGGAACTACGCCTGTCACGATCGGGACATTTAACTTTTGGGCTAAAAATCGAGACGTCCCGCCGAAATCGGGACATCTGGCAACTGGTTCGATCCCCACTCGAGGAAATTAAATATTTAATATTTTCAATTCCTCACTTTGGTGACGATGCCAAGCGCGTCGTTGAGATTCTGCGAAAAGTTAAAAAAACAGATATGTAGGAACTAGGAACGGAGTATTTTAATACTAAGTTCCCAGGTTCCATCTTCCCACCCCTTCCATATGCGGGTACCCTATCGCTATAATAATAAACCTATATTTCTGTGTAATATATTCTCAGTCTTTCAGTGTTATCTCTTTGTGGAGGAGAAATGAAATTTTGCGTTTAATCTACCGAAGTTCCAGTACTTGCGGCTTCTTCAGCTCAAAACTTTGCATTTAAAGGAATTAGAGGCCTTTAAAATATAATCTTGATAATGAACTGTATAGTCTTAACAACGTTGGTCGCAGGTTCTATTTGCACTAATATTATTAAAGCGTGAAGCGAGTTTATTTGTTTAAACGCACTAATCCTAGGAATCATTGGTTCCAATGGAAAAAGGGTTCCCTGTTAGATAGTCCAATTATTGAGGAGGGCTATACGACGTATTATATTATGATATTGGTTTTGGATGTAACCCACTGTCAGTTTGTTGTGTCACTGCGGGCACTTAGAGTGACTCATGTGTTAAACATAATCCTTAGTTTGTTCTTTTTTATGAAAGACAAGGCAAACGAGCGTACGGGTCACCTTATGGTAAGTGATCACCGCCGCCCACGACCCCGTGCAACACCAGAGGAGCTACAGGTGCATTGTCCGCCTTTAATATTGGGATAGACGCGCTTTTTAAAGGTACCCTTAGTCATTGACCACGGAAGCAAAGCCGCAGGTATAAGTTCGTTTGTATTTATATAACTCCTCCACAAACGAAACTACTGGACTTAGAAAATCAAAACTTGGCATGTAGGTAGGTTAGGAAGTGTATGGGAGCACTCAGAGAGGATTTCGAGAAATTCCAATGAGAACACACAACACAGCCTAAAGTTCACGCACACAAATTTGCAGACAACTATTATTGTTTTATAATAGTTGTATAATGTAATAATTTAGTTTACAGTTTGTGTCTATTAGAATAAACTATGTATATGAATAAGAATTATTCTTGATTAAAAAATTAAAACATATTTTTAGGGAAAGAGAAACAGATCACTCACATTCGTTCTTAGGCGCTGGTGGTTTCCGCGTCGCCCAGTTTGTGCGTATGGAGCGCGAGCCCAGCCACTGGCCGTTCATCGCTGTGATCGCTGATTCGGCTTCCTGAAATTATTCCATAAATTGTAATAGTGCTACTATAATAATCATACTGTTATAAGTGTTTTGAATATAAAATATTGTTAAAATGATTCGTTCCACAATTAAAAAAATTGAGAAATTCAATAAAAATTGGTTGAGTAACGGAGTTAAACGCTGCGTGTCTTGCCTTTGTGGAAGAATTTCAAAGTACTTGATTTATACTACGGTCTCGAAGTCGCCTAAAGTTAGCTGTAGATTTGCTAACAGCGCAGATCTGATTTTAGGAATTTTTCTTATTTTTTTCATTTTCTCTCTTTGCGTAAAATGCACAAAAAATCAGAAAGTCTAACTTTAGGGCGGACACGACACACCGACTACTGTACTGTACAATCATCCCTCTTCGTGTATATGAACCCATAACCGCCACGTCTGCCACAATTGCACTGCGCCAGAAATGCGTTGAACAGTGCAAAGAGAATAATGTTTAAAACAATTAGAATGCAGGTTCAGAAAATCAATATACACAATACACCTGTGCATTCTCATGTTAAATGCAATTGCTTTAAAGAAGAAATAACTACAAATATAAAGTAATGTTATTCTACATATTTACTATAAACATAAGGATGACTGTAAACTTGACGGTTGTAAGTTCGATTCCCACTCAGAGGAGTGAAATATTACATATTTTTATTTCATCGTTATGGTAACTACGCAAAGAGCGGCATTAAATTCCGCCATTCAACAACCAAAAGTCTCGAGAATTCGATGGAAAGTTGATGGATGGAAGGTGGGTTCGTTTCCCAGTCTTAAAGAAGAATTATTTTCATTTTTTTCTCTGGAAATAACACAGCAAAATGCGATGTTGTTTTACGCCACTCAACACGAAATGTCTGAAATGAAAATTAAACGGAAAGCGGGGTTTGGTGTGCCTCTGCCTAGTTTATTGCGTATATGAGCGGGATACAAGGTATTTTTTTTAAAACACCATTTGACTTGTCAACGCCGCAATTCGACTACAACCAGAAAAAAAATGCATAGACTTTTAAATATGAAGGTAGCGTGACGTTGAGTTCCGGCACTCAACTGGGATCTCACGTGATAAATAAACAAAAATGCTCTCATCTATTATAGACAAAGTACTTGCTTATTGATTTAATTCGATTTACTTATTTATTGATTGTGTAGTTTTGTATTTGTGGGTTTGTGCTTCACACAGGGTACACAGAGGGAATATATACCCAGGTAACCCAGTGTTAAGACATTCCATTTCTCATTAACATACTTTCATTCCTCATTATCCATTAAATTCTTGAAGCATTGCGTGTTGAGTGGCGAAACACAACGTCGCGCTTTGTCTCGTTACCAGATCGGAAAATTTAAAATATTAAATATTTTATTCCTCAGAGTGGGAATCGAACCCACAATCGTCGTATTTGCAGTCGAATGCTTGTGCTCCGTCGTCACGACGGCCTCTAAATCTGAATTGATAATATTTTTTAATAAAAAAATATGAATATCACAAAATGTACTTACTGATTTCTTTAAAAACGAAACGAAGCCGTAACCCTTGGATTTTAGAGTTTGGGGGTCTCGAACCACTCTGCAGTCGCTGTAACAAAATGTATTATTAATTTTAACTTTTTAAGCTTCACACTGCATCCCGCATGTAGCAGGGTAGGCAGAAGGAACTTATTGTAAACACACTATGTTCCACGTACTGCACATTGTTATATTTGTAATATTCGTCTTATATTCCTATATCCAAATCTGAAATATTAAAAAAAACACAGCGTTGAATTCCGCTATGCTTCACGCAATGTCTCGAAATTGGGACGGTTCATGGGATGCGTAGTGTCTACTCTCTTCTTACTTTTCCTCCAAAAACAACAGATTGTTACATATAACAAATCCATTTCAATCTTACTATAATAAATTTCAATTTCAAAGTAACACAAGTCTATTTTTTCTTCGCCTCCATTTTACACTCGATTTCACTTCGATTTCGACATTGCCTGTGGAGTGGCGTAACTCATTGCTACGATTTGTCTTCTCACCGAGCGAGGCAACGAAAATAATTATTCCCCCGAGTGGGAGTCGAGTTCGAGTTTACGCTGCAGTCATACGCTGTGCCACTGCGCCACAACGACCTCACAAGTCCGTATTTACCCCAAAAATCTTTCCAGTCGGTAATTCAAGCCATAAATACTTAGAAACTTTGAAAATCGACTAAATTCTTATCAAAGATCGTTTATATCGTAAAATTGAGCCATTAGTGCGAACAAAATATTATACTGAGGAGGGAAAGAGATGAGTAGACCGAGCGAGAGAAATAAACGTGGGTATATCGATTTTTGGTTTGTTTTGTTTTAAACAGTTATTTAGAAATTTAAAAAGTGTTAAAATTCAATAAAAAACACTAAGAAGCAGTATTTGAACCAGTAGACTATATTTTTATTAGCTTCACGTTTATTCCCACATATGTATAACAATTATTATTATTTAAACAAGAAATACATAGGCTATTTAGTAAAACACCATAATTAAAAACAAAATGAATATTAAAAAAATAAAGGTTCACATACTAAAGGGTTCACTCACGGCTATACACCAATCGGATTGTCCGGTAAGCACTTTTTAAATAAAAGAACGTTACTGTCCTGACTAGGGGTGGCAATCCGGGATCCCGGGATTTTTTTATCGGACCAAATATAGGTCTTAAAAATCCCGGTTTTAATTTTACAAAAAACCGGGATTTTCGATATTTTCGGATTTTAGAAAGTTAAAAGTTAGTTATTCGAACTAAAACATGTCTGCTATTAAATTCAGGCTTCTTTAAGATATACAATGGTACATAACATATATCGGCAAAGATAAACGATGAGTTTTCCTCAAAATTTGGAATTTTACGACATTAACCGAGTTTGACCGACCCGACCAATGAACGCACGAATACCGTATTTTCGTAGTTGCGCGTTTTTGTTGCACGTCGTTGTTGCACTCTATTCTTGCCCGTTGATGTTCCAGGTGTCATTATTGTTTTTCGTTAATATTGATTAATATGATATATATGTTAAATATCTAACTTTACGCTTTATCCCTAGCGGGGTAGTCAGAGAGAACGGAGCGCCAAACGCAACGGTCTCTACATACCTCTTTCGCCTCGTCCACTGTCATGAATCTCTTTATACATGCCCTCCGGGGGGTCCTCATGCTTTTTACGTGACCTTCCTCCAGTATCTTTGATACTGTGTTTTCGACGGTCAACCGAGGTCTCCTCCTACCTCTCTTACCGCTCACTTTTCCATCACAAATCTCTTTTGCCATTCTTTCATCACTCATTCGTTCGACATGCCCAAACCAGCTGAGCACGTTCTTCTTCATTCTCACCGTGACATCCTCACTAGTGCCTGCCATTCTGTGTACCTCTTCATTGCGGATTCTATCAGCTAAGCTGACTCCGCATATCCTACGAAGAGATCGCATCTCCACGGCATTCATCTTTCTTTTATTCTTCTTCTGTAATACCCACGTTTCGCTGCCGTATAACAGAGTCGGTACCAAAACTGCATTGTGTACGGCCAAACGCGCAGTTGTGCTGACGTTTCGCCGTCTCATCAATGCAACTAAGGCTCCGTTAACCTTGTTACCGCCAGCAATACGCCTTTCCACATCCATCTCGCATGTTCCATCTCTACTGAACATACTTCCCAAGTATACCACTTCATTAACTTGTTCTAATACCTTACTATTTACACTGATCTTGCATTCCGTCCTTTCTTCATGTCTTTCAAAAATCAGAACCTTTGTCTTGTTCGTATTGAGGCTAAGACCATTATATTCACACCGTTCTTTCAGAGTGGTGACCAATGCCTGCAACTCGCATTCTGATGATGCAATAAGCACTGCATCATCTGCGTACAGCAGGCAATTCACATTCAGGTCACCTACTTTCACTCCCATTTCATTTTGTTTCACTCTTTGGAGACAACTATCCAAATACAAATTGAACAATCAAGCTGACATGGCACAACCTTGTTTAACACCCGATCGGATGTCAAACCAGGGCGACATGCCAGCTCCTACTCGCACGCAGGCTGAGTGATCTCTGTAAAGAGACTTTACAGCCTGCAGCAAGGGTCCGCTCACATTGTACCGGGGTAGTATCTCCCATAATTTTGCTCTTACAACTCTGTCAAACTCCTTTTCCAAGTCCACAAAAGCACAGAAAATTTTTTGGTTAACGGCCAAAAATTTTGCCGTGATCATGCGGAGGGAAAAGATCTGATTCCAGGTCTAAAGCCCCCTTGGGCCTCCCACAATAACCTTTCAGATCTCTCTTGCATTCTTCTCGCTAAAACTTTAGCATAAACTTTACTACCTAAGCTAATCAAACTGATAGCCCTATGGCTTGGGCAGTCTATCTGTGAACCTTTGCCTCCATACATAGGCACGATGACCGCACCTCGCCAATCGTCTGGGACTTCCCCTGATTTCCAGCATAAATTGCACAAAAACCAGAACAAGTCCAAGACGCGTGGCCCACCATATTTGATTATCTCGGCAGTAACTCCATCTGCTCCCGCTGACTTACCACATTTCAGACTTAGTATAGCACTCTGAACATATTTAACACTGATTTCGCTATCAGCTACATCAAGACTCAGCGTTTCGCTCCTACTTGAGACTGAGGCGTCATCACATTCATACATCTCCTTTTAAAGTTTCGCCCATCGTTGCAAAAACGCTGCAAAATATATATTGTTAAATAATATACCTATAAAATATTTTTTGTAGCAAATTATTATATTTTTTTTATAGTATATTTTTTTTTATAAATATTATTACAAAAAATGTATTATTATTAAACTGTTTATTATAATTAAAAAATATTTTATTTAGTAAATATAATTTAATTTACTACTTCTCTAAAAATACCCTCCTAACTTAACTCTAAAAATAAGAAGAGGCTTGAAAAATTTTGGTACAAAAAACTAAAATATCGAAAATATCGAAAAAACCGGGATCCCGGGATTTTTCTGAAGTCGATATCGCAAATCCCGGTTTTGCTTGAAGGGTCCGATATTGCGACCCCTAGTCCTGACTGACTGACGACCCGAGCACTCCGTGACGGCGCGATCTTGATTTAAAAAAAAATACTTTATACAAACTTTCACTGTCTCTTCACCATCTCAAGTTATAGTACACTGGTACAAAAACCGTGTCTAAAGTGATGACCCGCGCACTCTGTTACGGCTCCATCTTGATTTGCAAAAAATATTCAAAGCAAATTCTTACTGACTCTTCTTCATCTCAATCATCTGGTACAAAAACTCTAATCTGGGGTCTCTTGTATAACTAATACACGTTTATATAACCAATTAAATATAAAATAAAACATTAAATAGATATTTTTTCAATCTATTTTACTATAAAGCAGTTCGAAATTGAAATGAGCTGTCGACTATCCGCTCCTTACAATCACGCGACACCATATCGCATCCTACCTACATTTACTAATATTGTTTAACATAAAATTACCCGCGATAAGGTTTTTTTAAAAAACTATAAAAATGTTATAAAATAAATATATTTTTACACTACAAATTAGTTAAATGTTACAGTAACCTATGGTTAAGACACTCCGTTCTCCATGCACCGCCTAATTTTCGAGACATACTTTAATAAATGGCGGAACTCATCGCTGCCCTTTGCTTGCTACAGGGAATGAAAAATGAAAATAATTTAAATATTCTTAAGTGGGAATTGAACCCATCGCCGACGCGTTTACACTGACTCAAAATAACAATTTTTTATCCTACTAAAAGTGGTCGAAAACTGGAGGATGGAGTCTTACAACACTAGGTTCTCTCTGTCTACTCTGCTAAAAGCGGGATACAGTGTAAAGGCGAAAAAAATACCCGCTTGCGCTGGCAAAGCGCAGCAGTGAGTTGCGCAACCCAACAGGCAATGTCTCTAAAATTAGACGTTGCCCGGAGAACGGAGACTCTTAGCACTAAGTACTTACTCCTATACACGGAATACAGTATGAAGAAAAAAAACACCGGTCAAGCGCGCGTCCGGCTCGCCCACCGAGGGTTCCGTAAAAAACTGGAGATCTTGTTTTTTCTGAAATTAGGCTTAGCTTAGCTAGAGCCCTTTCATCTGATACCTCACTTGAACTAGCGGATTTAACACCAAATTTTGCCCTCATTTTTAAGGATTTAACCACAAATGTATAGTTTTTAAATTTATTTCTGCACTAGCACTAAATGAAGATGCTAGTTACCAAATTTCATAATTGTAGATTAACTGGAAGTTCCCTATGAATTTTGATTCCCTTGATACGCTATCAAGGGAATCAATATTGATCAAGGGAATCGAAATACGCGTTTTTTGCTATTAAAGGTCATTATTTTTTTAGATTTAACCACAAATGTGAGTTTATGTGAGTGAGCAAACATTTTCAGATTTTTTCCTAAACTAGTACTACTTGATGCTAGTTGCCAAATTTCATAATTCTAGGTACACCAGAAGTACCCTATGAATTTTAATTCCCTTGATAGTGTCGAAATACGCGTTTTTTGCGATATAAACGACCATATCTTTTTTTTAAGTAAATGTGGAAAAAAAATATTTTTTTTCGGGAAGTCATGGGGCCGTAGATCTGAGTATATAGACAGACAGGCGGACAACAAAGGTACGGAACTCTAAAAACAAATTCCTATATTACTAAACTTGAGCGCTGCGTAACGAACGGAATGTCTTAACACTAGACTCCCTCAGCCTAATGTGAAAGCCAAAATGAAAAAATATGACTTATAACAAAAGGTATATGGGCACGATCATTTTCCTCCACAAGAAATAAAAAATTCGCTTCCAACGAAGCTTTAATAAAAATGAACGGTTTTGACACATCACGTATTTAATTTGAAAATATGAGTGTCTTTGTCACATTGAAATATTGCGTGATAAGAAATTACTTAGCCAGTTTTTATTACCTATTTGTGGGTAGAGGGACTAGTGTTAAGACACTCTGTTCTCCATGAACCGCTCAATTTTCGAGACATTGCATGTTGGGTTCCGGAACCTAACCTCACGCTTTGCCTACAAAACCGGGGAAATATTTTTTATTCAGCTTCACGCGTATCTCGAAGCATATAGTAGGGTAGGCAGTGGAAACTTAGTGATAAGACAATGCTTTGTCGTCTTGTCAGTGCGAGGAAATAAAAAACAGATTTTTCCCTTTAGTGAGAATCGAGGTCATAGCCAACGTATTTAAGATCAGTCCCTGTGTCATATTTTTATTATCTTTACGCTGTATCCCGCATATAGCACGGTAGGCTAACAGAACCTAGTGTTAGTACATTTCTTATAAGTCACTTCATTTTACAGACAACGTGTTATAGCGAAGATCTTACCTGAGTAAGCAAATGTTAATAATTTAATATACAGTGGAGAATAGAGTACCTTAAGACTAGGTTCCCCTTGCTTACCCTGCTATACGCGGGGTACAGCTCGTGTATATGAACTTACAGTTAGATAATGGGAATCGTATTAAAAAAAGGTTATGATACATTTTTTTAGCTTCACTCTGTAATCTGCACATAGCAGGGAAATCAACCTTAAAATCTAGCCTACTTAATATATTTTTTTTCTTATTTTATGATATGTCTCCAATATAGAAAGGAAGGTAAAGGAACTTAGTGTTAAGACTTTTCGTTCCCCAAGACAATGCGGGTTTATTTGGCTTAAAAACCGCACTTAGTTTTTTACCAGAGCATTGGAATTAATTAATTCTTCCGAGTGGAATACGAACCCACAACCGTCGCGCTTACAGTCACTCGCTGTTCAATTTTAATAAGGGCTATGATATAATTTCATTGCTCTATAAAACAATCTTGGCTTTGAAACAGAACAGTACAAACAGTGGGTAAATTTGGCTCTCACTCAAAATATATCTAGCGTTGGTTGGTATTAGTTTTAAGTGATTTTTGTTTTTTTTTCTTATTTTTGGGGTTCTGTATCGTAAATGACTCTGTCTGTATATCTGTCTGTTTGTTTGTTTATGCTAAGATCGGATGGTGATGATATTAATATCAAATATCCAGATTTCAAAAGTCCTCTGGAGCACAGAAGAATATATTCTCTTTGCCCAATCAGAAGATCGCGTTGACTTAAAGAGAAGAAGCGCGTTCATGCACCGCATTTGCCGCTTATTGTATGAAATTCGCCGCGTAAACGACACCTATAGACCAATACACCTTTATACAGTACAAATAAAGGATAAAATGTATTTCCTAAAAAAAAACCGGTAAAGAAAGCTTGATACCGCCACGCGTTCCTGAGAGAAAGCATCTTGACGGAAGGATGGACAAACAGACAACAATGTGATACTATAAGGGTTCCGTTTTCTCCTTTATAGGTACGGAACTTTAAAAATAATTACGAACTTATATTTGTAGTTTCTTTTATAAAAAATGGGTGCATACGCCCACAAATTTAAGTTTGTTAACTTTTTTGTCAAGCCGAAAGTGTGCTCTAAGGGACCGTATACTAGAATATTTGATATTAGTTTCAGCTTGTCACCTCTACATGATCTTCAGATAAACGATCTTTACAAACGGACAGACAAACAACAAAGTGATTCTATAAGAATTACGTTTTTTTCCTTTAGTGGTACGGAACCTATAAAACTAATAAACAAGTTTCTAGTGAGTGCTATAAGAATGTGCTCGGAGCTATAAACTATATGAGCCTAAGCTCGAGTGGCTTACTAGTAACCTTTGAAGAGTTCCACTATTCAGATCCTGGCTCTATCATCAGACCAGCTCGATGATATCATCCATACCTATATTATAAATTCGAAAGTAACTCTGTCTGTCTGTCTGTCTGTCTGTGCCGCAATCAGGGCCAAACCGCTAATTCAATTGTAATAAAATACTCATACAGAGATACTTGAGGGTCTTCGGATGAACATAGGTTACTTTTTTTTCTCATATTTGTAATATTGTCGATATATACTAATATATTAAAATATTTTTCAATTTGACAGGCAATTTATTCCGCCATATTAATAACAACCGACCGTTGCTAAGCAACGGTTTGCAAAGTTTATTTGTTGTTATAAGCAAACGTCACCCAAAATGAGCTTGCTTAACGCATACATGGCGTGCGCCGACTCAACCTTATAAGATACATAAAAATAATGTTTAACATAAATATGGTTCTTTAAATAATGACAATTTAAAAAAGTCCGCGATGGTATATGTTTATCTCTAAAGGTTGAGCAATAGTAACCATTTTAATTAATTTACTTTATATTTATCGGGTTTTTGTTGTATGTATTTTCTATAATTTGATATTGATCCTTATGAAAATGAATATAATAGTCACTTTTAGCATTTCATCTAGATTGAAATTATAGTTCACTGTATAACATTCTAATAAATAATTAAGGAGATGTCACTGATTCGAAATGACCTAGCCTACGACCGGCATAGTATGACCGACGCGAACGGGCAGATGACTTTGACGGTTTTGTAAATTTTCATACATTTTCGAACTACTGTTAATTTTTATGTAATTATTTGCTGTTTATAATTAATTTATACTTTTCTTTGGTTCTTCGCTTATTCGAGGAGCAGATTAGTTAGATTTTCATAAATTTCTTGGTGTAGTGTAAGTTGCGGCCCTGCGCGGCATCGGTGTAATATTATTTAAGTATTAAGGAGAGAATTGTTGGTTATTTCATCTTGGTTGGATGGTTATCTACCGTTGTTATACACTTAATAAATTGTGGTTTTAGTTTTCTGGGATTTTATTTGATATTGCTCGCAAAACTTATCATATTTAATGTAGAAAGGACAGTTAGTTATTTCATATAGTATCTATGTACGCGCGCAAGGAAAACGAGTAAAAAGATTTTTCCCGGCTAAATCAGTAAAATCGATCACTGAAAGTCCAATAAAAATTAGTTCAGTTATTCTGGATATTAGCTCGGGGAAATAGAAAGACTGAAAGAGATAAAATTATTAATAATGTAGCTGGTTTTGTTTAGTTTTTTTATTAACATTTTACTATGGTTACGTTTACTTACATTTTTTTTTATTTAAATTAGTTACATATTTTCACAAACAATTTCCTAAATATATCTATAAGCATTCGTAAAGTTTAAGCGGGCGAAGCCGCGTCCGGGTCCGCTAGTATTATTATATTATCCTTGGCAGTCACATCTAAGTGGATCAAATTCGGTTTTTCAGATTTCATTTTATAATAAAAATGTTAAATTGTATAATAAAAGTGTTAAATACCTAATATATAAAACATTGTATATTTTTAACAAAAAAAAAACCGACTTCTTCAATTTCAATGTAGTGTATCTTATCGTTTAAAAAAATCGGTTATCGGTTGGCGGAATATTGAGTTATTCCTCCATTTGTCGCGCACATACCTAATGCAAATTTAAGATATGTGATTTTCTCATGAATACCATTGTCAGAAATGGAGATACAAGGGAGCTAGCTAGTTTTCAAATAAAAAAAGAATCATGAAAATCGGTTCACCCAGTCAAAAGTTCTGAGGTAACAAATATTAAAAAAAATCTATAATAGGTAAGGTTAAAAATGAAACCCACAAATGGACGCCGGCAATTGAATGATATGAAATGAAACGAAGTACATACCTAGAGTTATTCACGTCCAATTCTTAGCCTAGTTCAAGTGCCAGAACGAGATAAAAAAATATTTATCAGACAAAAATATCCTAATCTCTTATAAACATTTCAATTTCCCCCAAAATATAATAACTAAAAAACACATAAAATGGGCAGAACAATAAAAAAGACAAAACTGTAAAAGATGTCCACATAATAAACAAAGATGTTCGACGTTTGGATGAAGTCCAAAGTAACTAAGATACGATGCCAGTATAAGAGTTTTACTTTTTTTTTTGTTTCAGAAATTAGGGCACTGTATGTAAGATGGAATGGACGACAGTGCCAATTTTTGTGAAGTCAAGACACTAGGGTAATGAATAAATAAAATAAACTGTATCCCTTATATAGCATGATAAATACAGGGAACCTGGGGAACCCTCGGGAGAATGAGTGACGAAAGAATTGCAAAAGATATATATAAGGCACACTGAGCGGGAGATAAGCAGGCAACTTTGGATTTGGAGAATATAGCATCCAAGATATCGGAGGTAAGTGGGAAGATGACAGAGGACGAGGCGAAAAGTGTCAGCTCTGGGGATAAAGCGTAAAACCCAAAAAAAAATAAGCAAAAATATGTACACCAATCGGGAACAAAACTTGGGACTGCAAGATTGATATCCAAACTTGTTCCCGAGTATGTTTCAAAGCTATTCATCTTAATAACTTTTTATGCCTATTTATTATAATTTGACTTTTAAACAACCATTATGAAAGTTGAACGAAGTATCATCATCTTTATCTTGTAATGGCATTTTGAAGCCCTTTTGTTTTTTTTTTATTTATAAACATTAGTTAGAGATAATGAATTTGTGAATATAAGGCCGTTTTGACGCAACGGCACAGTGTCTGACCGTAAACGCGACGGTTGGAGGTTTGATTCCCATTCGAGAAAATGAATTATTTTTATTTTTTCGATCTGGTAACAAGACAAGTCGCGGCGTTGAATTTATAACGCAATATTTTCAAAAATTGGAGGAAAATGTGGAGAATAGAGTGTCTAAGCACTAAGTTTCATCTCTCTACCTCTAAATAAAAATTAAGGCGAAAAAAGCCTTTTTTTATATAACACTTACGATATTTCACCAAACGGTGCGAATGCGTCGCGTAGATTTTGCGTTTCAATCTCAGGACTCAGGTCTCCTACGAAGATGTGGTAGTGTTCTGTAACAAAATATAGTGATTAAAAATTCTGCTACGTAGTGACATTATATGGTACACGTTTCGGGTCACTAAGTAAAAATATATAGGTATAATGTAATTGAGGCTATCATGGCGCAGTGGAACTCTAAAAGAGGCTTGACTGTAATGATGGATGTGGGTTCAATCCTAACTCGGCGGAATGATTATATTTAATTTATGTTTATTTCTCTGCTCCAGTAGAAAGGGGCGACGTTATGTTCCGCCACGCAACACCCAATTGAAGCCTGAAATTGGGTAGAAAATAGGGATCGGAGTGTTTTAAAACTCGGCTCTTGCCTACCCTTCTATGCGGAAAAAAGTGTGAAGCTGAAAAAAATAAAATAAAAAATCGATCTCGATCTTAATAGAAACAGAAACATTGCATATTGAGTGGCGGAACACAACGCCTCGCTTTGACTCGCCGCCAGAGATAAGAAATGAAAATATTAAATATTTCATCGGGAGGGAATCGACCCCACAACCAGTCGTATTTACAGCCGCAGGTTTGTGCCTGCGCCACGACTGGCCTCAATCGATCCATTCCGTTCCGTAGTCGATCGATTTGTTATAAATTATTCTAGAATGTAAACTGGCATACCGTTGCAAAACTCCCCTCCCTGGCTCCCTCACTAGGCCCCAGTTAGATCTATATGCTCATGACTCTTATTTTTGCCCTTTAATTTTGTTGAGCTACAGTACTTTTAATAATTTATAATTAATCAATTTGTATTCTTTTAACAGTGTAATAAAATAAAGAAGTTTTTATTAAACTATTTATGAAATTTTCTATACCATATCAATGCGGTCGTGGGAATTATTTATTCCGTTCTTTTTTTTCTTTTTTATCTTATAACATGGCAGAGGGAACATGGGAACTTAGTGTTAATACACTTCGTTCGCCATTAAGGCATTCTTAGGTAACAAGACAAAACGCGGCGTTGTCGCCAGTACGGCGGACTCAACAACAAAAATATAACCTTTCCTGTCATACTTCCACAAGGTCTTATTTAAAATACATCAAGAAACTGCTAATTAGTATTCTAGGTACTACAATACTAGAAATTCGAAGTTTCAAGAATTCATATTGCATAGATAATATTATTTGAAGTTGGTCATAACTTTAGATCAAAGAGCTTCAATATCTGAAATATAGATATAGGATTGTATTAAGTTTATATCACATTGGGACAGGTGTCTGTCTGTCTGTAAGCGCGACGGTCGTGGGTTCGATTCCCATTCGAGTGAATATATATAAGCGAAGTTGAACTCTGAGATTCGCTATTCGGCTTTAGTTAGGGGATGGGGGCAATTATGTGTTTATTACACGAGGGGGAATGATTAAATTAAACGGGTTCACTTCCCCGCTCTATTGCGACAAGGCGCGGCGTTGAACACTGCCATCCTACAAGCAATCAAAAACAATATATTAACATTTTTTATATTTTTTATATTTTTCAGCTTCACGTGCTCAATGTTGAGTTCCTTCACTCAATTAGGCGGTGTGTGGAGAATGGAAGATCTTAACACTATGTTCCCCTGGACACGTTACTATATACGGGATACTGCTTGAAGCTAAAAAAAAATGTTTTACTTATTTTTTCGTCAAAAATCAACTTCAATTTCATTTCTCCCTCACAATTGCAATTTCATTTCCAAAACTTCAGTTAAGTTTAATAAAAACCATTCCGTACCCTTCTAAGGCCTTTAATTTGAGACAATTTAGACCAAGCCTTGTGTTTCGTGAAAAATGTTTTGAACCTTAACTCTTCAATTCTAAGGTTCATATTTTTAAAGCAAAAAATTGAAATCTTTAACTGGCAAAAATGGTAAATTTGAACGACATTGGTCCAAATGATCCTTAAATTCCGATTTACAGTTATCAAACTGTTATGTAACCCGTTTGTCTAAATGTGGGTCGGGAGTTCGATTATTGCACTATGTAAAATATTGTTTATATTTTACATTGTATGAAGCAAAGTCAGTAATTACGAAAAGGATTTTAATGCAGTTTTTACTAATTGACACCAGACAAAGTGATTGAAGAGCTTCACGCTGTATGGGGGATCCATATGGCATTTTAGAATAGTTCGAGGAAACCCAGTGTTAAGACACTCCGTTCGCCATGTACTACATAATTTTCAAGACATTGCATGTTGAGGAACATTTATTTTGTTCAAAATTATTTGGAGAACGCAATAAAACATGTAAAGTCTCGAAAATTGAGTGAAACGTGGAGAACGGCGTATTTAAACACTAGGTTCACTCTGTTGCGTGGAGAAAAGCGTGAAGCAGCAAAAAAAAAATGTGTGAAAGATGCGTAAAAATAAAAAAAGAAATGAAGCAACAAATCCCCGTACCTTTGATCTATTGAAATGTATTCATGAATAATAAACGTTGTAATGTCTGAATATATGAATTTTTAGCAAACTTATGCTTGCAACGGATGTCTGTTATATTTTTTATTTATCCAATTTTAGGGTTCCGTACCTAAAAAAAGAAAGATAAAGCGAAAGAAAGGACCACTTAGTTGGTCCGTTTGAAAAGAATATTTATTTCAAGTCGTATGGAGCTATCAAGCTGAAATAATGTCATATATCAAGGCCCGCAGTCCCTTGGAACATAGGTTCAACTACAGAGTACAACTATAAGATACTTCCTGTTGAACTACAATTACTCGTATGAAATTTTGCATAATAATTTGTTTATTTATAGGTACATTATAAAACAAAATTGTAAACAAATTTTTATGGTTAATTTCATACAAATAGTGCATACGCCCTCAAACTGCAACTTGTATTTTTTATATATATTCTAATTCCCATTGATCAACATCGTCAATCATGAAATTGGTACGGAATCATCCACTTGCGAGTCGCTCGCGCATTTATTCAAGGTTTTTTTTTTCAGTATTTTGATAGGGGGGAAAAAATTGTGTCTGATTGACATAATTTTCCTACTTATTTAGAAAACGTATGAAAAATTGAACATAGCGGGACTGGAACCCGCGCCTCCTGGAAACCGACCAGGTGCTCTGACCACTAAGCCATACGTTCTCATCAAGCAACATCGAAATTTTATACATTTTCTAAATAAGTATTTTTCTTTCCCAAGTGTGGAATAACACTTAAAAAATGTTAAAAATATCATTTTCCTATTTAGAAATATTTTGTGCTATCTATATATCTGCTATCGATTTGATTTGATTGAAAATGAACATATTTTTGATAATATACTGAATGATTTTGAATTTACTACCAGTAATGAGGTGGACATATCCCAGGCAGAGGAAATATTGGAGGCAGACAATCTATGTCCCAACAGGCAGTGTCTGTTATTTTTATCTGTATATTTTAAAAATTTAAAAATTGTGGCAATAATACATAACGTACTAAACGTCCGGTGGGACGATCCTCTGCCGGATGGACCGACGACCTAAAGAGTTTGGCAGGAAGGGGATGGGAACGAAGAACTGAAGATTTGATTGTCACTTTACTTTTAATGTAGGACGATTCTGTAGTGTATTGGCACCCAAGGCCAAACTTATTGAGTGTAAGAGCGGTGGTTGTGGGGTCCCGGCCCACAAACACCGCGTATATTAATTAGTTCTATTTGTAGTAATTAAATATTACCATTGTAAATAGAACAAGATTTTAAACCGAAATCGAAAACAAAGCAGCTTCAGCTTTGGTTCTAGTTTCAGACGAGAACCAAAACTTATTAATTATCACATATACACATACATTTAGTACAAGCCCGGATAAGCCTGGACCTGCCTAGGCGGGCGGTCATTGGTCTGCGACCGTAGAATACCACGCAGGCTCAAGAGGCTGATGTATAAGAGTATAATGGGTTCTCTAACGTGACAGCGAATGAAAATGAAGTGGATGCTGAAGTGGATGTTCGAAGTAAAGCGGCCTGAGCGATCCGTGATGAAACGAATAAGTTCCAAGAGCATCGTCTGGGATAGTATGTCCACGTCGTGCGTGTGTCGCGGGAATTATATCGGAGGGAAGGAAGCCAGGGCTGAATGCAGTATATGAGCCAATGGGCAAACCAACGAGAATGTTGAAAACTGTTCAAAGTGAGATTGAGGCAAATCTTTGCGGTAAAATCCATGTAAAAGAAGAACGTACTAAAATTTTATAATAGATTCTGTAAAAAAAATAATTCTCAATTATCCAATCTATCTATAGATAATCCGAAAGTAACACATAATCTATTATAATTTAAATATCTGTACCTGAAACAGAATTAGTATTTTTCTTGCATCTGTATCCGCACCAGGGACGCGGACCGTAATCACGTACCGTACCGTCACAATGGCTATCAAGTATTTTTTTTTCATTCAATTTATTATAATATCACTTATTGTACTTGTTACAAAGTTAAAATTGAAAAAGGTCTCGAAGGACCGACGTCCGGTCGAAAATTTGTCAATCCAATCTAATAATTTCCCTAGTGTTTTAACAGAAAAAAAATAAATATGTAAATTTTTATTTAAATGGACAGAGAATTAAGTCACTATTTATTAGATAGTGATTTAAGAAATTTTCGAATGATTTGTTTTAGTTGCTTCGATTTTATAACAAAACAAAGCGCGGCGTTCAGTTCCGCCACTCAACCGCGTTGGAGCGCTGTGAACGGTGATGGAGTTTTGTAAGATTATCGACGGTTGTGGGTTCGATCTGTAATCCGGGGGAATTAATTATTTTCATTTTCCACATACTGGTTAGGAGACAAAGCAAGCAATGTCTTGAAATTGAAGCGGAAAGTGGGGCACGGGACATTCTAACACTAGACTCGTCTACTACAAAAAGCGCGTCTATCTCCACCTCAAAGGCCGGTAATGCACCTACAGCTCCTCTGGCGTTGCACGAGCTGCGTTAGGGCGTGGGCGGCGGTAATCACTTACCATCAGGTAACCCGTACGCTTGTTTGCCTTGTCTTGTTAATTAACAAAATACCTTCAAACGGAATACAGCGTGAAGCTAAAAAAAGGATATATGTGATAATCAAAACGTATTTAGCGTGGACATAAGTAGTTACATATAATAGTTATAAAATTTGGCATGAAATGAGAATATATTTTTTTAACAAAATCAAAATAGTATTGCTTTATGTTAAGTTTTTTTTTTATGGAAACGGACAAGGCAAATGTGAGTGCGGGTCACCTGGTGGTAAGTGATTACCGCCGCCCCACGACCCCGTGCCGGCCTGTAAGGTGGGTTGGGCACCGGAGGCCGGCATTACCTGATGCGAAACGCAGTGGCATAAGGCCACTACTTAACGCTGGTTTTAAATGCCGGGGGTGGCGGTGATCCGGTCGAGTCTGCCCATGCGTATTCTCATTGCTGGCGACGTGACGTGACTTTACGTGTGGTAGAGACCACACATAAAGTAAAAATAAAAAAAATAAATCAGCTTCACGCTATATCCAGCACACAGCAGGGTAGGCAGAGGGAACTTAAACTTAAGTGTTAAGACGCCGTTCCCCATTTTCTGCCGAATTATGGAGGCATTGCGTGTTGAGTGGCAGAACTCAGCGCCGCGCTTAGCCTCGACACAAGAGCTAAGAAATGGAAGTATACATTTAAGTAAATATTTCATCTCCTCGAGTGGTGATCGAACCCACAACTAGTCGATTTATAGGCACACTTTGCCCTTGCTACACGACTGGCCTCAAGTAAAGTAAATTTATTTAATTTTTTAGTTTGTTTGAAGTCGGTTTGTTTTTTTTTGTTAAGAATTAATTTATTTTACGATTTTAAGTGATTCGTTCGTTTCGATGGATGTTTCTCGACCGAGTACGTACTGGATGTACTTTTACATAGTACCTTCAATCTTAATTGGGCATATTGAGAAGAACGTATCTATATGAAAAATATTCAGGCGAATGGAGAACCTTTTGAATGAGAACATCTCCTTTTTTGCAGTTAGTCAAAAAGAAATGTAACGATTGAGAATTCTCATTCCTAGCGAAAAGTTTTATCAATGTTTTTCCTTGTAACTATTACAGTAAAAGTAGTACAACTATTTAGGCCATCAATGGTCTTCATCATCTAATTATGATTCCCGAAAGCGAACTTTCGAACGATTGAGTATTTTTTGTAAAGACTCATGTGAGTCTTTACAAAAAATACTTGTAAGTGCATATTTAATGTTCCCTCGATTTCTCCAGGATCACCAGATCTTCACAAGGTCACCATGGTTCCACCTGTGAGGTATAGGTATACATTTCAAAGAAAAAAAGAATTATCCAAATCGGTCCAGGCGTCTTCGAATAATCGCTGAACATACATTAAAAAAAAGAGTCCGACAAAGTGAGAACCTCCTTTTTTTGAAAGTCGGTTAAGAATACTATTAAATGTTGCCGATCTGCCACTTTTAATTCTCAAAAACCGTACCAGAACAAGAAAGGGATATCTCTCGTTTCATTGTACGCAATTACCTATTTTCTATAATAAATTATAAACCTAAATAACGTTCAAATTCACCGCCACCGCCCTACGACTCGATTGTGATGTAGTCGTGTGATGTTGTCGCTTTGATAGGTCCGTGTCCGTGTGCGTCATTTTTAACAGATGGCGTTTTATATGTACAATAAAAATGTTATTATTTATTTTGTTTGAAAAAAAAACCTTTTCATTTTTGGCTAAATCTCTTTCGTTTAATCTAATACAATTTAGGCTTTTATAGAGCACTTAAAACTATGCTTTTATTTAAAGTAGTGAAGACAATAACACTCTGTATAATATAATTTTAACAAATCGATAAAATCAAAACCATTTCAATTTATGTTTCAGTGAAGTATAATTGAAATGTAAATACTGTAAAGTAATCTACTGATACAAAACTCTTGTGTTTCTGAGTGACGGACAGACAACGCACACACGACACTATTAAGAAAGTACCACTTTTTGTGGTTATGGTTAGGGAGTGTAGGGTTCCAAGATAAGATGATTCTACCTAATCAATGGAATGTTTTTATCAACTTCAAGCTGCAACCCACACATAACAAGGCAGATAGAGGGAACCTGGCAACCTAGCCTATACTGCCAAATTCTGGAAGCATTGCTTGTTGAGTGGTCGCGCTTACAGTGGCGATGATGTTTCAATATGTTGATACAATCAACATATTAAACATTATCGCCAACAAACGCAGTTTCGAGTCCCGTTCGGTGTAATGATTTTAGTCAAATAAATTTCATTAGGTTTCAAATTTAGATTAAAAACGAAGAATGGAGAGTCCTAATATTAGGTTGTCTCTGCCTACCCTGCTAAATACTGAGACACCACTACAGAACCCCAAACGGTTACCCCTACCACGGAACCAGACGAACTCAATTATTTAGGTTATTTAACTCGTGGGTAACTGACATCGTGTTAATTTTGTAGGTCAAACCGTGAGGTTGCATTATTTACACGAATTTACATAGAACTGGTGATGAGGCGTTAACAAGGGGTTATACAGGTGTTGAGAAATGTGAATACTTACTTGTATGGCTGAAGGTGTTAGTTGTGGGTTCCAATAAAAATTAGGGTGCTTTTCTATGATAATATTTTTAACATTTTTAAATTGTTATTCCACACTTAGGAAAGAAAAATATTTATTTGGAAAACATATAAAAATTTGAACGTAGCGGGACTCGAACCCGCGCCTTCTGGGAACCGACCAGGCGCTCTGACCACTAAGCCATACGTTCTCATCAAGCTACGTCAAAATTTACAAACGCTTGTTACAACTTATTTATGTTGTTAGCATCTCTGTAGGGAGATTTTTACAAATTTCCGCTACCCAAAGATAATTACCAAGAATTATCGTCTGGCAAGAGAGAATGCTATATATTAAATATTTTTAACATCAACAACAACAACATGTTTATATTTTTATACGTTTTCTAAATAAGTATTTTTTTTCCTAAGTGGGGAATAACACTTTAAAAATGTTGAATAATTTTATTGCTTTCTTTTAATATATATTTTTGGACACATAAAAAGTATGAAAAAGTTAATTCCTGAGAGAACAATAAAATCTAACATAGCTCTTAGAAATATTCTTGAAAATTAACTAAGTATGACATTCAATCTCCCTTCCTGTATAAATTTTTTTTAAAAGTAATTTTCTATTATTTAAATGAGGTAGTCAAGTAGTATGTATAGTATAGGTATAGGTAGGCTGTAAGCGCGACGATTGTAAGTTTCATTCTCTCTGGGGAATGATTTTTCATCTCCTTGCTATAGTAACAAGACAACGCGACGCGGCGTTGGGTTCCAACATACTAACTACTAACTACTACTATATATTGAAAAATTAAGGCTAACTTAGTTACGGAGCTAAGAGCTACGGAGCTACAGAGCTATGGAGCTGCGAACGGGCTAACGGAGTGTCTTAACATCAGGTACTCTTTGCCTACCATGCTATATACGGAATACAACATGAAAATTAAAAAGCATTTTTAACACCAACGCTAAAAAAATCAAATCAGCTTCATGCTGCATTCGGCTGCACACAGCAGGGTAGGTAGAGGGAACCTAGTATAAGACACGCCGCTCCCCACTTTCCGCCAAATGTTGGAAGCATTGCGTATTAGGTGGCGGAGCTCAACGCCGCGCTTTGCTTTGACACCAGAGCGAAGAAATGGAAATATAAATTTAAATAAATATTTCATTTCCTCGAGTGCGGATCGAACCCACAACCAGTCGCATTTACAGTCACACTATGTGCTCCTGCGCTACGACTGGCATTCGCTTTTGAGAATACCCATATTGCATGATTACAAGGTAAAGTATTCTTATATATTCTTTTATATAAAAATAAAGAATTATATTTATATATTCTTTTCTCACCATACAAAACGATCAAACATGGAGATCCTTGGAGGGCAGTGAAACCATCACATGATGAAAACGATGATGAAGATTTTTAAAATTTCACGCTGTATTTCCGATTTAGCAAGATTAGCAAAGAAACCCTAACACTGTTCCCCACCCACTACCAATTGGGAGCGTGCTCTGGCTTGTGACCAGAGGGACGAAAATGAAAATAATTCATTACCCCCGAATAAAAATCTTACTTACTACTATCGAAAACCTCTAAAAACGCGGAAAATATACCAAGTAGGTACAATAAAAAAGCAACACCGAACAGTTAACCAAGTATAAAATAAACACAACATATTTCTTATTTATGTACAACATCCGAACTTTGCGTTAATTGCGAATAGTTGGTTGAAATTGTAAACAATTTTAGTGAAAGGCTTCAAAACAATCTCGGGCCCCGAATCCCGGGAACCCCGAATCCCGGGATCCCGTTTGAATATTAATAAGAGCGGGATTAGACCAGCCCAAACTTGGAGATGGGGTGCTTCTGACTAATAAAATTGTTTTCTTAATACTAAGAAAGTTTACGTTTTGGACACTTTTAATGGAAGTTTTTGGTAACAAATGCTGATGGGATTTTTAAATTGCCCAATTGCTTTTTGTGACTCTGTTGTGATATTTTTACCTCTCATTACTCTTAGGTTTGTAAAATATGCTTAAAGAACCCCGTGTTAAGACATTCTGTGCCCCATTTTTACCCTGAATTGGAAAACCAACAAAATATGGAAATTTATTTCCCTTTACATAATAGTAACAGTTGCCCTCACACCACCCGAATTCGAGACATTGCATGTTGAGTGGCGGAACTCAACGTAGTGCTTTATTTTATCAGAGCGAAATTTACCATCGACATATATTAAGTAGACCGATGCAATTTATAAAAATTAAACATAAGCATCAAGGTCGTTATGGTGCAGCGGTAGTAGGTTCGATTCTCAGTCGGAGGAATGATTTTTTTTCCCCGTTCTGGTAATGTTGGTAAAGGGCAATGTTGTGTTACGCCACTCGACACGGCATCCCTCAAAAATTTGACAGCGCGTGAAGAATAGAATGTAACTTAACACTAGGTTCCCTCTGCTTATCCTGCTATATTCGGAAGCTTAAAGAAAATAAGAAAACCTGGTTTTATACAATCATTATTTCTTACTCAAAATTTGAAGCTATTTCTTCGAACACACGTCCTGGAGCAACTGCGCCACAATAGCCTTGTAAAACCACCTCATTTTGTTTCCAAAAAACATTTTCTACTTTAAAACCTGGCGGTAATAAGCATTCTCTAAAGATGCCCGAGCCATTACACTTATCCCGTTAATTCCCAAAAAAATTGTTTGTCGCATTACGCTGTTATTGTTTTTGTTGAATTCTTTTCTTTGTAGGCCGCGTGACTGTAAATGTGAGTGTTGTGGGTTCGATTACGACTTGGGGGAATGATTTATTATCATTTTCTCGCTCTGGTGGATAAAGCTCGGCTTGAAATGGGAAATAGAATGTGTTGACACTAAGTTGTCTAAGCTTATCCTACATAATTAACATAATTAAAGAATGAAATCAGCTTCACGCTATATTCCGCACACAGCAGGGTAGGCAGAGGGAACCTAATGTTTAAGACACTTCGTTTCCCACCTTCCGCCGAATTTTTCGAGGCATTGCGTGTTGAGTGGCAGAACGCCGCGCTTTGCCTCGACACCAGAGCGAAGAAATGGAAATATAAATTTAAATAAATATTTCATCTCCTCGAGTGGGGATCGTACCCACAACCAGTCGGTTTGACAGTCACACTTTGTGCTATTGTGCCACGACTTGCCCAAAATATTATTATATATTTTAGTACAGTATAAAATATTATATTGTACTAAAATATTATTTATTAATATTTTTTAATATTTTTCACAGCTTCACGCTCTATCCCGCATGTAACAGGTATAGCCTAGTATCAAAACATTCCGATTTATCGATTTTCGCCCAATTTTGAGACATTGGTGAGTGAGTTTTTGTTTAAGTTTGTGTATATAACTATAATTTAGAAGTAGATTTTATTATTTTTTAAATAAACTTACTTTGTACTTTTTTTTGATGAATGAAGGTCCCAATATGGAACGGAATTCATTTAACCATTGTCGGGATATGAAAACCATTTGCTTCCCGAGTGAAAATCGAACTGACGACCGTCGTGTTAACAGTGAAACCCTTCTCAAACTCAACTGAAAATAGTCACTTATTTAACCCAATTTCAACTTTTAAACATTTAGTAAGCAAAAATCCTATTTTCCATGAAAACTTCAAGCTTTTCCAAGTAAATTATCATTTCAAAATAAAACGCTCATAAAACCTTCAACTCACGATGGATCCGACGTTTGGAAAAATGTTTTTAGAATTAAAGCTAAATAGATAATTGTAAGGCGACGTGGTGCAGAGGCACAGGCGTGCGACTGTAAACGCGGCGGTTGTGGCTTTGGTTCCCACTAGGGGGAACGAAGTAGGGGGGAACGATGCCTTGATATGTGTCTTAAAACTAGGTTCTAAAGTTCCCTCTGCCTACCTACGCTGTATTCCGCTTATATGAGTATGTGCGGAATACAGCGTGAAGCTTAAAAAATAAACAAATAAGGCGTCCTGTTCGCGATGGTTGTTGGTTCCATGCACACTCAAGAGCATACACACATACATACTTTGGCATGTAATAAGGTAGGGAGAGCAAACCCACCGTTAAGCTCTCAGATTTCTACTCGAATTTAAGACAGTGGGTGCTGAGAGGTGGAACCGAACGCCCCGCTTTATCTTGGTAATAGAACGAGGAAATTATAATAATGAATCTCTCCGAGTGGGGATGGATGTCGTGTTTACAGTTAGAGTGATTAAAAAAAACACACATACAGAGAAAGTGATTAAAAAAAAGGTGCCCTACTCTTTTTCACGCATAGCGGGGTAAGTTCCTTCTGTCTTTTTTTAGGAAGAGTGTTAAAACACTCTATTTCCCATTCGCCGCTTAATTTTCGATCGTTACCCGAGTGGGAATCGACGACCGCCTTAAAAATGAATCATTAAATAATTTCTTGAAAAGCTTTGATATTCAATTTTACATAATATAATAAATACAATCCGTCGTAGTGCAGTGGCACAGCGTCTGTTAAGACCGCATTCGATTCGCATTCTAAAGAGTTAATTATTATCTTAAGAGTCTTAAGAGTGGCGGAACATAACGCCGCTCTTTGTTTTGTTACCAGGGCAAGAAAATGAAAAAAAAAAAGAGTCTTCAGAGTGGCAGTACATAACGCCGCTCTTTGTTTTGTTACCAGGGCAAGAAAATGAAAATGAGTTACTCTCCCGAGTGGATACAAACCCACAACCGTCGCGTTTACTAGTAAACGCTAACACACTACTTTATATTACATTCATGTACTAAATTTCCGAGTATAACGCCGTATTCTGTTAATATTTCGATTTCCCCAATTGGGAATCGTATCCACACAACGTCGATTATACCCGTAAAAAGGTTAAACCTTTCGAAACCATGTTTAATGTTTAAATATCAAAATCATATTCGTACCTACAGCTAATATTATTCTTCGCTTCGGGCCAAAAGATTTTCAGGAGCACTGGAAAAATATACGGAAACCGCAAAAAAACAATGAAAACATGAGAAACGGTATTCTTTGGTATATCGACGGACTTGAGTCATAAGCGAGACCGAATGGGGTTATGGATTCAATCCTATTTCGGCTAAAATAAAAGAAATAAAACTGATCCACTCCGGATTAGTTTTATTTCTTCGCTTTGGTAACAAGAAAAATACAAAATGTCTAAAAAATTTGGCGGTTAATGGAGAACGGAGTGCCTTAGCTAAAGGTTACATCTGCCTACCTAGATATGCAAAAAAGTGAAATTGCTTTTTATTTTTATTTTTCCTCTTTGGTTGGACAAAATACTGAAAAAAAGAATATTTGGAAAAACAGGAAAATACACTAGACGACCATAAGGTCCGTGAAAAGCGGCTTAGAAGCGGCTAATCCACATCTAATATAGAGTGACGGAACCCAACACCGCGCGCATTTAATGTGGTTACTTAAATCAATTGTGGCAACTTTAAGATATTTGTATAAAGATCTTTGAATGAGCTCTACGTCTAGCTGCTGGCGTCTAATAACTGATATGATAATGATGATATCTAAATAGGATATATTTGACTTAAAATTCTATTATAAATTTCGTGGAAGATGTGATAGATTCTAAATACGACGGTTGTGAGATCGATATTTTATTCCCCCTCGGGAAAAACATTTATTTTCATTTCCTTGCACTAGTAACAGCACAAAGCGCGGCGTTGAGGTACGCAACTCGTGTCGAGTCTCAATGTTTCGAAAATTTTGCGATCTGTGGAGGACGGGTTGCCTTAACACTAGGTTCCCTCTGCCTACTCAGTTGTATGCGGCATACAGTGAAATGCTAATAAAAAATGTACTAAACCGCTTATAGCTTACAAATTAAATCGCTACTTAATAAGGGAATACAAAATTCTTGTGAGGAGCCGAGTTAGAAGTAAATGAAATATTTCTAAACGACAAAGCTTTACCGAAATTAGTTTGAAGCCTCTACGTATATTTGGGTGTTGGGAATTTGAAGCGGAGTTTTAGCGTTGAGTTCCGCCACTCAACACGCAATGCCTCGAGAATCCGGCGATCATATATCAATATTCTACTAAAACTAAATACGTGTGGGTTCCTAACGTAAGCTTTTACCCACTCACTATAAGGAATAATATTGTAGTGTAGACAGAGGGAACCTGAAATCTTAGTGTTAAGACACTCTGTTCCCTGTTAAAACACTTCCGTTTGCCACTTTTCGCCGAATCCACGAGACATTGCGTGTAAAGTGGCAGAACTCAACGATGCGTTTTGGCTCGTTAAAAGAGAGAGAAAAGGAAAATATTTCAGTCCTCTGAGTGGGAATCGAACCCATAACTATCGAGTTTACATCACACGGTGGCCTCAAATTACTCAATTATTTAGTTTTTTGACTAAAAATTATACTTAAACCCAGGAGTTCTGCTGAAATTTCAGCACTTTTCCAGCGGAAGTCGATCAAATCGAGAGCATCTTAAAGACGCAATCTTGTGATTGCTTCCGTATTTGAAGATGTTAAATTTTATTGGGTATTAGGAAACGAATGGATTGAAATCCTGAATTGAAATGTAGACTAAATATTTTTTTAGCTTCACGCTGAATCCCGCATAGAGCGGGGTAGGCAGAGTTAGTCTTGTAGCCTTCTGTATAAATGGACTATCCAATACAAATTGGTTATTTTAATCCTGAGATTAGCGCGTTCAACCAAACAAACTATTCCGTTTTATTATATTAGTAAAGATGTATACAGGATGTGTAAATAAATACATTTAATATTTACTTACGTTATATTAATTAACACACATTGATATACAAAATTGAATCAACGACCAACTTTACGCTACGTAAGCCCGATTTTAATCAAATACAGCCTTCTTTAGATATATTTGCTTAAATCTAACATATACAGTATGTTTCAAAATGGTAATGAAACTTATACCGTTTGCAATAAGACAGAAATTTGGCTAAAATCTACAAGTTTCTCAGAAATTTGTATGAAAATCGACTCTAATTTCTGAAATATACAGTTTGTTTCTGTATACAGTGGTTTCATTTTCCACCCTTATTGGGATGAAGTTATACGGGGTGAATTTTTTATTTTATTGTCCGTATTTTTTTTTGGATAACATTTACTTTGTCAATGAGAGTACTGTGTACAGTTTTCATGTTACTCTTTTAATTTTTTTAATGCTGTCTGACAGATGCTTGTGGACTTCAGTTATAAGTTACTCAAATTATAGAATTTGAGGCGCTCCTAGTGTGGGTTCGATTTCTAATCGAGAAATGAATTATTTCCATTTCCTCGCTCTGGTAAGAAGATAAAGTGTGGCGCTAAGTTACGCCAATCCAATCGTAATCGTAATGATTAGGCGGTGTGTATGCAACGGCATGACTTGACACTAGATTCTTCGCCTACTCTAAATGCAGATAAAGACAGATATTTTTATTAACCATTCAGTCCGCGAGGTCTAAATTGAGCTTTGCATTGGTATGAGTCTTCATATATGTAGAGTAGGTGGTGTAGGTGACGTCGACCGTCAAACGCAGCGCATCCCTTACTTGACTTAAACCGGCTTACACTGCTTACCCTACTCTCAAAGAACCGTACAGCTTTTTGACAACCAGCCTACACCTACCCTTATATTTATAGCAGCGTCACATATATTTTTTATTTATTAAATATATCTATTTTTCGCCTCACTAGATTCCCTCTACCTACCCTGTTATCCCGCACCTAGCAGTGACAGAGGGAACCTACTGTTAAGATACTCCGTTCCCAATAAAACATCTCTGTTCTGCACTTTCGCCGATTTGTCGAGGCATTGTGTGTCGAGCGGAGGAACTCAACGCCACACTGTGCCTAGCTACCAGAGCGAGCAAATGAATACATTAAATATTTCATTACCCCCGTGGTAATTGAACCCACAACCGTCGCAATTACAGACTCACGCTTGCGCCCTATGCCACGACTGGCCTCAACGAGAAATATTATAGGTTATTACGGTAATTATAAAGTATATTACGGTAATCAATGTAACCCACCGTACCAGGGGTCAGAGTCACCTCGGGCTAGAATGTGTAATGTGTCATACACAACCCTTAAGTTAATTTTATTTAACTACGTCAAGCCGCACGCAAAAGTTAGTAGAACTACACATACCTATTTTTTTTTAGTATCCCTTCATATCCCTTACATAGCAGAGTAGGCAGAGAGAACCTGGGAACCCAGTGATGAGACACTCCGTTACTCTTTCAAACACTTAGGTTCCCCACTTTCCGTCAAAATGTTTAGGCATTGGTGTTGAGTGGCGGAACTCAATACCGCGCTCTGTCTAGTTACGACAGTGGAAATCGAACCCACAACCGTCACGTTGACAGTTACACGCGTGCCCCTGCGCCACAACTGGACTCCATATACGTGTAGTCCATTTTTAAAGCTTCACAGTTTTTCCCGCATGTTAGAGTATGCAGAGATAACTTAGTAAAACGCTCCTTTCCTTACATTTCTCAATTATAGAGACATTGCGTGTTGAGTGGCGAGACTCAACGCCGTGTTTTGTACACTGAAGGGGTATTAGATAAAAACATTTCCCTGACCTTGTATTGTATTGAACCCACAACCACTACGTCTATAGTCAGATTAAGTGCCACTGCGCCCCGACAGCCTTATTTGTACATTTACTACGTAATGATATGAAGGTGTGTATAACTCAAGGGATTTGACATGTGTCATAATATTATTTACATTAGGTTTTAAAATTAAAAGAAGAGGGGAAAGAAAGAATCGTAATGGGAAACGGAGAGTTTCAACACTAGGTTCCCAGGTTCCCTTTGCCTACTCTGTTATGCTTGGAAAACAGCGTGAAGCTAAAAAAGAAGTGTTTTTAGGGTTCCGTGCTGCAAAAGGTAAAAACGGAACCCTTATAGGATCAGTTTGTTGTCCGTCTATCAAGACCATTTATCTCGAGATCATATGGAGGAGGTACAAAGCTGAAATTAATATAAAATATTCTGGTCCCTTGAAGCATAGAAATTAAAAAAATACCTATAGATCGATTCTAAGTTTCTCTGGAGTGAATATAGAACCCACAACCATCACACATACGTTTGTATTGTAATAATAAAATACTTTTAATAAATATAATAAATATTCAAAGCGCAGCAATGAGTTCCGCTAGTGAACAGACCGTGCCTCAAGAATTCGGCGGAAAGTGGGGAACGGAAGAGTTTTAATGGGAACGCAGTATCTTAACACTAGGTTCCCAGGTTCCCTCTGATTACCCTACTGCGTACTTGATGACTGCAGGAGCTCAACGCCACGCTTTATCGTCTTGTTGCCAAGGCGAGAAGATTATTTAATTTTATTTAATTATATTCCAGGGAAATACACAGTATATTAAAAATTAATTTATAAAATACAACCATGTTTATACAAACCAATCACCATAAATTAATTAGAAAATAATTTATTTCCCCGAGTAGAAATCGAACCCACAACCCTGAAGATAGACGCTATCCCAATGCGACACAACAGCCACAAACTGTATACAAATACATTAAAAATTCAATTATTTAATTGACCTAATTTTTTTATATAAAAAAAAACATACATTATACGTTCGCATGTTCTTGTTCCATAAAAATATTTATTTATGTCACTATGTTGAATAATTTCGGTTATAATTATTATAACAAGGCTGCGTTGTCGAGGTTCTTAATGTATAGGTTTAGGTGCTAATAGATCGTAGGTTTGATTCCGTCTGGGATGTTTTTTTAACTACACACTTTTTCAACTTAGTGTTAATTGTTCTTCAAATAAATCAAATCAGCTTCACGCTGTATCCACACAGCAGGGTCGGCAGAGGGAACCTAGTGTTAACACACTCCGTTTCCCACTTTCTGCCGATTTCTGGAGGCATTGCGTGTTGAGTGGCAGAACTCAACGCCGCGCTTTGCCTCGACACCGGCGAAGAAATGGAAATATAAATTTAAGTAAATATTTCATCTCCTCGAGTGAGGATCGAACCCACAACCAGTCGATTTACAGTCACACTTTGTGCCGCTGCGCCACGACTGGCCTCAAATCTGTGAATTGTTCTTAGAGTTCCGTATCTCAAAAGAAAAAACAGGAATCCTTAATGAATAAAATGCTACTTTAACTCATTTAAACTGTTATTCTACACTTAGGAAAGAATTTATTTATTACAAAATGTATAAAAACTTAATGATGCATTGAAGGAATCATATTTAAACCTCAACATCGTGTCTGAGCCTCCGCTAAAAGCTTAAATAAGTTGTAAGTGAGCGTAAAAGACTTTGAACGTAGTTTGTAAACATGTGGCTTATTGGTCGCAGTGCTTGGGCGGATTCCACGTGGCGCGCTCACATATGATCACAGATCCACACATATCTGATAAAATATTTACACATGTGATAACACATCCACACACTTGATTGCACATCCACGCATGTGATCACACCACATCTACACATGTGATTGTACATCCACGCATGTGATCACACCACATCTACACATGTGATTGTACATCCACGCATGTGATCACACCGCATCCACACATGTGATTACACATCTACGCATGTGATCACACCGCATCCACACATGCGATTACACATCTACGCACGTGATCACGGATCCACACATGTGATTATACATAATTAAATGTGATCACTCACACACATTTCTCTCCAAAGAATTTTTTAGAACCAGATATTTTATCATTATAGAGTCTGTCTTCGTTTCTGTGAAGACAGTTTGCAGAACGTTTATTCAACTTGGATAAGCTTAAAACAACTTGGTCCTGTTCGAGGCGAGTAAAAATTACTTGTAATCAACCTTGACCCAAGGAAAGGTAAATGAATCCTCTAACCTTTTTGTCGAAATTAATAAATCAGATTGTTTATGACGATGTCATTGACTGACATGAATTCTCTAACAACTCACAGAGTTGAATATTTTCAAGCGTAATTTTTTCCTTCATGCTGTATCCGGCACTTAGCAGAGTAGGCAGATGGAACCTGGGAACTTAGTGTGCGCACAAGGCACTCAATTCCTATTAAGAATAAAAGTTCCCAAAAAGAAACCCATATATCGCTGAATTTTGGAGGCATTGCGTGCTCAGTGGCGAAACTCATCGCCGCGCTTTGCCTTACCAGACGTTACCAGAGCGAGGAAATAAAAATATTAAATATTTTATTTCCTGTAGTGGAAATCGAACCCTAAATCTTCAAGCGTTATAAGAGCCATGTAGATTTATTTATTAGCGTTTATCGATTGTACATTATTTTGTATTTGCATTACTCTGCCTTAGCTCCGTCCGGTCGTGGGGCAGCGGCACCAGTGTGTGACTGTTACCTCTTTACCGTTATCCACTCATTTCCCCTTCGCTCATTTCTCTTTCGCTCATTTTTCTATCGTTCATTTCTCTTCGCGGTGGAAATCGGGCATAAATCTACCACTTCATTGCATACAAAATCGCTACGCAAACTTTTCTTTTTAACAACTTTGTCAACTTTTATAAATTTAACTTCCCGTTGACCTACAATCATGAAATTGGTACGAAATTCTTAGTGCGCTAGTCCGACTCGCACTATACAGCTTCCCGCTGTATCCCTTACAAGAAGCGTAGGCAGTGTTAGGCAGTGTTCAGACACTCCATTCTCCACGCACCGCATAATTATCGAGACATGGCGTGTTTAGTGGTGGAACGCGGAACTGGGGGTCATCAACAGAGCGAGACGGTACTTCACGCCAAAACACCGATGAGCCCTATATAGGGCACAGGTTCGGCCTCACATGGAGTGCTGTTCTCATCTCTGGTGCACCCCAGTATCAGCTTGAACCATTTGGTCGCATACAACGTAGAACCATTCGAATCATTGGGGACTCAATGATCTGTGAAAGGCTAGATAGACACTTTAGCTGTGCGTAGAGACGTCTCCTCACTTTGCGTCCTCTACCGCATTTATCATGGGAAGTGTTCTGAAGAACTGTTTAACCTGTTACCTGCCGCCGAATTTTCTAACCGCACAGTACGTCACAAGCTAAAATATCATCCACACCATCTAGATACGTGGTAATTCACTACTGTGCGGTTTCGTAGGAACTTCCTTCCACGCGCCACGGAACTGGGGTAGTGGCCTACCCGCGGTAGTGTTTCCAGGTCGATATGACTTGGGTACCTTAAAAAGAACGTTTATCTCCACCTTAAAGGCGGGCAACGCACCTGTAGCTCCTCTGGTATTGCACGGAGTCGTGAGCGGCGGTAATCACCATCAGGTGAACGCTCACATCACAATCAGGTGAACGCTCGTTTGCCTTGTCTTTTTCCATAAAAAAGAGAACGCGACGTCGCGCTTTGTCTTAGTACCAGAGCGAAAAAATGAAAATAATTCTTTCCTCCGAGTGGGAATCAAACCCACAATCGTTATATTAACAGTCAGTGCAACGTTGCGCAACGAGTGCCACCTATACTTTTATTATATTTTCTTGAGTGTGACTGCAAAACTGTGGGTTCGATCCCCGCTCGAGGAGATGAAATATTTACTTAAATTTATATTTCCGTTTCTTCGCTTTGGTGTCGAGGTTAAGCGCGGCGTTGAGTTCTGCTACTCAACACGCAATGCCTCCAGAATTCGGCAGAAAGTGGGGAACAGAGTGTCTTAACCCTAGGTTCCCTCTGACTACCCTGCCGTGTGCGGGATACAGCGTGAAGCTGATAAAAGATAATAAACTTATATTTAATCCATGATTTGCTGAGAGTGTCTGTTAAGTATTGTGGGCTACGAGTTCTTTCGCTATAATAGAAACATGAACATAATTTCATATGAACAAATTATAATTTAAGAAGAAGTCATTATGTGTGATTAAAGAATAATGATCGGTTGTTTGGTCATATGATATTTTCATTAAAATGATTAAATTAGATGGCGCAGCGGTACAGCGTCTAATTTTAAGTGTGGTCGTTGTGGGCTCGTTTTTCACTAGGGGTTTTCTTTTTTTATTTTTCGCCACGAGTGGAAATCGAACTCACAATATCATGAGTACTATATAGTCTGTGCTTTCCACTGCACCATGACCTTGAATGGAAAAGCTTGATTTTCTCTGCTTGTGCTGAACTTAAACCCCCTGTATATAATTATAATGATAAATATAAGAAAATAATTATACCTGTTGAAGAGGTTTTTATATACAGAAGTATCAATAGCCAGTGAAGCTTGAAACATTAACTAGATTTTGTAGAAAAAAGAATGTAGATTCTGTTCCATATAAAAATAGAATCCAAAATTGTTTGAACAAAATGGTCACAAATTAAGGCCGCCACACCAAAGTTGTATACTCTAAAACAAGTTATTTTTTTAGAAAAAAATTAAGAACGTTGCCTATTTTTAAAAGCTTTTATTTAACATGCAAGGTACTCGTATATATGTACTATGTAGGTATCTTTGAAATCAATTTAGAAATTTTGTACACACGTTTAGTTTGGATGGTGTGTGACGTCATTCTAAATCCAATATGGCGGGCCATCCAAGATGGCGGAATAGTTATTTTTAATGCACTTCTACAATATGGGTATTAAATTAAAGGGCTCGTTGAAAGCAATTTAAAAATTAATGTGACGTCATTCGAAATCCAATATGGCGGACCATCCAAGATAACGGACGAGTTATTTTTCATGCACTGCTACAATATGCATATCAAATGAAAGAGCTCGTTGAAAGACCTACGATAAGAAGATAAAAAATAGAGAAATGAGTCACTGAGTTTTCTCTATTCATCAAACTTATAAACTATTAAAAATGAAAAAAAAAGTTTACCAAGTTTATTGTTATTTCCATGAGGATGCTGATGATGATGCTGAGGTTGTTGTTGAATTTGCGGCATCAGGGCAGGGTGTGGCAATTGCAGCAGCTTCGGTTCTAGCTTGGTAGCGGCAGCAACCGGAATCGGCCCAGCGTTCGTCATTGTCGTCATGGTTGCGGCTGGCATCATTAGTGTCGACATGGTTAACATTGTTTGTGGTTATCGGTTTTTCGCTAAAAACCGTAATCTACGCCGTCATTATTTAAAACACACTGTATAAATAATCTTATAATTTATTTGATTTAATCTGTTTTGGTTTTGTAAATATTGTTCTTTTATTTTTGTTTAATTTAATACATAATATTATTTGCTAGATCACCTTGTTTTGTCTATAGCTATCAATCTACAACTATAGCGCCTGGAAAAAATATTGGTTATTAGTTTTGATTTGCTTATTCTTTGTTATTTGGTTGTTCTTATTTTGGTTGTTCCTGTTCCCTCGGTTGTGATCATTTTAAATTGTTATAAATATATTTATTAATACAGTTTGTATAGTTTGTGAAATTATGGTTCCTCATTTTGAGGCTATCCCGATGGTCTTTGAAAGACTTTTAAAAAAAAATTAAAAGCTTTTTTATTTATATTTAAATCAAAAATTATTGTAATAATATATTATATGTTTATTCTATACTAATAGAATTTTTTTTTATTCGATTCCCATTCTTACTCCATTTTTTCTGCTCACTCTCTTTTTAAAGCAAGCCAATATTGTCTAATGTATGATGATAGAAAGACAATATAATGAGAACGCTAAAAGGCAGCGATATTCAATTTATTTGCAGCTCAAGGGCATTTCGTTTTTAATTATAAGAATTAGCTTTTGTTTTTGTTGTTACAAAGGATTTTTTATAACGTTAATATTCCATTTCAATTAGAATGTTACAATGAAAATAATGAACACCACTGAGGCGCAGTTGATGAGATTGTAATGGTTTGTTTTTTTTTTTTTTGTTTCACGCTTTTTCCCACGCACTTTCTAATTCACGAGACATTGCGTATTGAATGGCGTAACTCAACATCGTATTTTGTCTTGTTACCAGAAAAATAAAAAAAAATGAATAATTACTACAAAATCTTAGAATTGATTTAAAAAAAATCAAATTAGCTTAACGCTGTATCCTGCACACAGCAGGGTAGGCAGAGGGAACCTAGTGTTAAGACATTCCGTTCCCCACTTTCTGCCGGATTCTGGAGGCATTACGTGTTGAAATATAAATTTAAGTTCATCCGTTTCGTAAAATAAACACGTGTATGACACATGACACATTCTAAGTGCAGGGGTAACTCTGACAGCAGGTACACTGGGGAACATCGAAACTATTAAGGTGCAATATCGCCTACAGTTTTCCTTGTAAATGGACTTTCCAACACAAAACTTAATTTTGGGGGCCTTAATCACTCCCCAAAAGTGTGTATCTAATCCCTTCCCCTCCCCCCCCCCCCCCCCTTCTCACGTCATAAATTAATATTTTCAATATCCTCTCTTTATTCATATCATTACCATAATCATTAATTGGAAGATTTTTAATTAAAACATAACAAAATTGTATTCAATTTTCAGCCCACATGTGATTTTCATAAATGATTTTATGGAAGCCTTTATTAATATCTGAAAACGATTTAATATCTGTACATACTAATACCATAAAGCTGAAAAGTTTGTTCGGATGAACGCGCTAATCTCAGAAACTATTAGATTAAATTTAAAAAATACTTTTGTGTTGAACAATCCTTTTATTGTGGAAATGAGGGTATAGTCTATATTATGTCACGGTAATCGTAATGTTGCCTACTGTACCTGTGGTCATAGTTACCTCTCGCACCTAGAGTGTGTCATGACTCATGTGTCACGTATCATGTGTCATATGTCACAGGAGTCAGACAACGGGGCGACGCCGCAAGTAAATGCTAGTGTATGTATAAAAAAACCTTTTAACAAAGGCCTCTAAGTGAATCTGCGGGAGTTCTCAACGGTCTACTTTGTGTAATATATTTCTCACTGTTTGTTTAAGTGCTTGTATTGACCGTTTCTAACTTATAGTAAATATGAGGCATTTTTTCTTTTACTCTTTTTTTAGTTTATCGTGACCCAAGAGAAAAAAAACGGAACCCGTAAGGGTTCCTACAACGAAGTGATGAAGGATCAGTTCGTTGTCTGTCCTGTCTGTTAAGACGATTAAAAAAATACTTCTAAATTAAGAAAAATCTAAGATTTTTAACAGATTTCTTTATTCGAAAAGGAAGATGTTCTATATTTGGTAGCTATATTTTTGTATGTTTGTCCGTCATTTGTGGGACGTAATGCCAAATTTTATAACAGGTGCATGGGAAGTGCCTACTCTATAGGTATTGATAACGCAGCGAATTTCATATAAAATGCAGTAAAATCAATGCATAAATGCTCGTATCTATTTGATTGCGTTGACTTAGAAGCTTGTGGACTATATACTTCAATATTTGACTTTAATTTCAGTTCCATACCTCTACGCGAACTCGAGATAACTGGTCTAGACAGACGTACTTTTGTAGTACATCTGGTACTACAAAATGATCCTATAAGAGTTCCATTTTTACTTTTTGAGGTACGGAACCGTAAAAAGAACAGACGATGATGTTTAACAGGAGGAAATTAGAACGAGTGTTTCAACACTAGATTCTCTTTGCCTATCCTGGCGTGATGCACGAAACTGAAAAATATTTTTACTAAGAATCTTCGAACGAGAAGAATTGAATTGAACCTACAACCCTTTATCCACTTTTTTCTAAAGCAACAGGTCGATAAGGGTTAAAAATAATAAAATGGGTCACGAGTAACCCTTTCTCACACTACATTTAACTAAACGATTGTTCCTTATAAAAGGTTAAAGCAAGCTATACTAAAATAACTTATATATGCGTACACACATACGTACACGCATTTGGTCCAAAATTATATTAAAAAATACCTATTGTTGTGACGAAACTCAACCCCGCGTCTTGTCTGCCATAGCGAGGAAATAAAAATAATTCATTGATACGAAAGGAACCCTGCGAGGTGTGAAGAAAAAAAGGAGGTGTGAAGAGAAAAAGGAGAACCTGTGGGTTCGATTCGTCGTGACGCGCTTACAGTCAGAATATTTATTGCTGTTCTTAACGCTGCGGTATGTCTTCCAGAGCGGGTAAATGTATCTAAATCTATATATACACAAAATAAATTTGTAACTGTTCGTTGTCTACACGTGGAAGATATATAAGAGAATCTATTTTTGGGGTCGTTCGTCAATGTAATAGAAACCAAAACAATGACTTTTAAAATGTTTATCTGCTTATCTGTACGTTTTTTCACGCTAATCTAATATAATAAAAAAATATATAAATAAAAAAAATCATAAATAAAAAAAAATATATAATAAATTATTTCTTCGAAAAAATTGCTAAAAAATTATTATTTTATCGAATTTGCTAAAAAAATGTCTTTAATTGATAATATTATTAGGACACTATAATTCTCACTGCGCCACAACGACCTTATATTTTCATATATAAATCTACGCTTTTGTTTCAACAGAATCGAAGTCCCGACCTTTTAGCTTAATGGCTATTAGTGACTAACGGACGGACAAAAATTTTGCATTTGCCAAAGTACAAAGTAATTTAGTTTAATGTATGGCAAGTAAAGTATTAAAACGTTTTAATAGAGGGATGCATTAGAGTACCGATAGAAAAAAAATATTGAAAAACAACATTCACACTCTATATAGTAGGGTAGTAAATGAAAAGCTAATGTTAAGATAATTCGTTCTCGAGCCTTTGAATGTTGAGTGGTGGAACTCAACGCCGCGCCTAGTGTTGCTACCGTGGTGTGGAAATGAAAATAGTTAATTACAGCGAACCGTTGCACTTATTACTATGCCAAGATCCGAGTAATGCCATTCCGGAAGAGCGCTGCGATTTGTAAGGATTTTTTTTTATCATTTTTATGTTCTAAGCTTAAAATAAGCATAGTAAATTGAGAAAAGAAGAAATTATAAATGAATTAATTTACGACAGCAGAATGGCTTCTCATTTATCGCTTACTTAAAAAAAAACGTATATAATGTCACAACTTTTGACTAGTGACGTCACATATTTTGCAATTTTACATTCAGAAATTATTAAATTAACATTATTTGGAACATCATAAATTAAAAAAAAAAAAAAAATTAGCTTCACGCTGTATCCCGCACACAGCAGGGTAGGCAGAGGGAACCTAGTGTTAAGACACTCCGTTCCCCACTTTCTGCCGGATTCTGGAGGTATTGCGTGTTGAGTGGCAGAATTCAACGCCGCGCTTAACCTCGACACCAGAGCGAAGAAATGGAAATATAAATTTAAGTAAATATTTCATCTCCTCGAGTGGGGATCGAACCCACAACCAGTCGGTTTTGCAGTCACACCTCGTGCCGCTGCGCCACGACCGGCCTCATCATAAATTATATATGTACAAAATTCCCCTCCACCCCCCTTACCGTTAAATTCATTTACTACTCTATGTTTTTTGTAGCTACACGCTTATTCCGCATTTAGAAGAGTATTCGAAGAGAAAATATTGTTTTTATACACTCCGTCTCCCACATTCCAACTAATTTTCGAGACATATCACGTTGAGTGTCTTTCGGAGATCTATTTTGTTACCAAAGCAAGGAAAAAAAAATATTCTCCGACCGAGAATCAAGCCCACAACAGTCACGTCTACAATCTAACGCTGCACCACCGTGTCCGGGTAACCTCTTCCATTTGTTACAAAAAAAAAATATTAAAAAAAATACACATAATACAATATTTTTTTGTCAACCATACTTTGAATGAGGGTTGAAACAGTGTACTAAAAGTAAGGGTTGATCAATGAGAAAATTTTGTTTGCAATTCTTATGTAAGCTACACTACATATATATTTATGTTGACCGTTAGGAAATTTGCGGCTAGAGCGACTTCGATTCCCGGCGGAGACAATTATTGGTTTAGTGTACTTTTACTGGCAATAATTTAAAGGTATTATGCTTTAGAACAGTGTTATTAGGTTGAAATTTAATGATTATGTAAGTATACATATAAATATTATAGTAGTTGAAAGAGCGAAATTATGGGAGATACTACCCCGGTACAATGTGAGCGGACCCTTGCTGCAGGCTGTAAAGTCTCTTTACAGAGATCACTCAGCCTGCGTGCGAGTAGGAGCTAGCATGTCGCCCTGGTTTGACATCCGATCGGGTGTTAAACAAGGTTGCGCCATGTCAGCTTGGTTGTTCAATTTGTATTTGGATAGCTGTCACCAAGGAGTGAAACAAAGTGATATAGGAGTGAAAGTAGGTGACCTGAATGTGAATTGCCTGCTGTACGCAGATGATGCAGTGCTTGTTGCATCATCAGAATGCGAGTTGCAGGCATTGGTCACCACTCTGAAAGAAGGGTGGGAATATAATGGTCTAAGCCTCAATGCGAATAAGACAAAGGTTCTGATTTTTGAAAGAGATGAAGAAAGGTGAAAGAAGAACAAGTGAATGAAGTGGTATACTTGGAAAGTATGTTCAGTAGAGATGGAAGATACGAGATGGATGTGGAAAGGCGTATTGCTGCCGGTAACAAGGTTAACGGGGCCTTAGCTGCATTGATGAGACGGCGAAACGTCAGCACATCTGCGCGTTTGGCCGTACACAATGCAGTTTTGGTACCGACTCTGTTATACGGCAGCGAAACGTGGGTATTACAGAAGAAGAATGAAAGTAAGATGAATGCTGTGGAGATACGATCTCTTCGTAGAATATGCGAAGTCAGCTTAGCTGATCGAATCCGCAATGAAGAGGTAGACAGAATGGCAGGTACTAGCGAAGATGTCACGGTGAGAATGAAGAAGAACGTGCTCAGCTGGTTTGGGCACGTCGAACGAATGAGTGATGAAAGAATGGCAAAAAAGATTTATGATGGAAAAGTGAGCGGTAAGAGAGGTAGGGGGAGACCTCGGTTGACCTTCGAAAACACAGTATCAAAGATACTGGAGGAAGGTCACGTAAAAAGCATATGGATCCCCCGAAGGGCATGTATGAAGAGGTTGATGACAGTGGACGAGGCGAAAGAGGTATGTAGAGACCGTAGCGTTTGGCGCTCCGTTCTCTCTGACTAACCCGCAAGGGATAAAGCGTGAAGCTAAGTTAAGTTAAGTTATTATAGTGGGTTTGATTCCCACTTGAGGAAATTAATGATTTTCATTTCCAAGCCAGGGTAACAAGACAAATCACGGCATTAAGTTCCGCCACTAAACTCAAAATGTCCACAAAATCAGAAACAAAGTGGGGAACGGAGTGTCTTAATATTAGATTTTTTCTGCCTACACTGTTACATGCGGGATACAGCATGCAGCTTTTATTTACAATAGGCTTACAAACATGTTTTGAATGTAATATATATATTTTATTTTATCTGCTTCCAATTGTATCTCGCATACAGCAGTCGAGGCACAGAAAACATAGTGTTAAGACACTCCGTTAAGAGGTCTGCGAAGACGTCTACCGAATTTTGTGTTGAGTGGTGGAACTCAACGCCGGTGGTTTGCCTTGATGCCAGAGCGAAGAACTGAAGATATTATTATATAATAATTCATTCCTTCGACTGGGTAAACGAACCTACAACCCTCGAGTTACGATCACACTCTCGAACCCCTGCGCCACGTCGGCCTCTAATTATAATATAATAAACATACATATATACAATATATGTGTATAACAAATACGACTATCCCTAGAGTGTCTATTTGAAAATTAAGTAATTTGATTAGCGAGGCGTTTTGCTCAAGTGATGTGCATATATTTTTGTATTCAAAATGTCGATATTTATATTTTAGAATATATATATATATATATATATATATATATATATATATATATATATATATATATATATATATATATATATATATATATATATGTATGTCGTAGCATAATTGTTAATGGTATGATGGTAAGTAATAGATGACGAGTTATTGAGTGACAGACAGACAACGCATAGACGATACTACTGGACTTAGAAACTTGACATTTTTCAAGTAGATAGATTGTATGGGAGCACTAAGAAAGGAGATCACGACATTCCAACGAGGATGGGGCAAAAATGAGATTTTTCATTTTACATCTTCGTGGAATTTACGCACGACTAGTTTGAAATATTTTTCATGTTTTTATTAAACTATGTTGGTAGCTAATACAATGTTAGAAATCACGCTGTATCCCGCATACACTAGGTTAGGCAAAGAGAACCTTCGTGTCAGAATACTCCGTTTTTTACTCAACCCTGAATTTTGAGTAATTAATGGCGGTATTTAACACCGCCCTTTGTCTTTCAGAGTAGCGAAATGACTAATAGAGCTGTTTATTATGAGAAATCTATAATATTGGACATCACTACACAAGGAACGTTAGTCAACACAAACTAAATTAGTTCATTATATTATTATGACACATACTATCTAAACTTCCTTGCGTGTTACGTGACTCTCTATTCATTTGATTTTTTTGCATCTTCACGCTTTTTTGACGTGCCATACTGAACTGAAGCTATTAGTTGTGGGTTCGAATCAAATTGAGAAGTCTTTTTGTTTCTAATTTAGTTATTTGGCCAGAGTCAGGAAACGAAAATAACTCATTCCCCTGCATGGAAATCGAACTCGGGAATGTCGCATGTAGTCTGACAGTTAAATAAATTAAAGTAACATGAAATTATTTTACATTTGATCTCACTAATGAGGCCGTTATGGCTCAGCGTTACAATTTTCGAATGTTAATACAATAGTTGTGTGTTCGATTACTATTCGAAGGAAAGAATCATTTTCATTTCTCTGCTTCCTTTACCCTGTTTTGTGCGGGAAACAGCGCTAAAAAAACTAACATCACTATAAATATGTATATAAATATTATTACTTTCATAAATTTATGAAGAAATCTAAAAAAATATATTATCAACGAATTGTATAAATACAGTTTATTTTTGTATGAATAATGTATTATTATGTATGACATATTTTTATAAAAAGCCTGAATAATCATTGATTGTTATGTTAACAAATTTGCTTTTTTGCTTTAAAAAAATGTCCTATATCATAGTATAGTGAATACTTATGTCACTAGCTAGTAACTAGTTTTATTGTTAAAACGTGGAGCGGTCGAGGAATGTCTCGAAAATTGGGCGGTGTGTAGGGAATAGTATCTTTATACTAGGTTCCCTTTGCCTACCCTGCTATATGTGGGATACAGCATCATAAAAAAGTTTTATATTTTAAATGAAACTGTAGCCTAAAGTACAAAAACATTATATGATAGTACAGTAAAAAAGAATTGAGTGAAATACTACATATAAGATACTTTTTATCCTGGATATGAAAATTTTATGGAAAGATTGGCTTATAGGAAGCATTCTATTAAAACTGAGGCATTAATTTTTTTTTTAAAGATACTTTGTAACATATTTTTTTATATTTATTTTTTTATCTTTTATCCAAGAGATGAAAATACAACAAGAGATTTTGAGAATAGGTTTTTTTATTCGTTTTATTTTTTTATTTTTGAGGGTAGGGGTGGTAATAATCACCTGAGGCATCTTTGTTCCCTTTGCCATTGTTAGCGAAATCTGAAAAAAAAGAGAAAAAAAATTATTACATTGTTTTTACATTACAATTAAAGAATGTATGGAGGTAATTGTAGCACAGTGGGATAGCGTTCGAATGTAAAACGCGACGGTTGTGAGTTCGATTCCATTTGAGTTGTTGTTGTTGTTGAAAAGTCCAGCGACATTACTTTATATGTGAGATAAAGCGGAAAAGAAAATACATAAGTTCGATATAACCTTTCCCTCTGATCACTTCAATATAACATTTTTTTTAGCTGCACTTTGTATCCCGCATAACATTGAATTTTAAGAGGCGGAACTCAACACCGCGGTTTATGTTGTTACCGAGGCTGAGAAAGTGAAAATAGTCCCCCGAGTGGGAATCGATTCCACAACCATCACGTTTTACAGTAAAACGGTCTCCATCAATATGAAAGTCCTAATTAAAAAATAACTTCATCCAACCTTCCCCTAAACAAAATGTTACCCTATTTAACACCCTATATAATATTATGTGGTCTGCCCATTATAGATATTAGACATGGAAATGGTCGTTTATGAATAATAAGAAGTTATTATTTATTTAGTTTTTTCTGTGTTTTTGTTACGTTTTCGTGACAATGTTGCACGCTACTTGCTGTGGGATTTATAAAGGTTGTGCTGTAGCTACAGCTATATAGCTTTTGATTTTATTTTGTACTAGTCGTTATTGCCGCAATTTTGTTTGTGTAGACTTTCATCATCCCATTATCTGTCCGCGTAGGAATATGGAGGTCTCCTTTCTTAGATTTCAAAGTTTCTAAATCTAGTAGTTCCTCTATGTGCTACCTATCAGTCACTCTAACAAGCAACGAAGGAGTTTTATAAATATATATTCCACTTGATTTTGGATACGGCATATCCCGCGCAGTCAAATTGAAATGACCACTATTTGTGTATGTTAAATGACATAATCTAAGAACCCGATGTAACTTAGTCCCAGGTACAGTCGGTTACATCATTATTAACATGATGTAATATAACCTTTCCCAATGGGTTCAATCCAGGACAAAAGGAATTATTCAACTCTAACGATTAACATTCAACTAAACAACCATACTACTTAATAATATTAGAAAAATATTAATTAAAAAACTTTTTTGGAACAAACTTGTTTTTAAAAAGTGATTTTTAAATTTATATTTAATTTTTTCATTTTAAGTTGTTTTTTTTTCAAACTGGTTTAATCGTGTCAATCGTTGTATGTACAAATCAAGCCTTTTGCATTGATTTATAATATTAGTTGGATTGTGCAAAAAAATGTAGTCCGCCATTTCGTTGCGGCGGCCATTTTATGTTACCAAAAATGTTGTATATATAAATTCATTGTGATCAGAGCTGAAGTCGTATTCTAAATTTTAGCTCAATCGAAAAATATAAAAAAAAATAAGCAAAATATAGTAATCTATATATGAAATATATCGCTATCTATAGCTTAGTATATCTTACCATAGTTAACGAGTTAGCGATCGCGTGACAACTTATCACCAACAAACAGGGGAAGTATGAAAATTAACGAACCACTTACTGTAGTCGGATACGTCTCTTTTTGACCGACTTTTTAATTTTTTTTTTATGAAAATTCAAAATGCGGAATGGGAATTTCCGTTTCTGAGGTAGTTTTGAGTTCCAATTCATTAGAGCGTGGCGTTGAGTTACGCTAATTAACACGTAATATCTGGAATTTGGGTGAAAAGTGATTAACGGAGTGCGTTAACACTAATTTCTATGTTAAATATCTTTACAAAATAAATACAAGAAAAAGATAGTTGTTGATTGTTGCCTTTTTCAGTTTCGCGCTGTATCCCGCATGTAGTAGGGTACGCAGAGGGAATCTAGTGTTAAATAAAACACTCTGTTCTCCGTTTACTGCGAAATGCAAGAATTGCGTGTTAAAATATGTCATACATTTCTTACACAGATTTTGTGCTTTCATTATATGTATATAAATAATAATTAACATTTTTATAGAGACCTTCGTCTCGCCCAAAGTTCAACTGACTTTTGTTGTTATTTCTTTGCTCTGGTAACGAGAACAAGTACGGCGTTGATTTCAGACGTTGGCGTGGCGGCGCCACTTTAAACGCAATGTCTCGAAAAGTAGACGGTATGTGAGGAACGGAGTGTCTTAGCACTAGGTCCTTCTGCCTAAATTGCTATGTGCAGGATAATATGGAGCTAACATTACAAATTACCGCCAAAAATATTTTAGGGGATGTAGAGAAGTATTAAAAATATATATTTCATAATATGAAGCGCCTGCTGTATCCCATTAATATTATATTATAAATTTGAAACGGAAGGATGGATGTTTGTTCCACTTTCACGCAAAAATTACTAAACGAATTTAGATGAAACTTTACAGTAAAATAGATACTACATCAGTATAACGCATAGACTACAATTTGTGGTATGGAATGCTATATATAGATTTTGTATAATTTACCTATATTAAAACAATAAGTTTAAGCAGGCGAAGCCGCGTGTGTGTCGCTAGTCTGGCGTTTAGCAGGATAGGCATTAACCATACAAAATAAGCTTTAATTATATTAAATCATGATCTAGGTCCTACAAAAAATTTAGTTCAAGTGAAAATTTTGAAACGGCCATCTAATTATATGTTTTTAAATTTATGACTACACCTCTCTCGCTCTAACACGTTGCGTTGAATGACTTCGACCGGTTTTCTGTCTCGCTCTTCCCACGCATGCCTAGTAGAAACCTCTTTGTTAGGAACGCGTATATATTTTATAAAGCAAATATGGTTATAATTAATCTTCTATTATGGCGCAGTGGGGCAGTGTCTGTCAACGAGATGGCTATAGGTTCGATTCTTAATCGGGGGAATTAATTATTATTGTTTTCCAGCTCTGATGGATAAAGCGCGGCGTTAGTTATGTCAATCAAAGTTTAATTACTTGGAAATTTGGCAAAAAATGAAGATAGTGATACTACTATTTTTAATTAGGTTCACGTCGTATTCCGCACACATCGGGGTAGACAGAGGGAACCTGAACGGGGTAATCGTGGCACAATCGTGGGTTCGAGAAAATGAAATATTATTTTTCCACCTCGTGGTAACGAGGCTAAGCGCGGCGTTGAGTTCCGTGATTCAACAGGCAAGGCCTCTAGTATTCTTCGGAAAGTAGGAAACGGAGGTGTTGTATTAGGGACAGACTCATTAGTAATAGGTTCCCAGGTTCCCTCTGTATATTCAATAAGGCATATAACTAAAAAACAAACATTACAAAAAGGCATTTCCTGAGCCGTATATATCTCAATAAGCTCGGATGGAAGATCTTTTACTTGAGTAACCTCTGCATACGGAATTTATATTGAATTTGACCGCCTTTGGAGAGATACTAAACGTTATTTGAAGCCAATTTTGTGGAATGAATGGAGATAGTGATCTATTTCTCCGTTTTAAATTAATTTGGAATAGTCTGTGATAGTATATACCTATAGGAAGGAAGAAAGACGAGTAAATGAAATATTTAACAATTTTATTTGTTCGCTAAGGTAGCGAGGCAAAGCGTGGCGTTGAGTTCCGCTAATACGCAACGCCTCCGAAATTCAGCGGAATATATATAGCCAGCTAGCTATCTAAAATATAGATACAATGTGACATTGACAGCGTGATATAGATACACGTGAAAAAAATATAGTAGAGGAGACGTCATTGTTGTGAGTTCGATTGCCACTAGGGGTAATAATTTTTTTTATTTTCCCGCTTAAATTCCCGGTAAAGCGCGGCGTTGGGCGGCGTTACTCAACAATGTCTCGAAAATTAGCAAAATTTGCAATGTCTCGAAAATTTGACTGCGCATGGCGAACGGAGTGTCTTAACACTAGGTTCTCTACCTACTCCGCTATATACGAGTTACAGCTTGAAGTTAAAAACGTGAAAGCTATAGTATTGAAATTTCGAAATGATGTTTATATTGAAAATATTTTCATTTCACTGATGTGAGCAGATGCTTCTGTAATGGTTAGTATGTAGGAAACATACTACGTTCCCTTAATACTAGTTTTCCTCTGTCTACTCTACGGGATATGCGGGATAGAGCGTGAAAGTTAAAAAATAACTTGTATTAACCTCTACTTTCACGTGAAACATTTTAACAGAAGCATTTCTTTGTTAATTAAGAGTGAAATAAAAAGAATATTGTAGCGTTGCATTACAAATGGCAGCTACAAAAAACTACAGAAAATTAAAAGAGAAAACGAATATGAATAATAAATTACAGCATGAACTGCACAGGATCTGACTGTAAGCGCGACGGTTTTGGGATCAAATCCATTATTATATAATATATATTAATAGTAACATTACATAGTGGTAACCTAGTGTTGAGACACTCCGTTCCCCACTTTCAGCCGATTTTTTTCAAGATATTGAATTAAAACTCAGCGCTGCACTTTATTTTGCTATTAGAGCATGAAAATAATATAATTTTGGATTTAGGAAACCGAACTCACAGCCGTCATCACGCCTCTTTGACCACGTAATATACCAAATTCAAGCAAAAAACGGAGAAATTGTTCACCATCTTTATTTATTTCACAAAATTGGCCTCATGTAACGTTTAATAACTCTTCAAAGGCATTCAATCTCCATTTCATATGCAGATGTTACATAAATAAAGGGTTTTCCCTTTGTGCTCATTGACGTGTATACGGAGAAGGTAATGATTTTTTTATAATATATAATACCTAAATTAATATTATACAGTACTAATGTATTTAAAATAGCAGCGTTGAGTTCCGCCACGCAAGCAATGTCTCCAGATTTCGGCAGTACGTGGGGAATGGAGTGTCTTAACACCAGGTTTCTACTGCCCACTCTGCTATACGCGGAATACAGCGTGGCATTGAAAGCTGATATGTATACCTGTATATCATAAAAAGATATATAGAGTGATGAGCTATTTATATGTCTTTTTCGATTTAGCTTAGTCTAATAGTCCAAGTTTCATCAAAATCAGATCCGCAGTTTTTGAGAGGGGACATAGGTGCATATTATGTATATTGTAATAACAAATAACTAAATAATTGAGATATTTAAAGATTCAAATTATTTTTTTTATTACGTTTTATCTATGTATTTTTTTTTTCAATAATTTCTTGAGAGGCCGTTATGGCGTCGTGGGACAGCGTGTCAGCAATTAACTATTTTAATTTTCTTTCTCCAAGATCTTATAATTTTCTTATAATATAATTTTCATTGATATAATTTTTCTTTCAAGACCAACCGCGGCGTTGAGCCCAGGCACTCAACTGGCAATGTCTTCAGAATTCGGCGGTACGTGGTGAAAGGGTCCCACCGCCCTGCCTACTCGACGAGATACAATGCAGGCTGATGAAAAATAAAACCGATCAAGCGTGAGTTGGACTTGCCCACTGAGGATTCCGTATCAATTTCAGGATTGTGGGTCAAACATAAATAAACTTAAGTTTCGGGCGTATGCAATCATTTTGTATGAAAGTAACTACAATTATAAGTTTGTTATAGTTTTTATCTGTAATATAAATTTCCATTTTATTTTTATATTTTTTCCTTTGTTTGTACTGTAAATTCTCACTTCTTGCAAAATTTCATAAGGGGCTTAAGTATACGGCGAACAAAGTTGACAAGCTAAAATTTGCGGGTGAATGTGCTCATTTTGTATGTGAACTCCAAATGTAAGTTTGCAATATTTTTTTCCTATGAAATATTTACTTTTCTTCCTACTTCTACTTCCTTTATTTATATTGCAAATTCTTGTGGCAAACTTCGGTCCAAGGGAAGAACCCTATAGGTTTTGATAACGCAGCAAAAACGATGCAGAAATACTTGTATCTTATACTTGCGTTGACTTGATCCTGAAACTTGATATTTTTTATGTTCTCTAAGGGACTATAGACTGGAATATTCGATATTAATTTTAGATTGATACCACTCCACGCGATCTTTACATACGAGTAAATTTAGAAAGAGGCTCTTGAGAGACGAACACACGGACAACAAAGTGATCCTCTAACGGTTACTTTTTTTAAAGTACGGAACCCTAAAAAGATACGAATGTTTGATTTATACAAAAGGTTTTTTAAATAAGTACATTAAGTTTTTGAGGAGTCTACTAATCTATGTGTAGACCCTTTAAAACGAAACCTTCTAAGCTAAAATTTTTACTAAGCTAAAATATATTATATAGCTGAAGAGCTGTGTTTGTTTGAAAGCATTAACCTGAGAACCTAGTGGAATTAAAAAAATTACCCACTGTATCTGCGGTCAGAGTTACCACCCGCACTTAGAATGTGTCATTGTACTACGTGGGTGAAACTGCAGTTGAAATCTAGTTTGTTATATACTAGCGACTCAAATACGGCTTCGCCCGCTTATATAGCTTATTGTTAAATTATAGCTAAATAATAAAAAAAACTTTATATAAATTATAGCCTTTGCATTATTCTGATGAATAAGTTATATTACCTACTGTAAAGTTTCATATAAATCCGTCAGCAGTTTTCGCGTTAAAGTGGAACAAATATTCTCACTCACCTCACAAACTTAAACTTTCACATGTTAGTAGAGAATTCACTTCCGCGATCACAATGGGATACTGTCTGATTTTAAACGTAATTTTTATCTCAACGGTTAAGCAAATGATCTCTGATTAACAAAGCGCGGCGTTGAGTTCCACCACTGAACACTGAAGTGTGAAACTGAGTGTCTTAACACACGATTGGCATATCGTGTATATGCGGTATACATCGTGAAACTATAAACACTAGTTTTATACATATACAGTGTGTATGTATGTAGGTATCACACATTTCACAGTAATAAGCAGGTAACAAGACCACGACCCGTTTCTTTTGTTTCTAAACAAGACATCTCCACATTCAGAGCTTTTGTGCCTTAAAGTTTACTTAGAGTATTACTTTTGATTGAAGAATGTTCAATGGAAGTAGTTTGAATTTCACGGCGTTGAGTTCCGTCAATCAACACGCAATGTATTTCTTTAAAAGTTGAGCATTGGTGAAAATTTGATAAAAATCCGTTAGTTCTTTTTTAGCTTCACGCTGTATAGCAGATTAAGCAGAGAAAACGTAGAGTTAAAACACTTTGCTCCATACGCATTGCCCGCTTTTCGTGACGTGAGTAGCGGGGCTCGACGCCGCGTTTTGACTCGAGCGTACTTAACATGGATTTGTCCGAGAGATTAAATAAAAAAAAGGTTTTTCCACCCAGTGGGAATTGAACCCACAATCTGACCATGCCTCAACTGAGTTAACATCAAAATTATTATCTCAAAAGGATTTTCATACTTCAGAACAAAGTAAATCGTTGATAAGACCTTTTGTCAGAATTGTTTGATAGTCAAAGTTATATATGAATTGTTGAAAATCTTTAGGCTTAACAGTGCCTTAGGAATTATATTTTAATGAAAATAACCTATTATTTAAGGCACTCGTAGCGCAAGGGCGCAACCTAGCGACTGTAAACACGACGGTTGTAGGTTCGATACCCACTCAGGGGAGTATTTTTTTTAATATTTTCAATTTCTGGCTTTGGTAATGAGGCAAAGCGCGGCGATGAATTCCGCCACTTAACACGCAGTGCCTCGAGAAGCCGGCGGAAAGAGAGGAACGAAAGGGTCTTAATAGGAATAGCGTCTTAATAAACTGAGTGTTTTAATACTAGGTTCCCTTTGTCTGCCCTGCTATGTGCGGGATACAGCGTGAAGCTGAAAAAAAACTCTACTATATGTTGATTATAATGAAAACCAATTAATTTAGATATACAAGACTCCATACCGTTTTCTGTTCTACTGGACTTAGGAAGTTGAAGTATATCATGTAAGTAGATTTGGGAGCATAGGGGAGAGCCAGGGAAATGGGCAAAAACTGGATTTTCAATTTTACCTCTTAAAATCCCTATAAATAAAGTTTTGGGCGACGGATTGTCGTTTAGCTTCACCCTGTATCCCACATATAGCGGGGAGGGCGGAGGGGAGTGCAGACTTAGAGGGGGCAGAGTGGCGGATTTACTAAGATCTACAAAATATGACCCATAAGTGAAACTGGATAAAAGGACATATGACGTATGAATTTAACCTCACACCTTGCTTTATCAGAGAGTGGGAAGGTTTAAAGTAGTTTTCTTTATAACAACGTAATAATCAATACATATAGTAAAATTGTAAATGATCGGTGTCTGTACATGGAAAATATACGAGAACAACTATTATCGGGGGCATTTATCAAAGTAATAGAACCAAAAAAAAAATACATTTTTTTTCTGTTTTTCTGTCTGACTGCTTGTCTGTTTTCTTTAGTTTTGTTAATCTCAGAAACGGTTCAATCGATTTAGGCGAAAGCTTTAGCTACAGCACTTACGACAGTGCTTTATGTCCTGTATGCATGCTCTTTTGTTTGTTCTAAAAATATTTTGTTTTCCTACTCTATTTAGATAACTTCGCGCTGTGTACCCCATATAGCAGGGAAGACAGACTTAATTTAGTGTTAAGATTCTCCGTTCCCCACGCAACGCCTAATTTTCGGAACAACGTGTGTTGAGTGGTAATCGAATCAACAGCCGTCCTTCTACAAGCAGGTCTCATAAATTACATTTTTATATTAAAGAAAGAGTAGAGGACAGAGAAAAAGAGAGATAATAAATGCATAAAAAATATTTCGAGAACGGAAGTAGCCACCATCTCAATATAAGTTAAACCCATAAATTCCTACAACTCTGACACGCCGCCACGTCACGTCATGTCATGTCACGTTTAATTATGACAGTGTTTAACAAACACAAACGCCGCCCCGTCACTTATTTGTCACACGTCAAACGGAACGTGTCAAGTTGCCAGTTAGCAGTCAAGCGGGATACGGGATCAAAGTTGACTTAGCGTGCAAAACAACGTGATAGCTGCGTGTTTGAAATGGATCATTGTTATTTAGTGACTAGCTTTTGAAGATACACGTACAGTAGGCTACATTGAACGATTAATATGATGTAATACACTCCTAGTCTGTATTACTATATCGTAGTTCTCGATACATGGTAGTAGTATCCAATATAAAATGTTTTATTTTTTTAATTAGAATTAGTAATTCCTGAGGCTAGCGCTTCCAATCAAACATTTTTTTCTGCTTGATAATAATTTTAAAAAATCAAGTTCATGCTGAATCCCACGCACAGCAGGGTAGGCAGAGGGAACCTAGTGTTAGGACACTCCCTTCTCCATATAATATTAGTATAGACTTATGGAGTATAAGAATTGTAATAACGAAGTTAGAAGTAGAAAATAACAAGAGTGGCTACAAACATTTAAGTCCAACCGTCGTGTCACAGTGGAACGGCGTGTGACTGTAAACGCAGTATTTGTGGATTCCATACACACTCGAGTTAGAAGCAGCTTCTCTTTTCTTGTAAAAATAGTCCTAAAACATTCTGTTTATTATTTAAAGCCCAATTTTGGAACTATCTCGTGTTGAGTGGCGGAACTCAACGCCGAACTGTGTCTATCAGAGCAGAGAAATGAACATAACTTGAATATAATAATTCCATTGTTGATCAAACCTATATGCTCTCATACTTTCCTTAGTGTGGAATAACACTTTAAAAATGTAAAAAAAAAAAAAACTATATGCTCAACAATATTTTTTCTCATATATTATCTTCCATGGAAAGACAGCGGTCAGTTACTTTTTTATTATATGTAGGTATAGATTTAAAAAAAAAGAGTGGCCTATTTTTTTAACTTCACGCTGTATCCCACAGGTAGCAGGGTAGGTAGAGGGAACGGTAGACCTAGTATTAAGACAATACGTTTCCACTTCTTCATTTTCTTAATACTTCATTACCGGACCGAAAAAACGAAAATATTAAAAATTTCATATCCTCAGTCGGAAATCGAACCCACAACATGTAGCGCTTATAACGCTACCATGTAGTTGTTGTGTTAGTTACCAAGTATTTAACTTTAGGCAATATAATGAAAGTATTTAAGAGAGACTCACTCATCCAGCCTCTTGCTATGGTTTCCGGTTGACCTAAAGATAATAAAGTTTAAAATTTCAAAACGCTACACAAACTATCCAGTTGAAACATCAAAGGCTGACTACACAAAGGTATTTTTGTGCTTGGTACAAGTTATAAGAACTTACAACATTTTGCGTGCATATTGTGCTATTAGTAAAGTGCCACTAAAAAAACGCTATTTAAGAAAACAAAGTATAACATAGCTTGACCTGAATCCTCTTGACGACTATTTAGAATTTTCATAATTTTCGAATTTATACATCAAGCTCAAAATCGTCTGCTCTCTCAGTTACTTTTGTTTTTCTTGTCACATGGAAAGAAGCGTCAAAAAAAAGAAAAAGCTGCCACCGTCAGTCTACTCTAAGTTTATCTATCTACGCGATTATAAGCGAATAAAAAACTAGATTTAGGATTTGGTTACTTTATAAGTATATAGTTCAGAATTGTAAAGTTAAAGATAAAAATAGCAAATTTTCTCGGATAATTTAATTTTAATACTAAATCCATATAAGCCGCCATAGCGCAGCACCACAGCCTTTTATTGTAAACACGACGGTGACAATTTCAATTTCCAATTAGGGAAATTTATTAATATCATAATCTAGCTCTGGTAACAAGGCAAAGCACGGCATCGGGTTTCGCCACCTTTCACAATTTCTCCCAGAATTGGACGTAACGGAGTATCATTCTCAAAAACAAGATTCCCTTTACAGGATACAGTGTGGAACTGGTAGATATACATAAACCAATTTAAAACGCTCCCGCTTCCTCCTATAACTCGCGACCATCAAATGACAGGGGGTGTTTAACAAAGTATTTATCCTCGTCACGGTCCCTTATTGTCAACATTTTGCTAATTGCCGACCGTTTTTAGAATATTGAAAATGTTAATACAAAGAATAGTTTAGTTTGGATATTAGATTAATAGGTTGTCAGTTCGGTTTCCGGTGAAAGTTTTGGAATGAAGGAACTTTTCTTTCCCTTTTTTAATTCAAGCTTAATGTAATGTAGGACACTCTGGTGACTGCTTTTCGTTCGTATTCGAGACATTGTTTAGAGGAAACCAACGCCGCGCTTTGTCTCTCAGGAGAGAATTATTTTTTTAACTATATTATTATACTGTAACGCGATTAATAGTAAACACGACAGCTGTGGATTTCCACTAAGGATATACTCCTATTTTCACATCTTTAAATAAGATTGATGACACCAGTCACAAGCTGAATCCCGCATATAGCAGGGTAGGTAGTGGGAACCTAGTCTCTTAACACTCCGTTAAAATTCGCGTGGGGTCGCACTGCAAAATATTCGATATATTTTGTCTTACCAAAGCGAGGAAATAAAAATATTAAATACTTTACTCTCTCGAGTAGTAATCGATCCACAACCCTCACGCCTACAACCAGACACTGTTTCACTGCGACACGATAGCGCAAAAACCATTGTTTAATATAAGCTTATACGGGGCGTCGCTCTAACGATCGATATTTTAACTTTGTATAACTCTATCTGCCTGTAAATTATTATTACGCGAATATAAATATAATTTATGTATGAGTACTAATATTTTATAATGAAGGTTGTGGGTTCGATTTCCACTTTAATTTTATGTTTTTTTTTACCTTCTCGCTGTAATTCGCACTTACTTCTTTCTTAATTACATTGAAACTATACGATAGATTATAATGAAAATGTAAATCAATATTAACCTATAATAAACTGAAGTGTTTGTTGAGTTTGTTTGTGAAGCAGGACACGTTAATCTCCAGAACTATCAGTTTAAATTGAAAAGTTTTTTGTTGGTTAGTTAATCGAGGAAGGTTGAACGTAAGCTGATTATTCTTATATTTTATTAGTTATTTAGTTTTTAAGAAATTTGGCCAAACATATGAAAACACATACATTTCGAAATTTACCATCATAGTCATCCTGAATTTGTCATAATCACCATACTTGAATATTATACAATTGCAACAACATCAGATACATACATTTCAAATTGAGACCTTCCTTTTCGTAATCGGTTAAAAATAAATAGTCTGTATAGACCAGGGGTACCCAACCTTTTCTTGATCAAGGACCACTTTTATATCATTCTTGGTAGAGGGACCACTATGCATGTAGGTATAACAAAAATTTACTGTGAGTATTAAACAGAAACTTCGCCTCATCATCCCCATCATAAAATTAAAATCGTTCGCGGACCATATTTAGGCTTCTGCGGACCACTGGTGGTCCGCGGACCACTGGTTGGGAACCACTGGTATAGACGGACAGACGTGTAGACAGACGGGCGACGAGACGGACGTTCCCTTTTTTATCCTTTTGATGTACGGAACCCCATAAATTGGACTTAAGACATTTTTTTTCAATGTAATATTTTTAATAGCAATTCACCGAGTATCGTTATTTAATATGCAGAGGGGCACTGCTAATATTAACAAAGGAAATTTGGTTAAAAATGAGAAACTCTCAAAACTGTTTAGATCTTGATATACTTGGACGGCCGCGTTTTGTACGAAATCGTGTTTACTTTATTTTAACAAAGATTGTGTTTTGTGATATTTTTTTATTACGCTTCACGCTGTTTCCCGCAAACAGTAGGGAAGGCAGAGCGAAAGTAGTGTTAATCAGTTGTTCGCCTTCCGATAAATTGTCGAGACATTGTGTATTGAGTTGCGTAACTCAACGCCGCGCTTTATTTTGTTACCAGAGATTGGAAATAAAAATATTCATTATCCCGAGTGCGAATCGGACCTACAATCGTTAATATAAGGACACAGTACCGCAGCGCCACAACGCCTACTAAAAAAAATACAAACCTAACTGCTTAACAGTAATAAGAGAAAAACAAGCTTCGAGACCCGTTTAACAGTATTTTAGCCAGTATTTTTTATAATCATTCATCCTCTTGTGTATGAACTAATAACCACCGAGCTTACGGTCAGACGCTGTTCCATTGGGGACACAAAAGTTTTTAAAGCTCAAAAAGACATTTTACACACAAAGTATATATCAATTGTCCTTTAAGCCGACCTCTTTGATCTTGCTCGGTTTGAATTAAAAAATAAATATTTCTACCCTCATTTGTTTTCTGTTTTTGTGTAGTCGACACATTTTTCTGTTTTAAAATATATTTTTTTGCTATCACGCGCTAGAGGAATAGAATTTGACTGTAAAACTGTGGTTATGTGTATACGATTCCCAATCGACGATAATGTCTGTATTTAAATTATTTGTGTTATTCCGGGCTAATAGCATAGAGTGGTGGCGTTAAGTTTCACCAGTTAACACAAACTGTATTGACACTGGTTTCTCTGTGTCTACCCTTTTTTTTTTTTTTTTTTTTCGTGAGGAAATCCTGTTACGGATACCGGCCCGAGTGGGGACTCGAGCGCGGTTATGTGGGGCTCGCGGACCGGCAGATGGTAGGCCGTCTGAATACCCACTAAAACCTCACGGTGCTCCTCCTCGACCGCCACTGGCCGCGAGACGCGGGGACATTAGTCGTCCGCGAACTCTGTGTCTACCCTGCTATTTATGTAATATTTTTTTAAAATGTCTTTTTTTTTTGCTCCTGCACAGTAGGCAGAGGAAGCTTAGTATTGAGACACTCCGTTTCACATAGTTCGACCAATTTTCAAGATATTGCGTGCTAAGTGAGGAAATGAAAAAAAAAATCCTAACTCGCAGCTACAACAACTAATAATCCCAATAGTTCCCAAATTTGAATATAATCATTCCCCTCAATAAAAATCAAACCTACAACCATCACCAACATGCCGAACCATAAAAACTTTTCGTACAATACAAAGTCAGATTAAAAAAGAATATCAAACAAGCGAAAGCGAATCGAAACAAAAAGGCATAGAGTTACCCCTTAAGCGCGAGTCAAGTCAGCTTCCTCCGACAATACTTTTTAAATGTTGAAAAAAAAAGTTTTTTATTTTAACTGAAACCTTTGTTCCCATACAATAAAAAGTCAAAGAGCCGCACAAGAATTGCCTTCTGCTACCGAAATGTGTAATTAAATTATTAAAAAAGAACTTTGTGAGTGTAATGAGGAGTGAAATGATGAGAAATATGTGGAGTTGCTTGTTATTATTCGTTTTTTTTATTCCGTATGTAGCAGTAGCAGGGTAGGCAGAAGGAGATTAATGATAACACTCTCCGTTCTCCCAGCTTACGCACAATTTTCGAAACACTGCGTGCTGAGAGGTGCAACTCAACGCCGCGCTTACCAGAGCGGGAAAATAAAAAAAAATATTCCCCCGAGTGGGAAATAAACTCAAACCCATCGTGTCTTTTGTCACTCAATTAGCTCTAATAAACTCAGCTATAATAAAAAAAATATACAAACAAAAATTGATTCTGGGTCACGCTATATACATGGAAAGTTTATTGATGTTTTTTTTTTTATATTTAGCTTCACCCCATTTTGTATTTGAATCTCGGACAGTTGAACTAATCAAGCTAATGTGGGCATTGAGATCAAACGTACTTTATATTCTATAGAAGTGAAATGAGGCTTCAAATCTTCACTTTTCATATGGAATGAATGAAATTATTTGTGAGCGATATTGAATAGTTGGATGGTGTTGTCGATATTTACAATTTTTAACAGAAATTTCAGGGTTTGTGTCCAACTATTAAGGCGATGGTTGTGAGTTCTATCTTCACTTGGATGTAATGAAATAATTTTATTTATTCTCTCTTTTATTCTCACTCAGGTAAGGCCAAGTAGAATGAGGCCGTCGTGGCGCAGTAGCACAAGCGTGCGACTCTAAAAAAATATTTAATACGCAATGCCTCAAGAATTCTATGCTTGATTTTGGTTACCAACTGATATTTTAGTGTAAAGGGTCTTTTTTAACTTTTTTTAGTATAAGTTTTTTCGTACAGTAGTTTCGTCTGTCAGTCGCAAAGCACCGAAAGAGTTTTGTTTGTATAGATAATATAGATCGATAAATAATGATTATCTTATGATATTAAATAAACTTTGCAAATAAACAACAAACTGAACAGTTTAGTTCATTAGACCCAGGATATAATAAATTTTGTTATGGAGGCAATTCCTGTAGTAATATTACGGGAGAAGTTGTTATGAAGTATTTAGTACGTGTTACATTGTGTTTGATAGTCGTGAATTCAAATAGCAGGTTTATGTAGTTATGAAAATTATGTTTTCTTAACTTCACACTTTATCTCCTGTGTAGCAGATTAGGCATAGGGAACCTTGGAACCTAGTGTTACGACACTCCGTTAAGACCATTAAGCCGAACCGAATTCTGGCGGAGAGGAAGTGTCTGCGCTTTGCCACGTTACCAGAGCAAGAAACTGAAAATATTAAATATTTCATTTCTCCGAGTGGGAATCGAATCCACAGCCTGTCGCTCTTACAGTCGCACCCTTGTGCCGTTGCGCCACGACTGGCCGCATTAAAATATGTTGTGAACGGAATACCCTGCGTGCAAATTTGGGAATTATTGGGATGCTTATCAAGCAACGATTTTTTAATTATATTTGATTGTGTATTCAGATATATTCACTCATAAATATTGTTACTATAAGTCAACTTTGTAATAAACAGCTTGTAGTCCATTCAGAATTGTCTCTTTTTTATATTAAACACTTCTGATTTCTAAAAATAAACTTTGTTTCAAGCAGTGCAGATCAGAGTGTCTTAACACTATCCTTTACCATCTGTATTCTCTGCCTACCCTGCTATTCGAGGGATACAGCGGGAAACTAAAAAAAACATATTCTCTCCGTTTCTACAATAACATACGTACAAACCAAGCTACCTTATTGCAATCATAATGATAGAAAACCTGCATTTTCTCTTCGAAAAACATATTTTTGGGGTTACTATTTTCGAGTTACGTCTCCATTATTCCTAATGTCAAAGTCTCTTGTAAACAAGAACTCGGTCGCATTTATAAAGCCACGTCTACATGTCATATATTTTTTACCTTTTTGTCTCGTTTTTGTCATAGTTAATAGGCAACCATAGATAATCTAGTGTCAAGTCACTCCGATATTAGCTTTCTACGCAGGTCGCGGGTCGGCGAAACGGCGGAACTTAGCGTTGCGCTTTGTCTTGTTACTGGAGCAAGTAAATTTATATAATTTATTCTCCTTAATGGGAATGATACCATAATATCAATAGTTGAAATCATTCAAAACAAAGCGCAGCGCTGAGTTCCGCCGTCCTACACACAATATCTCGGAAATTGGGCGTTTCTGTATGTCAGCTATGTGAAAATATTTTTTTCCGTTTTCTTTCAATTTTGACGCCTAAATAAAGATCATCTAGAGATTATAATGGATTTAGTAAGGTACACACTCCGTTCTCTGCTTTCCATCAAAATATTTTTTTAGCTTCATGCTATAACTCCCTTATAATAGAGAAACCCTAGCGTTAAAAAACACGCCTTTCCCCAATTTTCAAAACTGCGTGATGAGTAAAAGAACACACCGTCGTGCTTTATCTTTTTTTAAAAAAAAAGTCCCGAAAGAGATTCGAACCCAAAACCGCCACGCCTGCAGTCACACGACATAACTGCATAAGTAACAAATTTTCAGCAAACGCTAGTTTTGTCGCCATTACTTATTCAAGTAAGTCTATCCATTGAGACTACACCTTTCGTATGTAGGCCAGAGTATTTGGACTGCGGCCAGATCACAGGTGCGGATGCAAAATTTTGAAATTTTGCCTGAAAACTGGGCTAAAATCTAGATCTTATTGAGTTGGTCGTAAAGATCATAATTTTATGTTACTTCACCTGTTTGGAGTTCGGTTATTTGATAAATTGAAAGGTAAGTTTTGGGTAAAAAGCGCAAATGTAGCTGTTTTATTCGATTGCTATTGAATTCAGTTTGTTAGGAATTAAATTGAGGCCATTGTGGCGCAACGGCACACTATATATGGTATGGATGGTTGTGGATTCGATTCCCACTCGCGGGAATGAACTATTTTTATTTTCGCGCTATAGCAACAAGACAAAGTGTTGAGTTCCACCACTCAGCAAGTAATATCTCGACCTACTTGCCAATAAGCGGAGTGAGTGGAGAACTTAATATCTTTAGACTAGGTTCCTTCTGCCTACTTTGCTATGTACTGTATGATAGAGTTAAAATAAAGAATTAAGTGTAAAAAAAGAATAACTGGCTCGAAGGGACAAAATGTTTTCTTTTTTCAATTTTACTTAAACTTTTTATGAAATTAAGGCCAATCATTAACACATACTTAATTGACTATAAATAAATATATCAAACAAAAATTTATAAAATAATATTTATATCGTTTTTTTCTCGAATAAGGTAATCAATTAAAGTTATTTTTTTTCTTAACACTGTATTCTGCCAATAGTAGGTATAGTAGGCAGAGGGACCTAGTGAAAGATACTCCGTTCCTTATTTTACGATTTTTTGAGAAATTGTGTGCTGAGTGATAGAACTCACCGCGCTTTGCTATATTACCAAAGCGAGAAAAAAAAATCCATCGCAGGAATTGAACACACAACCGTCGCGTCTACATTCCCTCGCTTGCCACGACGGCCACAAAAGTAAAAATAAAAATTTAAAATTACCCATTATCTTTCAGATCTTTCACAACTCCAAAACCTTCTTAGAGAAGTTAAATATTGACTCGTGATTTCAAACGCTTTTGATGTTTTATTCATTTCCTGGACTTATTCAAAGATTTCCATTTGAAACTGTTACTGTAATATTAATTACACTAGTTCGCGAACTTTCTATTATATAGAAAAATCTAGTCGAAACTTTCGCGGAGGAATGAGAAGGGATCTTCATTGCTAAAGAACATTGCGAAACTCAACGCCGCGCACTGCTTTGCTCAAGTCGCAAAATCAATAATTTGTTCATATATGTATGTATAGTCACTTTGTTAGATGTGTCCTAAAAATGGAATGGAATTGATATTGGAGTGGAAAAATCTATTGAGAACTTTTACATTCTCTTTCTCATTGCTGAAAAAGTATGTTAATAGAATATAGTAATATATCACCTTAACTTTTATTAATGTACCCACAGGGCGATATAAAATAAATCATATCTTTAGTTTCCAATACACAAACAAATGATATTTTACAAACTGTATTTTTTTTTTGTAAAGTATATAGACAATAACCTAATATTAAGACAGTACATCCTGAAATTTCTAGGCTACTTTTTGACATACATTCCGTTTTAAATGGCAGTGCCACCCTTAGTCTTGTTACGAGAGCGACGAAATCAAAACAATTTATTCCCCCGATTGAAAACCGAACCCACAACTGTCATGTTTAAAAACGACGATACTGCCCACTACGCCGCGACGGTCTATCTATACGATACATACTGTATTTATTAATAGTAGTGAATATCTGTTAATAATATTTGCAAAAAAAAAAAAACATCAATAACTCTTCAGCCAAAGTATCTCGCATTGTACGATTCTGAACTGGGACGAGCACAATAGGTTGTTAAATTTAATAGCAAGCATCGACATGACTGTGTTGAACAAAAGAAACGCTATATTGTAGTATCCTATCTATCCATACTAATATTATAAAGCTGAGGAGTTTGTTTGTTTAAACGCACTAACCTCAGGAAACTGTTGGTTCGAATTAAAGCAATATTTTCGTTTTGTATAGTCCATTTATTGAGGTATGCTATAGGATATTTTACATTACATCAATTGCTTCAATGTAACCGAATGTACCTGCAGTCTGTTATATCAGTTACTTAGAATGTGTGATCTTATTGTCTGTTTAATCTCAGGAACTAATGGCTCGAATTTATAAAATAATTTTGTTTTGGATAGTCCATTTATCGAGGAAGTCTATGGGCTATATTATATAAATGTTACTTCTTGAAAAATATGTATAAATTTGGTAGAAATTATGTTATCTTACTAGCAGTCAATAATATCAAAATAAATTAAATCATTTAATTTTATTTCTCAGTAGATCAAAAGTTATTGACATTTTCTTTGTTTGATATTCTGAAACATTAAATTACTTTTTGAAATATTATATTTATTCTGTAACTGTATACTTAATAGTTGTGGTATCGACTCTCAGTTCCGAGAGATGGAATATTTTAATTTGAGCGGACCGTGTTACGTGACAAGACAAAGCGAGGCGTTGAGTTATATATGACTCAACACGAAATACTTAAAAAAAACAGTGTGTGGGGAACGGAGAGTTTCAACACTAGGTTCCCTCTGCCCATCCTGATATGTCTGTTACAGCGTGAAGCTAAAAAAAAGACATCTATCTCTTTTTCTTTCCACAAACAAATATGATTATAAAAGAGTTTTTAAACGATAAAAAAAAATTAAATGCATTCGCTCCTAACAAAGGCCTTTAAACCAAATCTAAAAAGAGAAACCGAGTTTATATTTTTCCAAGACACTGCCTTGTATTCTTTTGCGGTCTGCAAGTTCGTTTAAGTATGAAAATTGGTCAAGCGTGAAGTGTTCCCATTTTGCAAAGGGTTCTATACTTTTTAGGGTTCCGTAACTCAAAAGATAACATTAAAACCTTTATAGGATCACTGTATTGTCAGTCTGTCTGTCCGTCTAACAAGACCATTTTCCTCAAGAACTCGTGAAAGCTGAAATGAATATTCAAATATCCAGGTCTGTGGTCCTTGGAGTACAGAAAAAAATAAATTATTAAGTCACCTCAATTAAAACCACCCTTTTTTGCCTCATGATGTGTCGAATTTACCGCGTAGTAGTCAAAATCTATGTGGATATCCATTGACTTACAAATATCAAATCTAGCAAGAAAAATTTGAAGGAGTACAACAAATACAGAAAGTAACACACAAATAAAACAAATGAAAATTTAATTATATTACAAAAAAAAACCATAACTTTATATTTATAATTAAAAAAAATTAAATTAAATTAGCTTCACGCTGTATCCCGCACACAGCAGGGTAGGCAGAGGGAACCTAGTGTTAAGACACTCCGTTCCCCACTTTCTGCCGAATTCTGGAGGCATTGCGTGTTGAGTGGCAGAACTCAACGCCGCGCTTAACCTCGATACCAGAGCGAAGAAATGGAAATATAAATTTAAGTAAATATTTCATCTCCTCGAGTGGGGATCGAACCCACAACCAGTCGGTTTTGCAGTCACACCTCGTGCCGCTGCGCCACGACCGGCCTCATATATTTGTAATTAATTCCATATAAAATAACTGCATATGACTGCAAACTGAAGCTTGTCAAGTTGTTTATAAGTTACACTTCTCGTTGACCTACAATCATGAAATGGTACGGAACCCTCGGTGGACGAGATCGACTCGCATTTTATCGTTGGTTTGCCCACTATATCTGCACAGCAGGGTATGCAAGACTAACTTAACACTAGTTAAGATACTAAAAAACGTTAACTTTCTTTTTTGTAGTTTCACGCGTTATCCCACACACAAGAGGGGAGTAAGAGAACCTACTGTAAGGACACACTTCTCTGTACTTTCCACCAGAGTTTGGGATACTGCGTGTTGATAATATACTCAGCCGAGTGGAAATCGAACCTACAATCATCACGTTTTAGTCATACATTCCTCTGCGCCACGAGACGCGAAAATTATAAATTGATAATATTTTATCGATTTCAATTAAACACAACAAATTTTCAAGTAAACACTAGTTAAGGCAATCTGTCGGTGCCTGCGACAGCTGCGGTGTGGCACAGCGTTGGACTATATACATGATGATTGTGGATTCGATTCCTACAAGATAAAGCGCGGTGTATAATTTCATGACTCTAAAAGCAATGTTTTGAAAATTACTCGGTGCGTGGGAAACGGAGTGTTCTGACACTACTTTCCCCCTGCCCACTTCCGTTATATGTAGAACACAGCGTAAAGCAATTTGTTATAAGTATATAATAAAATGCGAGTGTAATTTTTCAGCTCCACATTACATTGATAAAGTGGAACCATTTGTTAGAAATCAATTGATAGAGTCCTCGGTATGAGATATTACTTGAAATTCGATTTTCGCTTGAATTTTCTTAGTGATTTTTCAATCGAGAACGTAATAAGATGATGATAATATCAAGAAACTGGCGACACCCGTTTAAACTTATTTATTAATAAATTATACAAAATTGTGGCGTTGAGTTACGCCGATTCACACGCAAAGCTTCGAGCACCGGAAAATAGGGAACGTAGTGTCAACACTAGGATCCCCGTTGCCTACCCTGCTACGTGCGGGATACAGCGTGAAGCATAAAAAAATACAAAATGTTTACATAAATTGTAACCTATATATTATTCTGATGTACTCGTATAAGCTATATTACTGTAAAGTTACAAAGTTACATATATAATACATGTAAAGTTTCACTACTTACCGGAAACTTTATGGACACAGCGTGTTCAAATACAAAGCCTTTCAAGGTTTAACTAAATTTATTAAAGCAGTACTCCCAACCACGCAAAAAAAAAACTATATTTGTGGGGTAATAGGTTCAAGCCCCACTTGGGGTAATGAATTATTTTTATTTCCTCGCTTTAATGAAATAGACAAAGCACGGAGTTGACTTATTCAAAGTAATCAATTCTTTGTCTCTTAGGCAAATGTGTAAATAATAGAAGTGCAATCTCTATATTCTCTCATTAGGGTTCCGTACTTTTTAATTAAAATGGAACCCTTTTAAGATCACTCTGTTGTCCGTCTGCCTGTCTGTCTGTCAAAACCCTTTATCTCAGGAAAGCTTGGAGATATCGAGTTGAAATTCAAACCATATAATCGGATCTACGGTCCCATGATCTCCTAAAGAAAACATATTTCTATACTTACTTAGAAAAAAGAGATGTCCGTTTATATCGCTAAAAACTCGCATTTCGACACTATAAAGGGAATCTAAATTCATAGAATACTTCTGGTTGACCTAGAATTATGCAATTTGGCAGCTAGCGATTATAGGTAGTATTAGTTCAGGAAAGATCTGAGAACTATACATTTGTGGTTAAATCCTTAAAAGGGGGAAAATTTGGTATTCAAGCAGCTAGTTCAAGTGAGGTAGTTGAAAGGGCTCAGTTTAACCTAAGCCTTATTTTCAGAAAAAGCTCGAGACCTCCAATTTTTGTACGGAACTCTCGGTGGGCGAGCCCGACTCGCGCTTGTCCAGATTTTTTTATAAACTCACCAAAAAAAATATAATATTATCCAACAACAATAAGAGAACGAACGGTATGCAATAACTCCACGGCTCCGCCGGACGCTACCGTCGGGATTTCACAGGCGAATGGATTTCCGATATTTTGGACAAATAACGCTTAATACGTGACTTTTAATGAAAATATCTTTGTGTGTGTGTATGTGTATGTAGATGTGTCTGTCTATGTGTGCGTGTGTGAGTGTTAATAAAACTAAAAGTATGAGATGAGTCATATATCGTGTCTATAGAGCCCTGAATCCGCGCTAAAGTCAGTAAATCATTGACTACTGCTATAAGAGTCTGTCTACTAAAAAACAGTTGAGGGGTGCTAGATTTTTTTTTTTCCTATTTGGAGTATTTTAACTGAATCTTTTCGTAGCGAGTATTCTCGTATTGTATAACTTTTTTCTATTATTTCTTATTTCTTTTTAACAGTACAACTCCTTCGTGTGTATATAACGTGACATCGAAGTGATTAGTGCTCAATTGGCACGCTCGAAACGCCATCATAGAAGAACTAAAATGACGCTAAGTTGTTAGGTCAATTACATCATGCTACGGCCACAAAATAACAGGAAACGTATGCACTTACACGTAAGAATTGAATAAAAGAAAATTTCAAAAATATTATTAGAGTTGACGTATCTAAGTACAGTTTTCTTGACATCTTCACGCTGGAGTCTGAACAAAACAGCGCAGGCAGTGGGATCCTTTGAACCTAGTGTTAAGACAATCCGTTCCCATTACAATATAGATATATTTTCGAAATATCGTGACGAAATGATAAAGAAAAAAAAATGAGTTTGAGTGGCAGCCAGACACTCCAAAATCCTATAAGCTATAAGCGCCTATGAGAATATTAGGAGCAAATAGTTTTTTTTACACTAAAGTATATTAAATTTGTAGGCGCTTGTAATTTACAAATGTCTGGTAAGGGGTTAAGACTATGCTAATTTTCTGGCAATAGAGAAAGTCATTGCTAATATTATTACCACCAAAATATAAAAAATGAGCTTTATAATTTAACGAAAGTTAGGTACTAGTTTTTGCATCTAAGCTACCTAACAACTGCCAAAGTAACCACCACCCAACCACCACTCCATATTCCCTGATAATACTAACCAGTGTTGGGTGTATGCGCACAGAAATTTTCAGGCTTTAAAATAACGACGGTCTGGCCCTATTGTTTTATTATTTGCTCTCTGTCTACTAGGTTCATCAGTGTGTTGTCTTTCTCTCAGTTACAGATTATGGTCATCTAAATCTGATATGGTTTGAATTTCAACTCGATATCTCCAAGCGTTCCTTAGATAAAGCGTCTTGACAGACAGATAAACGGACAACGGAGTGATCTTATAAGGATTCCTAAAAGAGAAACTTTCTTTCTAAGAATTACATAATTTCGAATTTAAAAGAGTAATATTATCAAAATGTTAACAAAAAAATAAGCGTCTAAAAATACAAAAATAACTTTCCCTCTGCCTGACGGAGCTTTTTTAATGAATTCTTACAGAAAATGTAATAAGCTGTTAGAATCGAGTATAAGTGACTCTCATTTTTTTACTATATTTATTTAAGACAGTGAAGCTAATTGTGGCGCAGTGGTACAACCGTGCGAATATAAATGCGGTAATGTAACAGATTGTGGGTTCGAATCCGATTCGAGGGGAAATATTTCGTATATTCGCAATTTCGAACTAATAAAATGTCAATGTCAAGTTTCGTCCTTTCATAGTGCCCACTCCCTAACCTGCCAACATGTCAGGTTACAACTTATTAAGTCTCGTACTAAGTAGTTTGTCTGTGCGTGTTGTAGTTTCTGCTCATTTTAAAGATTACGTGGTTATATTGCAGAATTCTCAAACTTCACTTATTTAAATCTATCAGATAGCTATTAAAATTTTGCTTATCGCATTGTACAAGCGTTTTTCTTCAATTGAATTGAACCCACAATTATCATTTACAGTTAAACTTACACTGCTACACTAACTTTCTACGATTTTAATTTTTTAGCTTAATCACAAATAAAGCAGGGTAGGTAGAGAAAAATCACTCCATTTCTCACTTATTATCCTATTTCTTAGACATTGCGTCTAGAGTGACGCAAAGCAACGCCGAATGAACTTTATTACTAAATAATTTGAAAGTAGAACAAAAACAATTTTTTCTCTAAAAATTACCTCAAATTTGAACCTAAGACTACCTACACTTTAATAAGCTTACTTAAGTATTTAGGTTATAACAATATAATTTACGCTAACATTCATTTAACCTAGTTTCTACGTACAACCGTAGACGTGCTACGGCGTAGCGCTAGTGCTACGGTAATCTCTACTGTGTTAAATGAAATATATTATAATTATGAATTTAATTTTCATATTTCATATTAATATTAATATAAAATTAAAATTTATTTTATTATATGTAGTTTAAATATGAAATTCTATAAATGGAAAATATAAATTGGTTTTTGTCTACATGTAAGCTTATACTGTAATCATAAGGTTAATGATAAGTTCACAAGCGTGCGACTACAAAGGCGATAGTTCTGAGTTCGATTCCCCTAAATTTTTAATATTTTTATTTCCTCGTCCGGTGACGACGTAAAGCAGGGCGCTGAGTTCCACCACTCAAGACGCAATATAATACATCGAGAATTCGGTAGAAAATGGGAACCAAAATTATTTTAATAGGAATAGATTGTCTTAACTCTAGGTTCCCAGGTTCTCCCCACCTACCCTGCTACATGCGGGATACAGCGTGAGGAACACACTCCGTTCCAAACTTGCTTAAAAATTCTAGAGCCATTGTGTATTGAGTGGTCACCTGAACGCCAAGCTACGCCTACTAAACTAAACGAGGAAATGAAAATGGAAGGAGGAATTGAAATATTGTATTTCCTCGAGTGGGAATCGAACCCATAAACTTTCACGTTTTCATTCACACGATTGTGCTCCTTCACCACGACTGGCCTTAATAAGTTAAAACAATTCAAATTATTTTCTTCATATATATTATATTTTCTCTTTCACCACAGGAAAAAAATCGCGGACACAGGCTAGTAATAAATAAACAAGAGAACACAGTCACTCCGTAAAACACTACAAAACATAACATAAAATACCCGCTTCCCTCCATATTTCATCCTGGACCGAGCCAATCAATTACAGGCAAACAAAGAAACGGTTAGGCTACCATTTGTTGGGCCGACGTGACTGGAATAATGTAGGGTAGTTAACCAACTTCAAAGAAATTGAATATTGATTTTGAAATGCGTTATTCATTTTAGTTTAAACTTGGTTTTAACTGCGGCTTTGCCTGTTTGGCCATATGGAGGAAAAAGCTGAGTATTGTGTATGACACACAAGACTGTCGATAACGTCGTGGCGCAGTGGCAGAAGCATGCACCTGTAAACAAACGGATTAGGCATTCGATTCCCACCCGGGGGTATAAATTATTATTTATGAATATTTTCAATCCCTTCACTCTAGTAGCATGGCAAAAGCGTTCATTCCGCCACTCAACACACAATGCAACGAAAATTCGGCGCAAACTGGACAACGGAGTGTCTTAACACTACGTTCCCTCCGCCTATCCTGCTATATGCGGTATACAGCGTGACGCTCAAAAAGAAACACACACATTCTAAGTGCAGAAGGGAAATGCGACCGCAGGTACAGTGGTATCGAAATGATTAAGGTTTTTTATTATAAAAACCTTAAATGAACTTTACCGCACCTATTTTTTTTAATTCATAAAAGTAGTTTCTGAGAATATCGTGACCAACCAAACAAACCCTTCGGCTCTGTTTGGTTTAATTAATTCCTGTCAATCAACACACAACAACAGTCTTAGACGACGTTACCCTATACTTTTTTAAATATAGTTTCACGCTGTATTCTGCATATAGCACGGTAGAACGCAATGGTCTTATATCAAATTTTTATTCAGGGAAATGAAAATAATTCATTTCCTCGAGTGTAAATCGAACCCACAGCCGTCGCGTTTACACGCTGTCAGTCACACGCTATGCTTTAAAAAACAAAAAGTCATATGAGTACTACATATTCTCTTTCTAAATAAATCATTTATATAAAAATCTCGGGGGATTGTTCGAAAAGCTTTGAATGCATCTAAACAGGGAAGTTCTTTTGAAGATTTTTTCTTAAGCGTGAGACCTTTTGTAGAGTCAGTTTTCAGTTAGTCAGTTCTTCAAGTGGGAATAAGAAATAAATATGATTTAATTTGCACATAAGAAGGAAAACTTGGTCGAAAATGAAGAACGGAGTGTCATGTTCAATCTGTACTAATACATATTTTAAAATTTAAGTTTGTTTGATTGCACGCGTTAATCTCAGGAACTAATGGTTCGAATTGAAATATTCCTTTCATGTTGTTAATCGAGGAAGGATATAGATTTTTTTTAATTTAGCTTCACGCAATATCCCAGGTATAACATTGTAGGCAAAGTGATCCTGGAAATCTAGGCCCATATCCGTCGAGTTCTCGACGCATTGCGTGGTGAACGGCAGAACTCAACTGGTGGGAATCGAACTCAAAGCTGTCGCGTTTATAGACACCGTAAACCCCTAGATTTAAAAAAAATACCTTCATAGAAGGAACCTGGGAGGTTCACAGTATTAAGATATTCCGTTCCCATTAATACACTTGCGTTCCCAATGTATGCTGAGTGGCGGAGCTCAACGGTTTTGTCTCGTTACCAGAGCGAGGAAATAAAAATATTAAATAATTCATTCTCCCGAGTGGGAATCGAACCTTCAACTGTCACGTTTACAGTCTCACTCTTTTTAAATATAAAATAATATACTCTACAATCTACTTACTTACTTTTGTTCAAGCAAAATCAAACCCACAACCTTCAAAGTTTGAATAACCAATCCACATCCAACGTTAGTGAAACGAAAGTTAAAACTTATACTTTGCTATGAAAATTTTTTTTGCAATTCAAATAGAGTCAACTCTCGGAACTTTGAGAAATATTTGCATATATATTTTTTTAAATTTTAAAACTGCGCTCAGTTTTTGTGTTTTTAAGGTTGATTTATTGAAGCTTGTAAGCTTTTAAATTTAAATCTAGCTTTAAATGCGATGGTAGTAGGTTTGATTCCTAATCGGAGGATGATTATATTTAGCTAGTCCCGCAACTTTGCTTAAAATGTTAAATGGAAGTTCCCATTTTCCCCGTTTCCTTAGAAATTTCCAGAAATCTTTTTAGTACCCTACTATTAGCTAGGGTAGGGAGGGTAGGCTTCCCTACCTTAGCTAATAATGCAGGTAGGTTACTAGCTAGCTGGCTAGTATGCTGTACCCCGCAGATAGCTGGGTAGGCAGAACCTGTATATCTAGTGTTAATACACATCTGATCCTTACTTTCCACCGGATTCTGGACGAGTCCAGGAACTCAACGCTGCGCTTTGCCTTGTTACCAGAGCGAGAAATGAAAATATTAAATTTTCATTCCCCAAATGTCTGTCTGTGTGAGTCACACGCTTGTGACATTACACCACGAAGGCCTTAAGTTTTATAGTTAATAATTATATTAATGTCTCCACCATTCGCAAAAATTCTGCAACTCTAAACATAATTTCTTTAAATTCAGCGTATAAAAAAATATAATAGGGAGTAACGTCCACATTTTTATGGTTCCGTATCTCAATATATAAAAATTCTATGTCTATCTGAGTTTATGCTTATTACGAGTAACTAAAAAATATTTAGATATTTTTTTTTCAAAGATCGCGTTGAGGATCAACCTGAAATCAATATCCCGGTCTACAGTATCTAGGAGAACATAAAAGATAAGCTACTATGTCAACTGTTATCTTTATAAATATATATCACAACAACATCTATTCACAAACTTATATTATATTTATAGTTCATTTCATACAAAATAATAAAAGTGCACGCGCTCACAAACTTAAGGCTGTCAACTTTTATGTTACTTTTCCGTTCACCTACAATCGTGAAAAATAGTACGGAACCCTTAGTTTACTACTCAGACTCGCACTTGACCGGTTTTTCCTTACAGCCAACATATTTAAAATGCAAAAAACGTAAAACAAATGAGCGAAATCAACAAAAAGCAATTCATTTAATACAAAATTACACTAGTTACGTGTATAAAAAAGTAACGGAAACGAAACGGAAATGCCAACGTTCAAATCCCCAGGTTAAATATCTCAAAAAGTACCGAGCGGTGCAAAGCCTTTTTCTAACTAATGGAGGGTCGACCTAAATGCACGCAGACAAAAGCAGGTTATCTTCACGTTGCGTGTTTATTTTCACGCTTATGTAACGACGTGTTAAACGATCTATACATGACACTATGAAGAGATTCTTTTGGAATTTGAGTGATTTGACACTATTTTCGTTTTATCTATACTTTAACGACGTTGTCATGGTGCAGGGGCACAGGCTTGTGTCACGTAAACAAGATGATTGTGAGTTCCATTCCCACCCGGAGGAATGAAATATTTAATATTTTCATTACCTGGCTGTGGTAACGAGGCAAAGCGCGGCGTTGTGTTTCGTCACTCAACACGCAATGCCTCAAAAATTCGGTGGAAAGTTGGAAATGGGAGAAAAGCTGTACGCTGAAAAGTTTATTTAGGTATAAGGTTTAAGTTTATTTAAGTATAAGGTTTAAGCGTACTAATCTCAGGAACTTCTTGTTCGAATTAAAAAAAAGAAACGTCAAGGGAAATATAATTCAACCTGTAGCTAAACTATAACACGTTAATCTTTTCAATGTAACTCACCTTGCCTGCGGTCAGAGCGACCACAGCAGATACACAATTCTTAGTTATCAGTCAGCTTACAGAGAGAACCTAGTGTTAAGACACTCCGTTGCCATTAAGATACTTACGTTCCCCACTTTCCGCCTAATTTTGAAGGCATTATGAGTTGAGTGGCGGAACTGAAAGCCGCACTTTTTATTTGTATATTTATATTTACATTATTGAAAAATAGGTTACCAAAGACAGATGTATATTATATATATTTATTACCAATTCATAATACATATATTATTAAATACGACAAATGTTATATACTGGATAATTTAATGTCATCAAAAACATCCTGTAAAAAAACCCAAGTCTCGCAGCTCAGTCTTTCTACCGTAAAAAGTTGTGAGATCCATGTAATACCAAGTCGGTTAATCTATTTAATCTCTACTTAAAGGACCTTCTGTCTTAAGTTATTACATAAGTTATTATCATGCCAATATTAAAAATATTTTACGTTTTAAACAAATAGATCGACTTGGACATCGCATGAAAATACAATGAATATTACAATGTCCAAGTCGATCTATTTGTTTAAAACGTAAAATATTTTAAATATTGACATGATAATAACTTATGTAATAACTTAAGACAGAAGGTCCTTTAAGTAGAGACTAAATAGATTAACCGACTTGATATTACATGGATCTCACAACTTTTTACGGTAGAAAGACTGAGCTGCGAGACTTGGGTTTTTTTACAGGATGTTTTTGATGGCATCTCACTTCTTTTTGTAGAGTCCTACTTTTTGGTACCTATCTACACTTATTATTTTCTATTATACAGTAATAATGATTCATTAACTGCAAATGTAACCTTGTAATCCTATACATTTATATGGGATTACAAAGTTATTCATGCAGTTGGTGTATTTAGGAAACTGGACCGAAATTACAAAATATTTAAGTTTTCCTATGATCAAGATACTAAACTCTATTTGTATTCTAAATTTGAAGCTTCTATGTCGGCAAGAAGTGCCTTGGACTTTTGATGATCGGTGAGTCAGTCAGTGAGTGACAAAATTTAGAAACTTTAACAAGTTGTCATTCTTAAACTACTGGTTCAAATTGACCGAAATTTTAAATATAGCGTGTTTATATTATGCCTGATTAGTTACTAAAAATTCAGGTATCTTGTTTTATCCACAACGAAATCATAGGGGGGTCGAAAATGGCCTGAATTGCTTCGAGAAAAGGATGGTACGGCAGTGCCGCTTTTTTTTGCTCGACTTGGCGGGGGCACTGCCGTGCCCCCAGATATACAAATAAATAACTGGCCACCTCTAATTATTTTAGAATATTTTTGATCGGCGGAATTAAGATCGGCCTTTGTTCTTGTATGGTCCTTTACCTTGCTGGAAGAGGTGGAGGTGCAGGGTAAAGTGATGATATAACTGCACATTTAAAAACTAATTATAAATGATGATGAATATAAAACAAAATAAATGAAAAACTAAATGAAGTGTATTATTTAGAACTAATGTCGTATGAACATTGAGAATTATAATGAAAAAATATCTTGACTGTATTATGCTCATAGTTTATTCCGCACAGCAAGGGAGGTAGAACCTAGTGTTAAAACACTCTGCTCTTCATTTCCCGTTCGATTTTGAGGCTTTACCTGTAATCTACAAGAACTAAACGCCGCGGTTTGTTTCGAAAAAGCGGAGAAGTAAAAATTTATTCACACATCCGATGCAGTGCCACTGCGACACGAAGGTCCCTTTACGATGTAATACAAAGATGTTCTTAAGATATTTGGTTTTGCTCCCTGACCTAATTACAAATAGGCAGCCACTGGCAAAGAGGTGTATCCTTATTTGGTCAGAATTAAAACAGTTCATTATATTATATTTACTATAACATTATGAAATTGAAAATATAATAGAAGAAGAATATATCTTAACGGTCGGTTCCCTCTGCCTACCTAGCTATGTGGGGAATACAGTGTGAAGCTGATTTAATTTTTATTTTTTTTAAATATCTCATCTCATTTATTTGCTCTGGTAACGAGACAAAGCGCGTCGTTGAGTTCCGCCACTCAATACGCAAGGCTTCAAGAATTCGGCGATAAGTCGGAAACGGAAGTATCCGCATGGACACGGAACAATAGGTTCCCAGGCTCCCTCTGCCTACCCTACTTTTGAGAAACTACATGAAGCTTAAAAATATATTCAAGACTATATGCTTCAATTGATAGGAATAACTTATTTTTCCTTAATTCTAGTAAAATTCTAATTTCATTTATTAAATATTAGTGTTTCCTTGCCGTTCATAAATTTTTTTATTTACTGTGTTCGACATATCGATACCCTAATTATACAATGCAAGAAAAATAATCAAAAACGCTATATTATTTTTTGCAGACCACTTATTATGAAGAATTGATAAACAGCGGGAACCTAATGTTAAGTCACATCCGTTCCCCACGAATCACATAGCTTTCCATACATTACATGTTGAGTGTAACTTAACGCCGCACTTTATCTAGATACCAGAGCGAGGAAATTAAAATAATGCATTCTCTCAAGTTGAACTCACAACCATCGCGTTTAGAGTCAAGTCTCAACACATCCATATATGACTATAATTTATTACAATCTAAAAACTACGGTACCCTAAAGCGAGATGCAGCATCCGCAATGGATATCAGCCAAGATCTCAAGAAAACCGGAAGATGGTAGACGCCAAGACTGTTATCACCAAAATGAACTATTTAAATAGATTACAGAATATTTGCCAAAGAGTTTGATCTATTTTTTTTATTTATTTTATTGAAAAAAAAAATAAAGATAGTGGCGCAGTGTGACAACGTCTGATTGTAAAGGTAGGTGGACAGAGCGCGGCGTTAAGTTTCGGTGCTCAGTACGTAATGTTTCAAAAAAAAATAACGGAAATGAGGGACGGAGTGTTTAGAAAAGGATTCTGTGATAGAGAGTAGCTATTTCTCCATTGACGTTCTAGGGTTTCGTACCCAAACGGTAAAACGGGACCTAACTACTAAGACTCCGCTGTCCGTCCGCCTGTAACGAGGCTGCTTCTCATGAAATCTGATAGTTAGTCATTTGAAATTGAGATTACCCATTTCTATGGTTTCTATAACAACAAATACTAAAAAACAGAATAAAACAAATATTTAAGACTAGAGGGCGCGCGCGCGGCTTCGCCCACTTATTAGGAGTGAATTCTAAAAAAAACACGAAACACGTGTGCAATAAAATATTTTTAACACTCTGAATTTAAATTTTTATAAAAATCGGTGGCAATTTAAAGATTTTTCCATATAAACTTTCAACTCCTTTTTCAACCCTTAGGGGGTGAATTCTTAAAAATCATGAAACACGTGTTCAATGAAATATTTTTAAGAGTGTGAAGTTCAAATTTTATAAAAATCGGTACAGATTAAATTTTTTTTCCATACAAATTTTCAACCCCTATTTCATCCCTTTAGGGTAAAAATTTTTCAAATTCCCTTCTTAGTGGATGTCCAGAATATGAAAATAAACATCTGCCCAAATTTCACGTTTCTACCATCAGCGGTCACGGCTTTGTGTGCGTCTTACCTCAGTCAGTCAGCACAAGTCCTTTTATATATATAGATTCCTATACAACAAACATGATTTTTTTGCTAGTTTTATGGATAATGGTATATATATATAACCTTCGTCCTATTCCGACTAGCAGCCGGTTTTTTAGTTGATTTCGAGCAAAGAAAAAGAAATCTTGGTTGCATTTATTTAATGAAACTGTAAGCAAATTAATCGCGTATATTTACAATTATACCTTATTTAAAATATTGGAAAACCGACGTTTCGATCACTTTGCAGTAGTCCGTGGTCACACGCGGTGGTCGACTGTAGTGGGATTTATCTGCCTCAATTATTATATCACATTACCGCCAACTATTTCTTAGCTGCCTCAATTTCTTAACTTATTATGATTTTATTAACAATATCTATTTGTTTTTCACCGTTTTAAGATAAAGCTCGGTGTTCAGTAGCACCACACAATGTCTCGAATTTGGACAGTGGGAGAATGAGCGTCTTAATATTAGGTACTCTTTGCCTATATAACATAAAACTCATACACCAAGGTATAATCAGATGAAAATACAGGATGTTCACTAAAACAGTTCTTTGTGTTTTAAAGGTTTTTTTTAACAAATTCTAAAGGCAGAATCTCTATTAATCTCTTTTTAAATCTCCTATTAATTTCCATCTAATCTCCAGCAATTTTGTAACCTATTGTTTGTGTGAAACTCATCATTTTTTGTTAATAAAGTTGTATGAAAGAATGACCTATTTTATTAGATATGTTATAAAATAGTCTCTAATCTCTTTGATTTGAGGTCGTGACGTAGTGGCACAATTTGTAGCTGTAAGCGCGACGGTTGTAGTTTCGATTCCCAATTTGGGGGATGTTAACGTTTTGTTGGGTTACCAAACCGAGTAAATGAAAAATAATTCATTTATTCGGTTTAGGAAACAAACAAAATGCAATGTCACGAAAACTGAACGACGCATAGAGAACGGAGTGTCTTAGCATTAGATAATTAGCAATAGTGAGAAGCTAAAAAAATCAATAAAATAGACTTAATTCCTTTCATTCATGTATTTTTGACTATTACAATTTTCATATAGATTTACGCTATATCCCCCTATATAGTAGAGTAGGTAGAGCTTCGTGTTATGACACTCCGTTCCCCAAATTTCCGAGATAATGCGTGCTGAGTGACGAAACTCGCACGCGTTATATCTTGTAACCAGACCGAGGACGAAATCAAATCATTTCCCCAAGTGGGAATCGAACCCACAATAGTCGCTTTTACAGTCCCACACTGTGCCACTCCACCACGACTGTTCTTTTTATAAAATAAAATAAAAGTTAAACATATTAGTAGTAATTTTGTGAATGTCAACCACAAAACGCTCTAGGGCTGTAATTTATTAAAGAAAATTACAATTTGAATAAGTTGTAGTTTCTGAGTTGATTGAAATGTTAGAATTTCTGATAACTATCGTGGCGCAGCTATACGGCAAATGAATTGGGGTAACAGGTTCAAATTACATTCAGGGGTAATTTTATTGTATTTGCGCTACCTGCGTTTAGTTAGACAATAGGTTGATCGTAGTAGTTCCGATGTACTTATGAAATATTTTCATTTTCCCACTATGGTAGGAGATACCATGGCGTTAAAACCACTCATCAAGTAATGATTCGAGAATTCAATAGAAAGTGGGAAACAGAAGTGTCTTAATGGGGACAGAGTATCTTATACGGGATACTAGGTTCCCAGGTTCCTTTTGCCTACTCTGACGTGTGCGAAATACAGCTAAGCTAAAACAGATAAAATAAACTAAACACATAAAGCTTAAAAAATTGAGTGGTGCGTGGGTAACAGAGTGTCTGGACACTAGCGTATGTCTGCCTGCCCTACTGTATGCGGCGTGAATCGTGAAGTACAATAAAATTAGACAATATACGATGTTGAATTCAGCCTGACACGTGTATGTATCTAATAGAAGCAGGATGCGTAATGCGCAAAATGAATACTAAAATACAAAATATATTCTTAAATCTATTTATTGTATTTGTTTTATTTCAATCCTCAATTTTCTACCACTAACTGAGGACAGTCGTGGCGCGGTGGCACAAGGGCGCGACTGTAAATGTGATGGTAGTGGGTTTGGTAAGTTAATTCTTAAAACTAGTTTTTCAGGTTGCTATGTGCGGGCATAGCAGGGTAGGCAGAGGGGACCTGCATACAGCGTAATGGTAAAAAAAAATAGATGATTTTCAAAATTTAAAAAAAGAATAGATGATTTTCAAAATTTTAAAAAAGATATCCATCTTGACGCGGTGAAATGTCTCACTGTAAACGTGACGGTTGTGTTTCGATTTCTGCGCGGAGGGCTGAATTATTTTTACCCTTTGTAGAAAACGTGTAAATATATTTACCCTCTTTTTCTAAAAAAATACTTTAAATAAAATAATATGTAAAGAGATAATATTGTGTTTAATGTTGAAATATTTTGTTATCAGCACGTGTCTAAATGAATCGAATCATCGAAGGGCAATTGATAAGTTGCAGTAAAAAAAATAGCAACTCTGGCCAAACTATCTTTATATTGAGAATAAAAATACAAAATATTTCATTTCCTCGAGTGGGAATCGAACCCACAATAATTTACAGTTGCACTCGTGCCCCTGCGCCACAACTGACCTCAAGAGATATTTCATTAGCAATTAAATGCCTACGACGTAGTGTACAAAATATACTTGAACAAAAAATTTGCTAACTATATATAATCCATAGCTTTTACGCGTTAGTGACTTCGCTCGTGTTATCAAATGGAAATAACCAATAGTGATCTCTGAAACACGAAACATTCTATGTGGCCGAGGTAGCTTTGATCCCCTCAATAGTTCCTGAGATTACCTCGTACAGCTGAACAAATTGTACAGCTTCATAATATTTGACGTTCTTTTTAGCGTCGTGTATGCCACACACTGCAGGGGTAGGCAGAGGGAACCTAGTCCTAAGATACCCCGTCCACAATTTCCGCAGAATTCTGGAGGCATTGCGGATTTAGTGTCTTGCCTCGACAGCAGAGCGAAGAAATAAGAATATTAAATATTTCGTTTCCTCGAGTGGGAATCAAACCCACAACCTGTCGCGTTGACAGTCACACGCTTGTGCTCCTTTGCACCTTTGCCTCCATAATATTAGTATAGACTGCGAAACTCTCCTGAAATATGAAATCCACTCAAATCTTTGTTTAAATCATATAAATGTTGACAGAATAATTAGTATTGTTAAATGTATTATATGTTATATAGATTTACATAATATAGAGCTTTTGCCTGACTGTGAAACGGTTGTGGGTTCGATTCCACTCGTGGGAATAAATTATATTCATTTTCCTTGCTATGGTAACAAGACAAAGCTCAGCGTTGAGTTCTGCCACATAGCACGCAATTGGGTATGAAATGGAATGTTTTAACACAAATTAAATTAAATCCAAAAATCATTGAGAGTAATAAGACTGTCGTGGCGCAGCGGCACAGAATCTGTCTGTGAAACGGTTGTGGGTTCGATTCCACTCGTGGGAATAAATTATATTCATCTTTCTTGCTATGGTAACGGTGTGGTAACAAGACAAAGCACAGCGTTGAGTTCTGCCACGTAACACGCAATTGGGTGTGAAATATAATGTTTTAACATAAATTGTCCTCTACCTACTCTGCTATATACGGGATACAGCGTGAAACTGAAAACATGTAGAGATACGAATACATACAGACACAAAGAAAGTTCTCATATCGTATTAAATATTACATTTTCAACATATACACTTGTTTCTTACATGTACAAGCAATACATGAATACATTAAAGTACAAATATATAAATGTGCGAGCCATACAAAGGCCCATCCAATATTAACGTAGAGCTAGACAAAAGATTTTACTACTTCACGCTCATGAAGCGCAACAGATTAAAAAGTTCACATAAATTTTAGATCATATTACGATTTTTTGGTTTGTATGGGATTGTATGGAACACATTATATGTTAGAATCCAGGTGTATCAACTAGTATTGTATAAAAAATTTAAGCGCATCCGTGCTACGTCAAAATGGCTACACAAATCTACTTACTACTTCTGCTATCGCAATCCAGTGCTGGGAACAAAGAAACTCGTACCCCCCACCCCTACCATATATAGAAATTAAAAAATCACATTTAAAAATTGGCAACACTCTATATATATAAGAAATAGTATAAAATATTTAAATAATCAAAAATTCACTAAAAAGAGCTACGAACTTTGTGACCACAACCGAGTTTATTATTTAACCAATTAAATTTCCAGTTATTTCGCAATTAACAAGTAATTATAATCAATTGGTTCATATTATTTAATTTTTCTTTGTTTTTTTTTATTATGTAGAGACAGAGAAAGCGCACCGCCTCCGTTGAGAGCACGAAGCATACTGAAGCCTGAACTCTGCAGGGCTGTATGCATTGATTAGGCGTAGCTCAGTCCATACGTTTGTCTCGCTCACTCCCACACATCTTTTTTCTCCTTCCCCCGCACGGAGAGACGGTAGAAATGAATTTTGGCATCGCAAATGCTCAATGGTTCTCAACATTAGTGAATTTTATTACTATATGTGTTTTTTTTAATCAATATTTGTGTTTTTAAAATTGTTCCCACTGTTTTTTTATGCAGAATTCTAGAAAGTATTTTTCTATCAATATTTTATATGGAGCATGCAAGCGAGCACTAACCCCTAGTAATCAATTAACACCAATGTAATATGTATGTTAGTTAAGCAAAATCTACTTAACTCTGTTTAATGAAACATCGCAGTAATAAATTGCTGTATATGTTATTGCTTCCTTTCTAATGAATAGTATCGTAGCATGGTGATTGGTCACTACTATTTTTCCGTACTCTTTAAAATGAAATACGTAACACTTGAAAGAGAAAATAGTAATTTCAAAAATACCAGAAAATCCAATAAAACATTAACTTTCATTAAGTAAAGTCATTTTAATATACGATAAATACTGATCAACGAAGAATTGTGTATGACACATGACACATTTTAAGTGCTAAGAGTAACGAACTGCAAGTATACTAAATGACAATCGTAAATATAGCCAACATTCATTCTTGATATTTTGTTTGGAGGCTATTTGTGTCAAGGCACACCGTTTCCATTAAGTCAATTCCGTTCTCCATTTTCCGACTAATTCTAGAGTCATCGTGTGTGGAGTGGCGGAACTCAACACCGCGTTTTGCATTACCAGAGTAAGGAAATGAAATTATAAAATATATTATTTCCTCGAGTGAGAATCAAATCCACAACTTGCCTCATTTTTGCCCTTGCGCCACAATTGGCCTCTTAATGAATGGTTAATCTAATACGAAAAGAATATTTCTAGACAGTAGTTCCCGAGATAAGCTTTGAAACCAACGAATTCTTCAGCTTTTTAGTATTAATATAGAGTATAGATTTCTCGCTTTGTTTAACAAATTGTATGTCTCTACAGTCTCTATTCCTAATTAAAATCTTGTTTTTACCAAAAAATATTTTCGTGTACGTTCCAAGTAAAATACTTCAAGCCATGAATGATTAAGTAACTCAACCTATTTTCCGTTTCAACACTGCTGGATGGAAAAAAAAATCTTCAACTTTGAGAAACGTAGTACCACGCACTGATTATTACATACATACATTTTTATGATTCATATTATGGGCTGAACCGATTTGGATGAAACTTCGCAATATATTGTGTAATTTATTTCTTCATATATATACACAATACATACACTAGAAAAAAATATTTGCCTTTTTTATCTACACACGTAATAGAACAGAGGCAGAAGAACCCTAGTGCTAAAGGCATCCCATTCCTTACATTTTGCCTAATTTTCTATACTGTAGTTACATATTGCTACTTATTATATCTTTTTTAATATATATATTTTTTTTTACAGCACACAGTGCTAGTTAATATATTCAATTTTTAATTTTCTATACTTTATGAAAGAGAAAAAGCACAAAATCCCTTAACATGTTGGTCAACCAGACCAAATACTTTTCTGTACTCATTAAACCTAAAACTTGTAATTAAAAAAAAATGGTAATTTTAAAGTAAGCAAGTACTTCCAACTCGCTAACGAACTGACCAGGAATAGGTTTAGTTAATTTGTACGCAGTGTAAGTGAGAGCGAGAGGTATAACAGTAAACTCTCCATAGTTTCCTAAAACATTTCGGCTTGTCTAAATCGAATTACTGGTTTGAATTAAAAAAAAAATGTTTGTGTTAGACAGACCATTCGAGTAAGGAGGCGTTATAAAGCTATATAATATGAAATTTATAGTTTTTGTATAACAATGTACTCGTATATACTACGGCCACAGTTACCTCGGGTATTTAGAACGTGTTATGCGTCTTTCAAAAAAAATTATAAAACAGAAAATTTTATAACAAAAAAATATTAAACTATACACAACTATTCATTGTCAAAGGCCAGTCGTGGCGCAGGGGCACAAAGTGTGCCTGTAGTCGCGACTGGTTGTAAGTTCGATCCTGACTCAAGGAAATTAAATATTTATTTACATTCATATTTTCATTTTTGCGCTCTGGTGGCGATGTAAAACACGACGCTGAGTTCCACCACTCTCTGACTATCCTGCCCTACCCTGTTGTATGCGGGATACAGCGTGAAGCAGATTTTTTTTTAATTAATTATCATACATAATTCTTGCCTATACTAGAGGGTGAAGCAGCAAGCAGAACCCAGTAATAGCATGGAGTGACTATGTCACGGGACGTGATCGGAAGAGAACCGCTATATGGACTTAGTGATAATACATACATTACTTTTAAAAAAAGACATTTAAACTATAAAAAAATGCTGTAATGTTCCTCTATTAGACTATTTTTAATATTTTTTTAGCTGCGAAGGCAGCGAATGTATAAAGAATGTCAAGACACTCCGTTTCACTTTCCGCCAGAATTTGAGATATTGAGTGTTTAGTGGCTGAATTTACCGTCACAACGCCACGACGGTCTCTAGATACTTAAACGGAAATTTCATTCTAGTTTCATGGTTCATACAAATATTTTTCTATTATGAAAGACATTTACTTAAAGCACTGTAGAGTTCAAATTTGAATATTGTAAATGGTTTTTTTTAAAGTGCATTTGAGAGTTTTAGTTTTTTTTAACTTCACGCTGTATCCCGCATATATTTTCATGGGCTACTGTTGAGGCATTCCGTTCTCTACTTTCCACTTGATTTTCAAGACGGCAAGTAAGTGAAAGAACGTGCCTTGGTACCAGAGAGAGGAATTGAAAATGATACATTCCTCCAAGTCGAAATCGAACCCACAAACGTCGTGCTTACAGTCGAACATAGTACCTCAACACTTACTTTTTTTCTATATATTTTTTTGCCAACTTTTTTTTTTATTTCATTGCCCCGAGAAAGAATCAAACCCACAACTTTCGTATTTACGGTCGCACGTTTGTGCCCCTGCGACATGGCGGCATCTGAAGCAGGTGTATATAAAAAAAAAACATTTTACGTAAAACAAAGTGGTTTATCTGCATGTTCCCAACTTAAGAACATATTATGCTGTGAAGTTTAAAGTAGTAGAGTGTCCATTATTTTTAATATTTCTATGCAAACAAAATGCACTTAATGGATCGCTTAATACATTCTCTGTATTGAAACAATTATAAATCGTTACTCAAGAATTCATTACCTAACTGGGAATCAAACCCACTACCGTTGCTTTTTCCAGTCACTGACCGAAGCCTATTTCTTACAATATGGGTACTAGAGAATTCATGAAATGCTCCAAAATATTTTCACTACACCAACTTGTAGTGGCCGTAAACAGCAATAGGAATTAATTATTTTCATTTTCTCGGATTGCGAGAGGAAGCACGGCGTTCAGATCTGCCATTCAACACACAATGTCTCGAAAATTTAGAGGTGCATGGGAAACGGATAGTTTTAAGCGGCGGATATGAATATACTAAGCGTAGCATTTGCTACGGCGTAGAGGGTTTGAACAAAATAAGACGAAAAAATGGTAAAAAATATACATATAATAAACCCAATGTGGTACGATGTCGAAGTGTCTGTCTGTGTGTGACGAGTGGAGGTTTCATTTTGGCGAATATTTTTTAGCTTCACGCTGTATCCGTGTATCGGGGTAGGCAGTAAGAATCTGGGAACCTGTGTAAAGACACTCCGTTTCTCACTACCCGCCAAATTCTAGAGGCATTTTGTGTTAAATAAATATTTTGAAATAATCACGCTGTATCCCGCACACAGAAGGGCAGGCAGAGGGAACCTAGTGTAAAGACACTCCATTCCCCACTTTCCGCCGAGTTCCACCAGTAAAAACGCAATGCCTCCAGACATTGCGTTTTTACTGGTGGAACTTAATGCCGCGCTTTGCCATGCTTCGACACCAGAGCGAAGAAATGAAAATATAAATGTAAATAAATATTTCATTTCCTCGAGTGTGGATCGAACCCACAACCAGTCGATTTTACAGTCACACTTTGTGCTCCTGCGTCACGACTGGCCTCAAAAATGTTTTGATTCAGAAATTTCAGAGATTAGGTCTTTCAAGCAAACACTTTCATATCTAGAGATAAATATGTCTAGTTTTAAGGCGAGCTTAAGTAGCAGATAAACAAATGAAAATATTTATAGCTGATAATTTCGATGAGGCCAGTCGTGGTGCAGCGGCACGAAGTGTAAAATCGACTGATTATGGGTTCGATCCCCACTCGAGGAGATGAAATATTTACTTAAATTTATATTTCCAGTTCTTAGCTCTGGTGTCGAGGCTAAGCGCGGCAGTGAATTCTGCCACTCAATACGCAATTCCACCAGAATTCGGCAGAAAGCGGGGAACGGAGTGTCTTAACACTAGGTTCCCTCTGCCTACCCTGCTGCGTGCGGGATATCTGATTTAATTTTTTAATTTGATAATTTCGATAAAGTTGAAGTACTAATATAAAAAAATGTAAATTTAGATAAAAGAATGTCTCTCTGCCTACACAACAAAGTACCAGAAACTTAAAATGAGTTACAATGTTCTTGTACTTCATCAAAATATTTTTATTTTATTTTTTTGGCTTCACGCTGTATCCCCCTCATAGCAGGATAGGCCGAAAGAACTTGGAAATGGATGAAACCTATTAAGACATTTCCATTGCCCACTTTCCGCCCAATACTTGAGGCACTGTGTTGCGTGCCGCGCGTAAAGCGCGTTGCCAAAGCGAGGAAATGAAAATATTAAATATGTTATTTCTTTAAGTGGGAATTGAACTCACAACTATCGCGTTAACAGTCGCATGCTTGAGCCCCTGAGTGCCAACGGTCTCAAAAAATCTCAAATGATATATACATACCGGTCAATTTTCGAGTCATGAAGTAGCAGAACTCATCGCCGCGCTTTGTTCAGAACAAGGAAATAATATTAATTCAATCCCCCGAGAGGGAATCGAACCGCTTATAACCGCCGCAGCCTCACGCACTAGCGTTGCGAATCCAACGTTAAAACATTCGATATACAGCTGCATTGGTAAGATTGAATTAGAAAATGATTACTCTAGAGGCCAAAATTATATGAAAAGGTAATAGATATTTCAATTTTTGAACATCAACAAAAAGCAAAAATGAAATTTAAATATTTACACCAATATCAATGATGTAAATATTTCAATTTCATTTTTCAACTTATTAGAACTCGAATTAAATAACAAAACTATTAGTACTAACAAGACAAATAAAACTACAAGCTGCTCTGTGGAATTTCATTTTTTTTAGCTTGGAACTGTATTCCACATATAACAGGGAACGTAAACTAGGGCCATGACAATCCGTTCTCAAAGTACATCACAATTTTCGAGACATTGAGGGATAAGTAGCGGAACTTAACACCGCGCTCTTATCTTGTTACAGAGGGAAGACATTAGAATAATTCATTCCCACGACTGAGAATCGATCCCACAATCATCGCGAGTATAATTAGTCACTTGCCAATCAAAGTCGTATCGCAAGTACTAAGACACTAGAACTAGACACTGGGCAACTAGAGCATGCAACTAAGCATGCATATACACATATTCCCCTGAATTGAACCTACGATCATTGCGTTTACAGTCTGGTACCGCCCCACTGTGACATGACGTCTATATAACAGAATAATAAGGAAATATAAATGTAGCCGTTTGAACGTGCTTGATTGAATATCATGGTTATGAGCTCAAATTTATTTTCGGATATATTTATATTAACAATATATGAAATGTTTTACACACACACACACACATATATATATATATATATATATATATATATATATATATATATATATATATATATATATATATATATATATATATAGAGATTATTTGAATAAATCGGCTTCACGCTGTATCCCGCACACAGCAGGCAAGGTAAAGTAAAGGCAAGCAGGTAGGTAAAGGGAAACCTAGTTTTAAAACACTTCGTTCCTTACTTTCCGCCGAGTTCTGGAGGCATTGCGTGTACAATTGACCTCATATTTCTTTTATCTATACTCACTAATATTATAAAATTGACAGCTTATTTCCTTGCACGTCCCAATCTCAAAAAGTATTAAACTATCGGATAGGTATCTGGATAGTCAATCCATTTATCGAAGAAGGTTATAAGCTATATTACATAACATCGTATAGATGATGACCCACTGTACCTGCGATCAGTTAAACCTCCTGCACTTAGACTTAAGACACTCCGTTCCCAAAATTCAATCGAATTGCGTGCTGAGTGGCCGAACTCAACGCCGCGCTTTGCCCCGTTGCCAGAGCCAGGAAAATATTATATATTTTATTTCTCTGTCCTAGGCCAAGCTAGTATACTTTACAAAATTAAACCTACAACCATCGCCCACAGTCAAACACTTCAATATCGTACCACGATGACGTTATTCTATGTATTTTTTTACGATTTTTCCCTTTTTTGTTCAAATCCGCTACGCCGTAGCAAAATGCTACGCTTAGTACATTCATATTGTGGAGTTTGTGTATTTCAATTTCCGTTATCGAGAGGTTCATTGTCTATTTGAAATATTAATTGTTAAAGGTTTTTTTGTTTGTTAGTGTATTTTTTTTTGTTTAGTGATGTGTCACTGCAGTGTTGATAGCTGTGTGCCGGTATAAGATATTGCTGTTTTTTTTTATTTCACGTTGTACCCCGCCGCGTATGGTAGGGAGAGAGAACCTAGTGTTAAGACATTTCTTTCTCCATTTTTCTGCTCCTTTTCATTGCGTGTTGAGTGATGGAAAACATAGCCGAGCTTTGTATTGTTACCACAGATAAACTCTTTTTATCGGTACAAAATGAATATTTCCACAGCGAAATTTGAACTCATTATAATCATGTATTCTATATCTCAACAACGAATAGCTACGCGGCGTAGAACGCTGAAAGTTGGCATGTAAGGTATGTTAAAGAGTATAGGAGAGCACTAACAGCTCCTCTCTCCTCTCTTCATCTCGAAATTCCTACGGAGACGAAGTTGCAGGCTACGACTTGTATAAAATATATTGTTTTGACTTCTTAACAAGCGTTCCTTTTTCTTAGAAAATTGTTACTGAAACTAAAGTACACGATAGAAGAGGATGATGTTTTCTTAGCAAATGGTTATTTTGCTGGACAATATTTTGCATCGCTTGCATATTATGACAGGGTAGATCTTAAAACACTCCGTTCTCTATATTCTAATCATTTATTTAAACATTGCGTGTTTAGTGGCGGGACTCAACGCGATTTGTGTACCAGAGTGGGGAATTGAAAATTCAAGCAGGGTGTTCGGAGACAACCTAGTACTAAGGTACTCTGATCTCCATTACCTAAGGTTCGAGACATTTCGTATAAAATGGGGGAATTCAATGCTGTCAGAATCGAACTCACAACTGTCAATACCATAGTCAGATCTATCTATCTATACTTTTATACTTATATGTATGTACAGGGTGTAACGCGATCGACAAATCAACGATGGTCTATGGGTAGGGGACCTCAGTAGCTATCCGTTTCACCTCCATATATGTTCAGCGTAAACGTTCAGTGGTTCAGCAGATATTTGGGAATTTATGATTTTTTAGAAAAACTCAGATTCTTGAAGAAAATTAGCCAATACAGACCAACTGTTGGGTCCGCGGTCTTGATTTTTTTTCTTAATATAACTCAATAATAGGCCTTTCGTATTATATAATAATTTATAACTATCGGTTTATACATCTTGTAGATAACGTCAAAACTAAAATCGTTGTTATAAAACCAAATTTTAAACGTAAACTTTCAGGAGCTGTAGCGAAAAAAAATTAGTAGTGATTTTTTCAAGAAGTAATTTTTAATATTATTTCTTGAAAAAAACTACCGGTATTTGTGTAAAATAATATCTGAAAGTTTCATAAGGCCAGCCTAAAAGACAACTTGTTAAAAAATGTACTTGAATCAAGAAACACTAAATAATTGTTATTCCGATTATGAGAATTGACTACCTTTTCGATTACAGTTTGGTATTTACCGAAGTGTTTGCTATTTTTTACCATTCAACCATAGTCAAACAGTGTTTGTAGTGCAGATATGTCATAATATATTATAGAGCTATCTTATCACAGGAAGTGAATTGGCTAATTTAGACGGTGACAATTGGATCGTGGTTAATATTAAATTACAGGAGTTGTAGTGAAAATATTTCGCAAGTATTTTATTCCCATCTTAAAAACTACTAATATACATAAAAATATTATTTTAAAGTTTAATTCAGGTAGCGTAACAAAATTATATTTAAATGTACTTAAATCAAAAAGTTCGTTCTTAACACTAGGTTTACTCTGTCTACGAGTATATGCAGGATACAGAGTGAAGCTGAAAAAAAGACAAAGCCAAGACAAACTTGTAGGTTAGAATAAAACGTTATTATTGTTTGTCATATCTTATCCATCTGTACTAATAATAAAAATGTGAAAATTTTAATAATGGAATGTTTGTTTCTCTATCACACAAAAACTACTGAACAGATTAAAATGAAAATGTACAGAATCATAGTTTATACATCAGGATAACAGGCTAATATTTATTTCTGTGTACATTTTGTGTAATTTGGCTAAAATATAACAAAAAGTTTAAGCAGGCGAAGCTGCGGTAGGTCACTTGTTTTCTATATAACCCTCAATTTTTGAGGACTTCGGGATGGTTATAGTAAAAGTTCTTGACTAAAACACTTTTAGAACAAACTTCAGTGATTCTTACGCAGCTGCGTCTGGAATTAGCGTTATGTACACACATGGTTTTAAGATGTTTTTATGTTTTTCATTTTTGTCGCTTCACGCTATATCCCGCATACAGCAGGATACGTACAGAGTTCAGTATTAAGAAACTCCGATCTCCGCTTTTAACACAGTTTTGTGTCTACTTGTATAATAAAATCTAACAAACTGATTTGACACAGTTGTAATAATTTTATCATAATGAAACATAGCAGTTAGCTTAGAGGACATTGAGCTGGTCTGATGATGGACCTGAATATTGGAATTCTTCAGAGGTTATTACTAAACCACTCGAGTTTAGGCTCATATAATTTATATCTTCGAGCACATTCTAAAGCACTTGGAGTAGAAGCGTTAGTATTTTTTTTAACTATATATTTTTGTTTCACGCTTTATCACGCATGTAGCAGAATATGCAGGGAGAACCTAGTGTTAAGACACTCCATCATATAAATGCATAAAAACTCGAATAATATTGGTAGTATTTTCATATAGAACAAATTCTGCATAAAAAGATTTTGATCCCTTTTTGACACGTATTCTTCATAAAATGTACTCGTATGAAAATATATTATTTAAGAAACGTAAGCATTTGGCCGAACTGATCGACAGCTTGTATGAAATGAACTGAATATGAAAAAAGGTGTAAATAAATGCGTTTTTATTTATAGAACGCAACGGTTGTATATTCACAATTCCCATATAGCAGGTTAGACAGCTCTACGAACTATTCACCATGAACGGAACAATATTTGAGGCAATGCGTGTTGAGTGGTGGAACTCAACCCCGTACTTTACCTCGCTACTAGAGCAAGGAAACGAAAATAATTATTTTTCATTCATTTTTTTATTAATCTTCACGTTGTATCCAGCACATAGCAGGGTAGCCAAAAGAAACCTGGCAACCTAGTTTAAAGATACTCCGTTCTCACTTTCTGCCGAATTTTTGAGGCGTCGCGTGTTAAATGGCGAAACTTAACGCCGCGCTTTGCCTAGTTACGAGGACAATGAATGTTTCATTCAATCTAATCTATCAATCTAAAATATTTTTTTAAGACACGCTGCATACCTTATATACAGCACAGCGTAGAGAGAAAGAACCTAGTGTTAAGTCCCTCCGTTTTCGCCGCCCAAGATTTTACACAGATATAGCTTGTAATACTAAGATAATAACAATGTTTATAGAATCAGTCGTCTCCCTCTTGTATATGAACCCACAATCGTCGTGTTTACAGACTCACATATTCTCACTAAGTCTCTGGCGTCTTCTATACTATACATGTATACTATATATATATATACTATATATTATATAGGAAAAGTCGGGTAGAAACACAAACATCTAAATACAATTCCCAAAACGCTCGTAAATAAAGGCCATATTACCTTCGTGGTTGTGAAGCGACAGCAAATAAAATTTTTATAATATATTTATTTTTATAATAATCGAAGTAGTGAAGTGATAGCAGGGCAGGCATAGGGAACCTAGTGTCAAAATATTCCGTTCTCCACGAACTGCACATTTTCGAGACCCTCCATATTAATGCCTGAATTGATGAAATTATATACATAAATATACGCGGAAAAACATCTTAAGAAACTGTAAGAAATAAACCTGATAATAAAAGGCACACTTAAAACAGCGCAGAACCGAGTATTTGATATAAACTTTGACGTGATTTTTCAATTTCATGAGACAAATATTCTTACACCATGATATTCACACACACAGATGGAAAACTATAAACTTAATAAGGTTTTTATTTTCTCGTTGTGCAGTGTTACAGCATCAGCCTATAAACGCAACGGTTGGGGTTTGTTTGTTTGTTTTTATTTCCTCGTTCTGGTAGCAAGACAAGCCGCGGCGTTGAGTTCCACTACTCAACACGCAACGTCTAAATAACTGGGCGTCGTGAGTGGTATAGAGTGTCATAAGAGGATACAGTGCTTAGCATACAAAATTACATTAAGAAGAGAAAAAAAAATCATATCTTTTTCTACAAACGCTACACATAGTGACAATCTGTTTGTCTATTATTAAATAAATTCCATTCTCACTGTACATGACTCTTAATACTATGTACATAAGATCTGTATTGTCTTGAAAAATTTCACTTATTTTCAAAGGAAACATAACCTTATGTTAAAGAGAATAAGGTATATAAACTTTCTGTCAAAATATTGATATGCTTTTGGATTGAGTGAGAAACAAATAAGGTAGATTTTTTTTAGCTTCACGCTCTATCCCGCATATAGCAAGGTATTCAGAGGGAACCTAGAGTTAAGTTCCCTCTACTTCCTTAACTACTCGGATAAAGAAATTGAGTGTCATAGCCAAAGAGCGGCGTTAAGTCCCACTACGCAAAACTCACCTTCTAGCTCTTGTAACAAGACGAAACTTCTCAACACGCAATGTCTTAAAAAAAAAATTGATTAACATTTTTTTTATATTCTCGGCTTCATTCTAAGAGTGAGAAAATTATATAATTTAATATTTACATTTTGGTAACGAGCCGAAGCGCGGCGTTGAGCTACGCCACTCAACAGGCAATGCCTCGAGTATTTGATGGAAAATGGCGGCTTCACTCTGATATGCATATTGCATGCAATACATGTATTATACACATCACACATCAAATACGCATCTCCTTATTGAAAGACTCTCTCTTTTAGTGAAAACCGCATTAAAATCCATTCTGTATTTTCAAAGTTCCAAGCGTTTCATAGCTTCCGAGTAAATTTATTTTATACTATGTAAAGAATCATAATTATGTTATAACAATTGAAAAATTTTAGGTACTCGTGTAAGACTTTTTTTCATAAAAAATAATATTATGTTTTAATTTTCTATAAAAAAGGTTCTTTTATACTTTACTGAATAAAAACAAAAGGATTTTCTTGAAGGCCATCGTGGCGAAGAGGCATAGCGAACGAATCTAAGCACGACGGTTGGAGGTTCGGTTCCCACTCAAGTGCAACGTTGACTTCCATCGCTTTATTTGTAATGTCCTGAAAATAGAACGGCCACGCACCATACACATAGCAGAGTAAGCGAAGGGAACCTAGTGTTAAGACTCTCCGTTCCTCATAATCCGTCCAATTTCAACATATTTTTTTATGAAAAAGACAAGTCAAACGAGCATACAGGTCATCTGATAGTAAGTGATTAACGCCGCCCACGACTCTGTCCATTACCTGTTGAATGGCGGAACTCAACTCATACTTTTTTAATTTATTTTTCCTTCACACAGGAATCGATCCCACAACCGTTGCGTTTACAGTCTCACACTGCGCCGCTGCGTCACTGCGTCGCAATAGCATTTTGAATATATAATAAAACAAATAATAGAAATAATATGAAACAAAATATATATTAATATCCATACGTTCCGAACGCTTTGTGGGATATGGACGATAGTATGCGGAATGGAAGCAAAGACCTTTATTTTTGGTAAAATTAATTTAAATTCATCATCAAATGAAATTCGTAACGGCAAAAGCGCGGCGTTGAGGTCTGCCACTGCACTAATGGTAACAAAAAACAGCTCGGTAATTATTCGTCTTTGAAGCAACATTTTTTTTGTATGTTAGAACTTACACACTACAGACGCGGGGCCCGTGCCTTTTGTCAACTTGTTCAAGATAGATATCGGATTACCTTTTGTTACATAATTTACTTAGGGATATTTTATTACAATTATACTATTTTAAAAAAACCTAGTATATATATACTAATATTTTAAAATGATCTAGTTACAGATTTTTTTGTTTTAATAGGATTTTAACTGCCAATCTGAGGTTAGAGAGAGAGAGATGTGGAAGATATAACCTCGTTTTGCGGTAGTGGTAATGACGATACCCTTATCCACATTGTAGTGTTTTAGGATCCAGGGGGTCTTACTGCATCCGGGAACCCCATTGACACCCTGGGTACCTCCCATGCCCCCGACGATGTGGGGTTTAGACTTCTAGAGTATGCTATTACCAGAGCGAGATAATAAACATAATTCATTGCCCCGAGTCGAAATCGAACTTACAACCGTCGTGTATTTATACAGACGCTGTGCCGCTGCGCCACGACGACCTTGTAACATAAACATTTAAATAAAAAGTATATTTTCTTGAAAGCATTTAGTTTTAATATAATTTACATAAGAGTTCATTCCACTGTGAATGTTTCATTTGAAACTTTGTTTTTAGGATTAATTTGTTTAATACTTCTTAGTTTTACAATGTTGGCGACTTAATTAAAATATTTTTTTTTATTTGTTGCCATTTTTTTATTTAAAAGCCGATTGGAATAAAACAAACTAAAATAAAATATAATAAATAGTAATGTGACACAAGCGGGCGAAGTCGCAAGCGGGCAAGTTCATATTTCAAAGTTATGATCTAAGTTTAAAGCCTACTTAGAAAAGTAAGTCTATACCTTTAACACTAGATTGTAGGTATCTATCTGCCTACGCCATAATCAATACAAAATATTTTTAAAATAATTTCAAGCTGTAACCTGTGTAACACGGAGAAAAAAAATGTTGCCGACCCGATAAACACATTAGTTAAGTTAAGCAGCACTTACTTGCTTATAATTTAAAATTAATAAAGGTTTTATATTTTTCCACATTTAGTTGGATAAGAAAAGGTAACTTTTAAGACATCCGGTCTCATTAATTTTATCAAATATTGATAAACTCAAGCCAACGCCTGATTTTTTTATTCTCTTCCCGTAAGAGTTCCCGTAAGGATTCCTTGAAATCCTCTCTTAGTAGTACATATCCGTCAGTCACTCAGTTACGGAAGAGTTTTATATATACATAGGTATATATGTACGATAACTTTAAAATATTTTTTGACCTAAATCTCGAGTATCGCATTTTTATAATTTATTAAAAAAAATTAAGTGTAAGGAATAAAATTAAAATATTAATTTAAAAAAAAGCTTTCTCGATGTTCGTTTTTTTAATTTTTCTTTCATTTGATACCCGTATTAGGTTGTTCAAAAATTTATAATTCCCCAGTTTGTTGCAGTAACGATTATATGTAACTTCATTGTCATCAGAACGTTGTAATCCAAATTTCAGCTCATCCAGATACTGAAACCTTCAAAATTGGGCGGAAAATGGGAACATAGTGTCTTAAAACTAAGTACATGAAACAGCGTGAAGCTAAAAAAAAATTAAATTAAATAAATGCCTCAAGCATACACAAAAGTATTATTATAATAAGTTCTTTGATTTTCACGATTATTACACATTTTAAATTAAACTATTTTAACCGGATTAATCGCGTATATTTAGTAGGTATTATATATTTTTGGAAATCCGGCGTTTCGAACACTCTGTATAAGTCCGTGGTCTCGGGTAGACTACTCGTGACCACGGACTACTGCAAAGTATTAAAATTGTTAGTTAAAATAGTTTCATTTAAAAATATTATCATATTCTGTCAAAAGAGAATGAAGTGTCTTAACACTATGTATCCCCTGTTCTGTGCGTGATACATGAGTGACACTGAGAAGTTGGTCACTCGCTAACACGGCAAATCAAATAAAAGCTTGTATTAAGAGGAGGCACCTCTCTCGCATAACAGCGTCACGTCAAAGTTTAACCGTCTGCAATTCATTTGGGAAATAAAGCTGTTTACATACAATTGTAAATGCCCATATATGGAATGAAACGCACGATATATGAGGCTTATGTTGATTTTGATTGGAATATTATATTAGAAAGAGATTCGTGGGATCGATTTAATGATTTTTTTTATTAGGAATCACGCTGCATTTCATATATAACAGGACAGGCATTGTTAAGACACTCTATATTTCGCCCAATTTTCAAGACGGTGCGTGTTGGGTGACGGTCACTCACGCGTTGCACTTCTTTTATTACAAAACTGATAAAATGAAAATAATTGATTCACCCGAAAAAGAATCAAACCCATAACCGTCGCCTTTTTTTAGCACTACCACTAAATCCACGGCTCGAAAATTGTTCAGTGTTTGGAGGGTTACAGCGCGAAAACGAAAAAAAGTAGAATATACATTCACTATCACATCCAAGCCAATTTTTCAGATAATTTTAGCAACATTTATCGTTTCAATAGATTTTGTTATTTTAGGCCTCTCTCATACATATATTTACTTTTCATTACACGAACGCTTTGTTTTTAACAATTATATTATGTATACTGAAGCTTGTTATTTTACCGACTTCAAAAAAGGCAATTGTCACTTCAACATGTGTCTATATGGTGTTGTTGTAATTTGATTATAGGAAACCCAGTGTCAAGTGGCGGAACTCTACGTCGCATTTTGTCTTCTTACCTCCTGCAAATAAATTATTTCCTTCATGGAAATCAAACCCACAATCATCGTGTTTATTGTCACTGTGCCGCTGCTCTCTTTACTTCTTATTTTAATCTTTTTTCATTTAAACGTATATATTATACTATTATGTGAAGAACTCATGTGATGGTATTAAGACGAGGCCGCTGTGTGGCGTAATGGAACAGCATTTGACTAAGCTCTCTAGCTAACTCGCATATAGCAGCGTATATAGAGGGAGCCCAGTGTCATGACTCGTCATTCCCTACTTTTCACCACTCGAGGCATTGCCTGTTGAGCCTGGCAAAACTCAACGCCGCGCTTTGCCTCGTTACCAGAGCAAGGAAATAAAAATATTAATTTTTATTCCCGCGAGTGGGAATCGAACTCACCCTGTTAGCCATGGCATTGAGTAGGCAACAACAGAGTACCGTAACACTAAGTTTCTTCTGTATACGTATACAGAACAAACTTACATACGCTATATTACGGAATAGAGTGTGAAAGTAAAAAAAATATAAGAATAAATCACAAAATCTCTTAGCACAACTACTTGTTTCAATAAAAAAAGGAGAAGACGGAAGGTGGAAGTGTACATCGAACCCACAACCACTCACAAATTAACACAAAATCACTATTTAAAGCAAAAACTCAATTATTCTATACCATTATATACGTGCAGCTAATTACGTTATCAAATATTCAAACGCTTATTAAATTCGGTGAAGTTGAGATTTAGACCTTATTATCTTAACAATAAAGCCCAAATGGATGAAGTTTCTTAAGGATTTTAGGGTACTGTGTAAATTTCAAAATATTTAATCTATAGGATAAGGGATACAGTTTCGCAGTGTATATAGAAGATTTGTGTATGTATACATAACACCGTACTGGTACAGGGGGAGGGCCTGATTATACACGCGATTATTATAGTGTTCGATTCCATTTCGTTTTTGTTGTTGTGTTGTTTTCGTTTGGAATCTAGTGTTAAGCTTAAGACACTCCGTTGCCCATTTACCGCCAAATTCTGGAGGCATTTTGCGTTGAATGGCGGAATTCAACGCCGTACTTTGCCTCGTTACCAAAGCGAGGATATAAACATATTAATATATTTCATTACCCGAGTGTGAATCGTACCCACAACCGTTGCGTTTATCATTGTAAATATATAAAACTTTTTCTTTACAAACAGACCCCCTGTACCCGAACTTCGGACTGTAGAAAGAGGGACGTGGTTAAGGAGTGTAGGGAAAATGAGAAAACGACATTCTAATTTTTTCTGTTCAAAAGCCATTTTTCTGGCGGCCACTAGGATATTATAAAACTGGCTCACATAACACAATAACAAATATTTAGAAAGCTTAAAAAACAAGTCGATTTCCGCTTGAGGTGAGCAATTGTTTTCATTTCCTCGCTCTGCTAATATGATAAAACGCTGCGTTGAATTGAACCACTCAACCGAAAAATGGGAGGTGCTTGCGGAGAGTCTTAACACTAAGGTTCCTCTGTCTACCTTGCTTTATGCGAGATACAGCGTGAAGCTAAAGAAGAAGAAAAAATGATTAAATTATATTAGCTTCATACTGTATCCCGCACACAGCAGGGTAGGCAAAGAAAACCTAGTGTTAAGACACTCCGTTCCCTACTGTCCACCATTACGTGTTAACTTAACGCCGAGTTTGTCTTCTTAGTACCAGAGCAACGAAATAAAAATATTAATAAATAATAATCAATTCCCTCGAGAGGGGCAAAGAACCCACAACCTTCACGTTACACACTCTTGTGACCAGGTACCACGACGGCCTCAAAAAAAATTGCTTAAACTGTGTTTAAATCAAAACGAAGCTTAAACAAAGCTTAGAGGAAACCAAAAGTTATATCCTCCGTTGTAAGTTACGTTAAAGTAATTCATCCAAGTTCAGACAAACTTCTTATATCATGTTATCAGTGAGTCACGTAACACATTAGAATACACCTTTTTTTTTTTGCGAGATTTTGTTAATATTAAGCGCAAAGCGGGTTAGGTAGGGAGGACTTGTGTTATGACTCCGTTCCCTCCCCATAATTTTCGAGATGTTGTATTTGAGTGGCGGAACTGAACGCCGCACTGTATAACCTGAACGTGGATATAAAAATAATTCATTTTCACGAATAGGCAACGAGCCCACAACATTTACTGACAAACGCTGTGCCGCTGCGCCAAGACGACCCCTAATGCGGGGTAGAGCAATTTTTTTTAGCTTCACTCTGTCCAGCACATAGCAGAGATGGCAGAGGGAACCTGTGCACCTAGTGTTAAGACACTCCGTTTCCCACTTTACGCCGAATTCTTGAGGCATTGCGTGTTGAGTGGCGGTAGTAAAAAGTATAAAATATTTTATTTCCCGAGTGAGAATCGAACCCACAACCGCAGCGTTTACAGTCACACGCTTGAGACGACCGCACACTCAATGCTTATAATGAAAATGAAAATAACCCGACTAACTAATAATCAACTTACAACTAAAGAAAATACCTGACTGGGATTCGAACCCATAAACGTCGCGCTTACAGTCATTCCCTGTGCTCTTTTCGTTGGTGGTGGGTAATAAAAATATTTTCATTTCAATAAAAGTTTATAGAAAGTTAGTATTGTGGCGTCCGACTCGCGAAGGCCGCTACGTTTTTATTTGTTCAAATCTTGACCTATATTCTTTCAGGTTGAAATTTCAACTAAAAAAAATTATAATGGACCAATAATAATATAAAAATATGCAACCAACTGTAAACGCAAACGTTGTGGGTTCAATTCGCACTCGGAGATATGTTTATTATTAAATTATTTTCATACCCGCTCTGGTGAACAAACCTGGCGCGGCGTTGACTTCCGCTAAATATTTGTAAATATTATCATTTCATATAGAAACGAACCTACTATAATAATCTTACCTTTCGATGACATCGAAGTAGACGTCGCGTTGCCTGCCACCAGCGTCGCTATCTGTAACAAAAGTAAATTTTGGTCTTTTATTTTGTAAGGTGTAAAGAATCCGCGATTGTTTTGTAGACAGGAACACTAAAGCGGATCCAGCCTCAAAAAGAGAGTTGCGTGTGCGACCTCAAATCGGCCAAGTGTGAGTCGGAATGTTAACTCTCGATCAGTTTTTGGTTTCTTGTAAAAAATATAACTTATTGTAGTGTTGATGGTGAATAATAAAAAGTCTACTCACGGTTATCACGGAGTATATTCAACACCACTTTAAAGTACATATAGTTTGAACACAAATAGTAAATCACGACACAGTTTATACAAATTGTAACTGATATCTCAAACACCTTTTAAAATATTATTTAATAAATAATGCCTTGGCTCGTGATGTGTTTAGTGGTTAGAACTCTTTATAGTTGTGATCGTGAAGAACCCAAAATCTTTTAGAGATTCAGAGGAAACAGTGTTAAGAATTCCATATTATGCCATTAGAAGGTATCGCTTTAATAAGATATTTGCCATCAGAAGTTGTTCTTGTGTCAGTTATTTAGATAACTGTAGACTCGACAACATAACATCGTCATAACTCGAAGCTCGTCCGAAGATAAGCCAAGAGCGCGTCCTATCTTCCCCTCCACTATAACTGCGAACTAGTTATAATAAGAGGAAGAAAGAGTACGGGCCCCTCCCCGCCCCTACACCGTGAATTCCTACCAGACTGCGGCTGCAACAGTCTTATTGAACTCTCCGGGACGTTTGTGTGTGATCTTTCCGAAGGTACTTGTTACGCTTGTTTATATTAAGATTATATTAGAATAGTGATTCGTGATGTTGATTGATTTGTGAGATCAATATAAGTCGTTGGAACGAACGCACTACCGCAAGGCGGCCGATATGTTAAATAAACGCACGGCACACACCCCACAGTCGTGTCTCGAACCGTAGGCGGACACTACTACATACACCAGAGTTCCAGGACATAAAATAGCACCACACACCCGTATGAAGGCGGACACTACTACATACACCGGAGCTGGGACATAAAATAGCACCACACACCTACTACTCGTATACCAAGTCATAGACGTGGTATATAATATATCAATGACCAACGCCATACAAGCATAGCTTACGTATGGCGAGCATACTGCGAGACGGCATCAGCCACGACATAGTTAATGTCGCTATAACAGTTCACATAAGCCCATCACGTCAGCCTTCGCGACGTCAAGCAACATTCAATATTATAATATGGATCAAAGATCCACAATATGTGTCGCTCCTACACATATATTGCCTTTATAAGAAATTCGATCCTAAAAGATCGTGCCATCATAGGCTTCGAATTATTATAGTATATTTATAATATACTTGGTACGAGTCTTTATGTGCATCATATTTATTTGTACCGTAGTACTTAAGAGTTCGACTCGACCGCTGCCTTCCGAGCATCACCACCATCTATATATACGGAACGACGGTCGCGACACTCGGGACGAGAATACACGAACGCGTCTCGATTAATATGATATTTAAAATATATAGTTTTTATTATTCATATTTAACTATGTTATTTATGTATATTGCCATGCATATTTTATTTTAATTATTTATTTATTTTTAACTTATACCATAGGTACATACTGTTACAAAATTTCAACCACAAACATAATATATAAAAGAGAACACAAAAATTACAATAATATTAACAAATAAATGAAAAAACAATTGAGCGTATATAAAGCGCATCGAGTGGCAAGCGTCGACTGTTATATATAAAATATGCCGTCGACAAGAGGGTAGACGTAAATGTTAGAATACCTTACCGATTCGATCGACGGCATCGAGCGTTTTCATATAAATAAACTAAATACGAATACTTACTATAAAATACATAAATTAAATAAAATAAAATAAATTACAATATTGAAATTTATAAAAAACACATATTAAATAAACTATAAATGTAAATAATAGTTCTCTAGACTTATTTATTATTAATAGTTCCACGTTTGCAGTATCACTAACTATATAATAGCTTATATCATCAACCTCAACCTCAATGATCTGTGACGTTGTGACAAGACCCAAAAGTCAGACGTCTTTAGTCAATTAGGTTTGTGGGCATCCCTACCGTGCCTACAGTTGTGGTACTTATGGTACACCTGCAGAGGGAACCTAGTAGTGTTAGGACTCGACAATAGACCATCCATGATGCCTTGTCATGGAATCAAATCAAATCAGCAGAGGCAGAGGGAACCTAGTGTTAAGACACTTCGTTCCCCACTTTCTGCCGAATTCTGGAGGCATTGCGTGTTGAGTGGCAGAACTCAACGCCGCGCTTTACCTCGACACCAGAGCGAAGAAATGGAAATATAAATTTAAGTAAATATTTCATCTCCTCGAGTGGGGATCGAACCCACAACCAGTCGGTTTTACAGTCACACCTCGTGCCGCTGCGCCACGACTGGCCTCATGCCTTGTCGTGGTTTTTTTTAATAAATAAAAAAATATTTATAAAAACAAAAACCCCGACTGCATGAAACTAAAAAGGATTAACAGTCGGGACCTATAAGTAATTCTTCAATCAATAAAATCTTTACCAGGAACCCCGCATATTTTAAAGAGGTCCCATGATATACTTTTTTGAAATCTTCGTATTGAGCTCTTGAATTTGATACTCGTATTATGGTATTCAAAACGAAAATTTTTTTTTTCGCTAAGTCCAATGAAGTCCCACAGCCGTCATGATTGTTTTTCTTAACGTCACCTATCTAAGAACACTTGGGCTGCTAATACGAATCTAACAATACCTTAATTATGTAAATCCATTCAGAGGTTCTGGAGATATGGAGGTAATAAAAAATATTACATACATACAACAAGATACGCGCGAAAAACATAACCCTTCCTTAGCAATCGGGAAAAAATGTCTGACACGATAGTTGAGGGTTAAATAAGAGTATGGTTTGTAAAAAATATCATGCTTAGTTCTTGTCTATAATTACTTTTTAGCTACACGCTAAATCCCGCATATGGAGGGCGTAGGCAGAGGGAATATATTGTTAAGACATTCCGTTGCGTTCAACCCACACTACTCCACTCAACTCCTTGTCTTGTTACCAGAGTGAGGAAATGAAAATAATTCTTTCCCCCGAGTGGGAATCGAGTCCCGTCACAGTCCCGTTTACAAGGATTGCAGTCAGTAGACTAGGTTTCTACCCACTCATTCCAACATTAGGTCTAGATGGAAGTAAAATACAAGTTAACCACAAGTTCAAAGTTCCTTGGACACGGGTAGGTCTCTTTTAAAATTAAACAATGGTTATTATAACGTTGTATTCGCCCGAGGGCTGTGTGTTTCCACTGTCTTACTTTATTTAAATAAATAATAAAATTTTATTACTAGTAGGTAAATGGTTGTGGGTTCGTTTTTAGGCTCGGAACAATTTTTAGATAATAGATAAAGCGTCGAGTTTTTTTTTTTGTGTTTGTAATCATAATCACCTTGTTATAGGTGAAGGCAGTATTTTTCTGGGAACTCTTTTAAACATGGATTTTTCTGTTATGTAATATTATCTTTTTTTACCGTACAACCTCTCTCATGTGTTCTCCATTCAACGTGACATTGGCGAAGTGATTTGTGCTCAACTGGCACGCTCGGAACGCCATATTAAAAAAAACCAAACCAAACCATAATCACCTTATTATTTATAAAGAATATAATCAGTATATTAAAAATTTACACGCTATTTAAGCATAACCTTTGATATTGTTTAACTTCACACTGTATACCTCGTATTTAGCAGAGTGGGGCTACACAAAGGGAATCCAGTGTAAAAACACTCCATCTTCCGCTATTCTTAAGAAAATCGGGACATTATCGGATAAAAAAAAATCATGTCTCCCAAGTGGAAATCGAAACCATAACCGTCGCTTTTGCAGTTAGGCGGTTAGCCGCTATGCCACGGCGGCATTTAATAATGCCAGAAATGCAAGGAGTGTTATAAAAGAACTAACAGTCTAGTGACAAAACACTCCGTTCTTAACTCTTCAACAAAATTTCGAGACATAAAATGTTTTAGGCAAGTCTACTGTAGCATGGAGGGATTCTCCGTAATTCTCCGAGATAGAATTGAACCGCGACAGCCAACAACAAAAATCTACTTTAATCACAAAAATATAACTATCATACGTCAATCTCGTGGTACAATGGACACTTTCGTAAATTCAAGTCTGTAATTAGCCGCCTGTAGCCTCCGAGCGATACACGACAGCTAAAACCGCGTTTAAAACTTGAAACGACTAAGGAAATTATGTGACTTCGCTTGTTAATTTAGAAGGGAAGCTATAGAGTAGGCAGTATGACTATAAACGCAGCTGTTGTAGTTTCGATTCCCAATCGTAGAAATAAAATTTTGCTTCCTCTCGACCTGGTTGTTAACAGGTCAGACAAAATGCCACGTTTTACTATTTAATAAGCAACGCGTTCGGAAATTTGCCGATACTTGAGTCCTGCTATATACGGGATACAGCACAAAGCGAAATTTTTTTTTCACAATGCGAAGAGTCTTTTCTCTCTGTTTCTCTATCTTTATGTAATTGTAATTTAAATCTTTAAAATACAGATTTATACGAATTACGTCATGAAAGCTTCGATATATTATTCATTATTCAATTATGGGTCGGAACTCGGAACGTTAATTCTATTTACACGAATTATTTCCCTTTTGTATAGAGTTTTTGAATTGGAAAATATGTATTTTTTCCTATTTTAATAACGCTTGTTCTGTTTTTTTTTCTGTTTTAACAGAAACACTATAAAATTTAAAATAAAATCTAAATAATGGAAATTGAACCTTAAACCATTATTTAGTCAGGTTTTTTAAGCAACATTACAAAGGCAAAATGAATGTGTTATGAAAAAAAAACCAAATCGCAGATAATTTATTCATTATAATATTCATTTAGAATCTTGTACTCTTTTATTTATTATATAGTTCATCTAGTCCTTCATATTACAATTTATTAAACATCTATAAAATATATTTAAAAATATGAATAATATATCGTCATATTAAAGAATAGAATGTTATTCTTAACACTACGCCTATCCCGCTATATGCGGGAAACCACTAAAATTAAATTAAATAAATACTTGAGTAGGCAAAAGTACTATTAGATTCTGTCAAAACGGCGAATAGAGTGCCTTAACACTAGGTTCCCTCTGACAACCCCACTGTATGCGGAATACTGTGTGCTAGCACCATCTAGTGTATTTTTCTACAACTGTTGAAAAGCGGCTTCTTTGATCTTCATGTAGTATTAACGTCATAAGACAGATGGCGCTGTTTATGATAACTGAAAGGTTCGTTTCCCAATTTTTGTTATAAAACACTTGAAGCTCAGTGAAAAGCTCAATAGATGTCGCTATATATAGTTAGAGCTGTATTCAGACTCGATTAATATTTTATTTTCTCATTACATCAAAACTAGTAAAAGAAATAAAAAAACTACTAACTGTACATATTTAATAGTTAACTAATTTAAATTTAGTCGATTAAAAAAATATTATGTAAAGTAGTACGTAGTAGTGTACTAAGGATGTTTTTCATTCGATTCGTATTTACTTAAAGTAGGTAAAAAAAAATCTAGTGTCAAGTCACTACGTTTTCTGCTTTTGTCAAAATTCCAATTATTGATCGTGTGTTGACGGATGGAACTCAAAGTCGCGTTTTGACTTACAGAGTAAAAAAATGTGATGGCGATCGAACACGTAACCATCGTTAACTGTCAGACCTATCGCGCTGCCCCACAAGAGATTTGTGATGGGGAGAGGGGGGTATTGGGATAGAATATGTGCATGGGTTCCGTCTAACCATTTAAATGAACTAAAATGTAAAAAATAATTGAGAACTACCGACTGAAATAAATTGTTTTTATTAAACATAGAGCAGCGTTGAGTTCTGCCACTCCACACGCAATATTTCAAACATTAGACGGTATTTGATAAAGGGAGTGGGTTTTTTTGGCTATCCAGCTATATGCGAGATACATCGTGTATCTGTAAAAACGTGAAAAATTATACAAGAATCTCCGATTCTTTAAGATTACAACATGCCATTGTTTGAAACTTTTTTAATTTTATTCTTTCACCACAATTGTTTCACTTAACAATGCCAAAAAGAATCCGGTCAAGTGCGAGTCATAATTGCCCACTAAGGATTTCGTAGAAATTTTATAATTGTAATCAAAAGGGAGGAAACTATTCAAGTTGACCAAGTTAGATTTGCATATGAATGCACTTATTTTGCTTCAAATGAACTACAAATATAAGTTTATAATATTTTTTCTGTGACATACCTATACTACTATAATTACCAGTTTTTGGATTTTTTCAGTTATTTATACTGTAAGTTCCTACTCGTGAGACCAGTCGTGGCAAAGGGGCACAGCACGCGTCAGATGGTGGGGACGATTTCCCACTCAAACAAATGAAATATTTAATAATTTCATTTTTTTTTGCACTGTACACACAATTTTGTTGCCACACAATGCTTAAAAATATCGGCGGAAAGCGGAGAACTGAGGTGTCTTAATAGGAATGAAATGTTATGTGTTCATAATAGTAGATCACTGAGAAGTAGCTTTTTTTACTTTTTGATTACGCGACGATGTTTATACATTATGCGGCAAAAATGAAGCATATTTTTTTATTGTGTTGACTTAAAAGGAAATTTTCTGGAGATATGCATATTTGATATTAATTTCAGCTATATATTTCCACGTGATCTTGATATAAATGATTTCGATAGATGGACAGACATACAGACCGACAATAAAGTGATTCTATAAGGGTTTCATATTTTCTTGAGGTTCGGAACGTTAACAATAGTGTAAAACATTATTTTTTAAACCTTGAGACACATTTTTACAGACCATATAACGATACTATAGGCGCACTAGAAGTAATTTGTGTAAACTAAAAACATCGACCAAAAATTCATTTAAATATAATAATTTAAGACGAAAACCAAAGAAAGGACGTGAAAAAAATTATTTACCTTTAATAATCAAATGAAAATCTGTGTAACCCCTTTTTTTAACTTCACGCTGTACCCTGCATACATGTAGGCAGATAGTGTTAAGACACTCCGTTCCCTACACGTCACCCAATTTTCGAGACATTACATGTTGAGTGACACTTAACGCCAATCTTTGTCTTGTTACCAGAGCTAATAATATATATATTTTTTTAAATAATGAAATACCATACACTCTTCATACCAATATGGATAATCAACTGTTCACAACTGGAGAAGAATAATTCGGAGGTCTTCATCACATATTCTGGACACAGTGATTTAGAGAGACCTGAACCTGCAAAAGCGCAGAAAGTAGAAGAAAAAAGAAAGAAGAATGAGAAAAAGCCAGAAGCCGCTGAAGTTACAGAAGGAGTGGTGTTCATACCAAATGATAAGCCGGTTTTTCGAGTTGGCGATGAAATGAGAGTCGATGATTTTATGAATAACAGACGTATTGACGATTTGATGCGAGATGTGAAATTAGCTACAGGTATTCAGTTGTTTCCTAAGTTGGGTTGTGGGACGATTGCCATTAGGAAGATCTTGTTTGTTTTTTGTACGCTATAGGTGGAGGGAACCTAATGTATTTATACTTCTTGATCCATTTTCGAGACATTTACGTGCTGAATTCCAGAGAGAGGAAACGAAAATAAATCTTACCCTGAATGGGAATCAGTACAACAACTGTGGCTCTTAAATACATGACAGGCTTAAATACATCATAATCTAACTTTTCAGAAAATCCTCACCAAGACACGCTCTTCATCTCCGGCAAAAATAATGATCATGTTGAAAAACATGAAAATCGAAGACAAAACACAGAAGGTGGTGGGAAAAGTTCAAATCCAAAAAAATCTACCAAAATTACACAACCCAAACTAGACTGTACCCATTTGAATTGTAATAACACAGTAAATTCAGTTTGCGGAGGAAGAGAGATTGAGAGGAAGTGGAAGTATCGTTTGTTTTTAAACGAATGCTTTTTCAGAAAAGTTAATTGTGGATTTCAACATGCTACTAATAGTAAGTTATGTGTTTAGCTTCCCACTGTATCCCGCATAGAGAAGGGAATGCAGCGGAACCTAATGTTAATACATTTCTTTCCCCACGCAATTTTCGAGACACTCTCAACGCCAAAATTTGACTTTTTACTAATGTGAGGAAATAAAAATAATTAATTTCTCTAAGAGGGAATAAAACCCACAACCTTCAAGCAGACGCATACAGAGGCGCATATATTATGTGTTTTTTATCTATACTTATAAGAAATCTTAACTGATAGGTACATGTAAGATATAACATCTTAAAAATGTTTATTGGGCTAAAACATTTTTTTTTGTCTGTGCTATTGTTAATGCTCCAATGATTTAAATGCAATTTTCACTATTGTATTTTTGCAAACTTTGTTATATTTCAATCGGTTCATAAAGAAGAAGTTACATAAATTAAAAAAAATATTTTTCGACTACATTGTTGCTTTTCTAATAACATTTTCATGTCATTCACATTACATTATTTATACATCAAAAATAATTTTTTTGTAAGCTTTTGTTTCCGTATTTAAAATAAATTAATAAGACGGAGAATATAGTGATTTTCCATTTATTTATTTAGCTATAGATGCCAACAGCATAAATAAGTTGTTATCGCATATACATAAAATCGCGTAAATATATTTTAAATTATTTAATTTTGATGTAGCTTGAGATGAGAAGGTACCTATACCTTAGTGGTCAGAGAACTTGGACGGTTTCCAAGAAGCGCGTGTTCAAATCTTTCTACGTTTATTTTTGTTTTCTAATAAAGTATATTTTATTTTAATTTACAGGATATGTGATAATGCCTAACGAAAAATGCAAAAACATAGGAGCCCATTATGTATCTCGTCCGTTTGTTTTTAAGCCTATACCTATTGTAGAAGAAGAAAAAAAGAAAGTGGTTCAAAACGAAACAAGAAGATCGTTTTCTTCTAGAAGGTAAAGTTATCAAGTTACTTTTCCAGTTAAAATGAAAAGCGTGATAAAATAAAAAAAGAAACAACTGTTACTCAACACGCAATGCCTGGAGACTCCGGTGGAACATGACGAACGTAGTGTCTTAACACTTTATTATGTGTGACTGTCAACGTGACAGGTTGTGGGTTCGATTGGCACTAAAAGAAATAAAATTCTTAATAACTTCATAGTATTAGTTTTACTATTAGGCTCTCTCTGCCTACCCTGCTACGTGCGAGATGAAACTAGTTTGTTTTACTTATTTGGAAAACGTATAAATATTTGAACGTAGCCCGCGCCTCCTGGAAACCGACCAGGAACGTATGGCTCAGTAGTCGGTTTCCAGGAGGCACGGGTTCGAGTTCCGCTACGTTCATATTTTTGTACGTTTTCTAAATAAATATTTTTCTTTCCTAAGTGTGGATTAACACTTTGAAAATGTTAAAAATGGTTTATTTTAATCCATTTAAATTTCCAGGTCTCTAAACATAGGTGTAGACGGTAGCTTCTGTGGACATCCATGCCCAACAACGTGTACAGATGACTATGACCCACAATGCGCGGTGTCCAGCAGTGGGACTCGCAAAGTGTTTCTAAATCATTGTAAATTAGACTACAATTCCTGTGTATATAAAGTTGGTATGTTTATTCTCATTTTTTTCTTATGTGTATTGTTTTTTAATTAGTGTTAAGACACTCCGTTCTCTTCTTGCCTTATTTTCGAGACGTTGCGTATTAACTAGTGGTCTTGTTACCACAGTAAAAGCAAACATGAAAATAATTCAATCCCCTGAATAGGAATCGAACCCGTAACCGTCGCGTTTACAGTCAGACGCTGTACCGCTTCGCCACAATACTCCGATAGTTACTACGTATTTCTTCAAAGTACCTTATAGCTTGTTTGGTTTTTGAAGTTTTTCTGGTTAAAATTTTGTAGCCTGTCGTGGCCCAGTGACACGAGCGTGCGACTCTAAAAACGACAGGCTGTGGGTTCGACTTTCACTCGAGATTTCTTTTTTTCATTTGCTTTAGTAACGAGGCGAAACCGTCCTTAAGTACCGTCAATCTAAAAGTGCGAGCAGAAGTGTCATCATATGTACGGATTGACTGAACCACAGCTTCTCTCTGCTTACCATGCTATATCGTATAAGGGATACAGCATGAAGCTAAAACTAGACAAGCGGATAAGAATTACCTACACCATCCAATTTTCGAGACGTAGCACGTTGAGTGGCGTGGCTCAACGCCGTGCTTCATCATGTTACCAGAGCTAGAAATTAAAAATAATAAATAATTGATTCCTCCGAATGAGAATCGAACCTTTAACCGTCGCGTTTACAGACGGTAGCCATAACGCTGCGCCACGACAGTATTATTATACATAAAATTATTACACATATACCTATTATTAATATTATTGTTTCAATTTGTTTCAGTGTGGCATCGACGCCCCTTATCAGAATGCGTTGGCGGAAGGAAGGCGGATATGAACCAAAACCGAGGCTTCATAGGGTGGATGCAGCGGGTGGGCATCGTTGACGGGAAAGGACGTTTAGTGCTAACTTAATTCTAGACAACTTGTTTAGAAACACCATGTATAGTTAGACAGACAGACGGATAATAAAATGGAACCTATAAAAAATCGGTATTTCTTAGAGAGCGTAGAATTTAAAATGATACCTATAAAACTGGAACTCTTACAAGTCTTAAAAAAAGTAAAATAAGATAAACTCTACAACTGCTATAAATATTAATAAAAGGACCATTTCAATTGTCCAAGGAACTATTCATTTATATAAGAATATTATAAAGCTGATGAATTAGTTTGGTTGAACGCACTAATCTCAGCAACTACAGGTTTGAATTGGAAAAATCTTTGTCTTGTACAGTTTAAATAAATAATTTCAATGTAACCCACTGTGCCAGCTACCTCTTGATTAATGAATGAAAGCGGCATCTCAAGATCTATATCAGACTTGAGAACGGTTTGTAAATACGAGCCTTAGGATATCTTATGTGCTATCCTCAAATCAGTAACAACTATTGCTATTTGACCCCCCGGGCAAAGCCGTAGAAAGGTATAATATGTATCCATACCTATATTATAAATTCGAAAGTAACTCTGTCTGTCTGTCTGTCTGTCTGTCTGTCTGTGCCGCAATCAGGGCCAAACCGCTAATTCAATTGTAATAAAATACTCATACAGAGATACTTGAGGGTCTCCGGATGAACATAGGTTACTTTTTTTTCTCATATTTGTAATATTGTCGCTATATACTAATATATTAAAATATTTTTCAATTTGACAGGCAATTTATTCCGCCATGTTAATAACAACCGACCGTTGCTAAGCAACGGTTTGCAAAGTTTATTTGTTGTTATAAGCAAACGTCACCCAAAATGAGCTTGCTTAACGCATACATGGCGGGCGCCGACTCAACCTTATGAGATACATAAAAATAATGTTTTACAAAAATATTGTCCTTTAAATAGTGTTTAAAAAAGTCCGCGATACACATACCGTGTTTATCTCTGAAGCTTGAGCAAAGTAACACAGTAACAACAAGTAACCATTTTAATTAATGTACTTTATATTTATCGGGTTTTTGTTGTATGTATTTTCTATAATTTGATATTGATCCTTATGAAAATGAATATAATAGTCACTTTTAGCATTTCATCTAGATTGAAATTATAGTTCACTGTATAACATTCTAATAAATAATTAAGGAGATGTCACTGATTCGAAAAAACCTAGCATACGACCGGCATAGTATGACCGACGCGAACATAATATCAAATAGAACTACTTTTATTGATACATCATTTAATAAATAATATATATTAATTAAGTAAATTTGTCCCAAAATATTGTCTTTTCGTTACTCAGGGTTAGTAACATACAATTAAATTATGAACGCATTTACTTTGAATGGTATTTATTATTATTTTCTATTGTGACAACATTATAGCAAAAGTTATTGCTATCGTAGCTACAACCAGTAGTGTTTTCGCAGCAATCGAGAGGTTCAAATGTTTTTGAGTGAATGCGTAAAATTACATCTCAGGGTTATAAACGGGGTTTTATTTTGGTAATTATGCTATTATTTCGTTTTCTAGCTTATGTTATTTGCTTCATTTTACAAAATCTCAAGAAATACATTCAGTGTTTGTACATACAGCACGTGGTTTACAAGAAAATATTTAAAATAGTTAGGATTTCTCAGATTTTATTCTCAATTTCGTTATATTTCGTTACGTAACGAAACTGAGGAAATATGAAGCCTAGTTCACAATTACGTTACCAATGTTTTATTATTTATATGTATAATAAAATTGTAACGGACCGGTGTTTGTATAGGGAAGATATGTATATAAGAAAAAAAATATTACTGGCATAAAAAAAAATAGTGGCTTTTCATAACGTAAAGTAACCAAGAATAAAATATATATTTTTTTCTGTTTGCTTGTTTGTGTATGTGTTTGTTCACACTAATCTCAGAAGGTTTAACCGTTTCCACTGTAGTATTTCGACTTCCTTTGGCAAACTTCAATATTAAGTGTTTGTTTTATTTAAACAAATATTTTATTTCAATAAAACAAACAAAATAATTGTTGTTGATCTTTCGGAAAGCTATCAGTGTATATCTGAAACTAATGAAGATGTTGTTTATGCGGAAAGTGACAATAGTCTCTATGTAAATAAAAAAAATAACTCTGTATCATCTGATAATATAAAAACCCACAAAGTTACTAATTTATCGGATATTCAATTACATCCTTTCTCATTCCATATTATTGATCCTACCCACGATATATGTTTATTTTACAAAAATAGTAATTCCAGTCATAACGACTCAAATTTTGATATTTTTTAAAGTATACTTAATTTAAACATTAACTTTGTGATCTCTAACTAGAAATATAAGTTTATTACGTTACAAACTAGCATTATTATATTGTTAATACTGTCACTTTGTTATGTTTTCTTCTTAAATTTATAATCTGTTAAATCAACGATTAAATCTTTAAATTTTTAATTTGTTACAAAAAAAAATATCTACTTCTATTCATATAACATCCTTATTTTGTTGTGAATAATGCCTTATGACATCAGTTTCGTAACAAACATTATCAGTATTGTTACTCATCAGTTACGTTACGAATTCGAAAATGTCCACTTTTCTGAGTATGACCCTTATACTTTTCTTTGGTTCTTCGCTTATTCGAGGAGCAGATTAGTTAGATTTTCATAAATTTCTTGGTGTGGTGTAAGTTGCGGCCCTGCACGGCATCGGTGTAATATTATTTAAGTATTAAGGAGAGAATTGTTGGTTATTTCATCTTGGTTGGATGGTTATCTATACCGTTGTTATACACTTAATAAATTGTGGTTTTAGTTTTCTGGGATTTTATTTGATATTGCTCGCAAAACTTATCATATTTAATGTAGAAAGGAATTTAGTTATTTCATATACAGTAGAAACTCGATTAACCGGACTAATTGTTGTTGGTAGGCATTCGGATAATCGAAAATCCGGATAATCCAAAGTATGGAAAATCGGGTAATCGGGTATTTAGAATATGTAAGTATGCACATACGTAGTGATATAAATTTAATTAAAACAACTAATACATAAAGTGAAAATCAATGTTTACTAAGATATCTTAAGAAGATGTACGACGATGGGACGCGGCGCGGGCGGGGTGATGCCAGATTCGACACGGTCATACTTGCATTGATACGACTTGTAGGTACATTTAATACAGTTGGTCTGTAGTCCGGAAATCAGTAAAATCGATCACTGAAAGTCCAATAAAAATTAGTTCAGTTATTCTGGATATTAGCTCGGGGAAATAGAAAGACAGAAAGAGATAAAATTATTAATAATGTAGCTGGTTTTGTTTAGTTTTTTTATTAATATTTTACTATGGTTACGTTTACTTATATTTTTTTTATTTAAATTAGTTACATATTTTCACAAACAACTTCCTAAATATATCTATAAGCATTCGTAAAGTTTAAGCGGGCGAAGCCGCGTCCGGGTCCGCTAGTAATATTATAAATTTGACAGAAAATAAAAACTACCGAACAGATTTAGATGAAACTTTACAGTTAGTATCTTATACAACAGAAAAACATATAAATATTTTTCATAATTTGTCTATAATATAACAATAAATTTAAGCAGGCGAAGCTGCCTTTGGATCACTAGTTTTTTTATATATGCCTAATTCCTAATATTCAGTCTAGACTGCAGACTACACTAAAAGCCTTGTCCAAGAAAATTTACAGCCTTTTAGCGATTTTCATTTTCTTATTAATCGTCCATTTTCTTAATGTATGTCATAAGAAGCCATCTGTAGCGCAGAGGCACAGCCCCTGACTGCAAACACGACGGCTGTGAGTTTGATTCCCACCCGGCAAAAAAAAATATTAATTTCTCTGCAAGGCAAAGCGCAACATTGAGTTCGCCACCATCACGCTGTAACTCGAAAATGCGCTGCGTAGAGGACAGAGAGTGTTAACAGAAGATTCCCTCTGTCATTTCTTTGCAATATGCGGGATACATCGAGAAGCTAAAACAATTGTCATAATAGACGTATTTTTTTTATATAAAAGTAATATTTATAGGAAATTGTTTTAATCAAATTTAGCGGTAATGCTCATATGAAACTATTTCAAAATCAGAGCGTCTGAAAATAAGGAACAGTATCTTAACACTAGGTTATCAATGCCTACTTTGTTGTGCGGTATAAAGTAAATTGAAAACAGAGTATTTTACTAAAACTCAAAAATGAAAAAATAAGTTAAATGAAAAAAAAAATTCGAACCTACACCGCAAAAAAATAAAACCGCCGACACAAAACTCTTTAAAGTGAACAATGAATATGTTATCGTTAAGACCAGTAAAAGTCGCTTTCATCAACTAGACAAGATCTTCAAACGGCAGAATATATTTTCTTGAATTATAACATAGGAACACTCTCGATTAAGCTATCTTTCATTGAAAAAAATCTACATCAAAATCGATTCATCCGATTGAGAGATACAGTGCCACATACATACACACACATATACACGTAAAAACTTATAGCATCCCTCTGTTTGCGTCGGGAGCTAAAAAACCGGAGTTTTTTTTTACATTTTTCTTAAAAAAAATATAAGAATCTTACTTAACAAATTAAGAATATTCATTAGGACTTAAATATTCATAAGATACTGTTATCGTGTTAGAGTTATTTCAAAGAGGGTTTAGGCGAATTTACATACAATTTTTATGCTATTTGAACCTCTACAGACTATTATGGCACAATAAGACAGCGAACGACTGTAAACGCTGTTGTACAGGATTCAGTTCCCACTCGAGGGAATAAAATATTGAATATTTTTATTTCCTCGCTTGGTAACGAGACAAAGCGCGGCGTTGAGTTCCGTCACTCAACACGTAATGTCTAGAGAATTCGGTGAAAAGTGGGATACTGGAATGTCTTAATGAGAACGGAGTCTCTTGATACTAGGTTTCCAGATTCCCTCTGTCTACCCTGCTGTGTAAGGGACACAGTGGGAAGCTAAGAAAAACATTGCTGTACTGAGTATGAGTTTTCTTATCACTTATTTGACTGTATGCCCGACGAATAATGGATCGATTTCAGAATCGAACCCACAACCGTCGCGGGAATTAAATATTAAATATTTAAATTTCTTCACTTTAGCAATAAGACAGAGCGCTGCATACAATTTTCTCACACAAATGGAGTGTTTTAACACTATGTTCCCTCTGTCTACTCTGCCATATGCTGGATACGGAGTGAAAAAAATAAAAACAATTAATTTAATGAAGTATCTTTATTTGAACTCGTACTACGTACTATATTTACACACGTACTACATCAGTAATTTATTATTATTACTTTTAATGCTGAGGCAATTAACATTTTGGCATCTGAAGAGTATCACTCACACATACACACGGTCTTAACGAGTAAATGTATTATTGTTTCACGTTGTATCCCGCAAATAGCGCGGTAGGCGTAGAGAATATAATGTTAAGACATTTTGTTCGCCTCGCACTGCTTTTTTCTAGACATTGCCTGTTGTGGCGGAACTCAATCCCGCGCTTAGCCTTGCTATTAGAGAGTGGTAATGAAAATAATTAATTCTCAATTTGGATTTTTTTAAGCTACACGCTGTATAATGCACATCGGGAACCTCGGAAACACTTCCGTTCCCTACTTTCCACCGAATTCTGCAGGCATTGCATGTTGAGTGGCGGATCTCAACGCCGTACTTTGCCTCGTTACCAGGTTGCAGTAATAAAAATATTAGATATTTCATTTAAGTAGACACGGAGACCGACGTCCATACTAATTTTGAGATTGGGAACCAGAATTTATAAAAGTTGACAAACTTAAATTTGCGGCCATGTGCACTCATTTTGTATCAAATGAGTTAATGTTTCATTTCCTCAAACGGGAATCAAACCTACAACCCGTCGCGTTTACTGTCGCACGCTTCTGCCCTGCGCCACGACTGACCTCGATATAGTTGCTAGTATATTTAATTTGTTCTTACAGTATGTAGTAATGGATATCAAAGAAGATCATTAATATAAGCTTCAACGCATACATTATTAAGAGGGAATGACATTTTGTTTATCTATCTTTAGGTACTAATATTATAAAGTTGAATAGTTTGTTTGTTTGAACGCGCTAATCTCAGTAACTACTACTGGTTCTAATTGAGAAATAATTCTTGTGTTGGGTGCCATTTATTGTGGAATGCTGTTGGCTATAGTTATATATTTTAAATATCGAATTTTTCGTGGCTTTGCGGGTTGAGAGGCGGAACTCAACGCCGGGTCTTTTCCTTAGTTGAAATGGAAATATTAATAAATAATAATTCATTCCCCCGACAGAGGATCGAACCCACAACGTCGCGTTACAGTCACACCCTTGTGCCTCTGCGCCACGACAGCCTCATGTTAAATAAGTACACGTTAATAGTTTCTACGTAACTCACTGCAATTTCGTTTAGAGTTACCTCGGGCAGTATGTCGTGTGAATTATGCAAGCTATCATTAAACCATGAAAACTCATGAAGTTGAAGCATTTCCGGGAAATATCTCCAAAAACATCCATGATATGTTCAACAATAAACTGTAATCTACATAAAATTTTCCTGACTTGAGGTTAGTACTGTTAGCCCTATTGGCGTTTACAGCGACATCGGGTGGGTCTACCCCTGAGAGAGTGCAACCACTATGTGGCTGCTTGAGAGGATATCGTTGACGGCACGGTCCTCTGCGGGAGTCGAACCTAGGCTTATCGGCGTCGGTCGGACTGTGGGCTGGAGCTTTATGTCCACATTTATACCTATATAAAACTCTTCCGTTAAGTTGACAGACAACGTGCAGATGAAACTACGCGACGTAGAACGCCGATGTTTTTCAAGTACGTACCTTAAGAATACAAGAGGTAAATGGAATAGGCAAAATCAGGATTTATACATTGTACAGTCCAAGCGTAGATGCGGGCTACAGCTAGTATAATATGCTCTAAAGCCCCCCCTCAGAGAGGGCGCTATAAATTTATAGCCTTTACCGAAGTGTTAATAAATTTTCAAGTACATTACTGTCAAATGCAAAAATTAACTTATGGGTAACGAGAGGAATGGGTTCGAATAACGTAACGTCAGGTAATATTTTTAACCGATTTCAAAATAAGAAGTATTCTTACTCACCGCCCAATCTACGAGAGATTGGATGCTGAGTGGCGGAACTCAAAGCTGTGCGTTGTCAACTGGGGCGGGGGTATCAAAATAACTTATTCCCAGAAATGGGAATAGAACCTCCTCCTTCCTCGACAAGTGGACTATCCAACAAAACAAATAAGCCTTTCACAGATTTCAAGTCTACATATATTTCTATAAAACGATTCTCAAGGGGAAGAACATTTTAATCAAAATCAACCCCTAAATTAGATCTTGATTAAAAATTAGAGAATTTACAAAGCAATTGAAAATGTATCTCGAGGGTATAATTATGTAAAGTATGAAAAAATTAGATGCCTTCATGGCGCAGCGGTATAGCGCCTGACTGTAGGCACGACGGTTGTAGGTCCAATTCCACGTGTGAAGATATTGTTTTTTTTTCCTTGTTCTAGTAAGGTAAGAGAACGTAAATCTGAACGTAGCCGGATTTTAACCTAAGTGTGGAATAACACTTTAAAAACGTAAAAAAAAATCTTAACACTTGTTTCCCTCTATCTACCCTGCTTTATGTATGTGGAATACAGTGTGAAGCTATTAAATAAAGAGTTCGTTTTTTTTAAGAACAAGATTTTTATGGTGTATTTTTTGCATTTTACACACCTTTGATATGTACCTATATTAGGTGGATTGTACGAAAAATTCTAATTAACCATTTTGTTGCGGCGGCCATTTTGCATTAATAACTAACAATTGATTATATTATGTACTTACTGTACTGTACTGTACTTTCATTTCACCAAAACTGAAGTAATAGTAATTTCGGCTCAATCGGACCTCCACCTACTTGGTCGAATTGAGCTTGCAATATTTCATGTAAACTAACATGAAAAGTCAATTAAAAGCTTGTAAAAAAATTTAAAAAATTAATGCGGTGTCTGTTTATAAGTGCGATGGTGGTGATGAGAAACGGAGTGTCTTAACACTAGGCCCTCTGCTTATCCTGCTATTTGCTGAATACAGCGTGAGGCCAAAAGATAATAATTTTAAAACCACACCCTTTTGCGTTCATAGAGATATTCCGACATCAAACCCATTACCGTCGCAATAATACAACCCCCTGTACAACTAAACGTATAACATTTCTGGCAAGTTTTTAATTAAATATTAAAATTCATGCTACAAGCCGCGATAAGGAGCGCCCTTGCGGATGTAGTTGGATGTGATGTCTTGATATTTTAAGTATTTCTGAATATTTTTTTATCGGTGCTTAAAGATTTTTTTAAATTGATAACTAATACCCGCATTTATATATTATTTCGTGAACTATAAAAAGTAAAATACCATCTAGTGAAAGCACAATATAGAATGGAGTAACACTTATTTTCTGCATATGCTGCTTAATATTTTTTTTTTCGTTACAAAAAAGCCTGCTGTAAATAATACAGTCGTAGCAATAGTACTATGGCAGGTCGATATTAAGAACTGACCCAGAGTGCACCACTCCACCCACGCAGTAAGCGAGTGAATACATTACTTTGTTAATATAATAAAGAAAAAACTCTTTAAAAATATGAATATAAAAACATTTGAACACATTGCAACAGATACAGACAAATTTGATGAAAGAGGATGTTTATGTATTTAATTTATTAAAATATATAATATATCCTTAAGAGTGTCCAGTCATTCTTTTAAATTGCCAACTTAACTATAATTATGTAATCTAAAACTATATGAATTAATAAAATCCACAGATATATAATAAATAAAATAAAACCTAGTGTTAAGACACTCTGTTTCCCGCTTTCACCTATATTTTCGATACACTGCGTCGCTGCGGAACAATGAAATGAAAATAGCTTAAGAGTCTGCAACGTGTGAAACCGCAAATATAAAGTATCAAAACCATCCAATGCAGTACAAAAAGAGTCAAAGCGTAAGATCAAATTGTTCATTCGAGCGATCTTCACGACGCCGACTGAGTTACACAGATTTTACTTAAATACTTATTATAATTTCTATACAGTGCAGTGGTTGCGACTAAAATATATCTAATGATAGTGAGTTCAATAATTTAAAAAAAACTTCTCACTACATCCCTCATATAGCATTGTTAAGGCAGAGGGTACCTAGTGTTAAGGCATTGCGTGTTGATTTTTTAAAATGTTAATTGCGGGTTACAGCGTGAAGCTAAAAAATAGATAAATAAATTATAAAGTTGAAGAATTCGTTTGATGGGACGCACTAATCCCAGATAAAAATTGATATAATATTTTTTATGTTAAATAGTCCATTTATCGACGAAGGGCTCTATTACATTACATTAATAATTTCGATGTATTCCTCTGTACCTGCGGTCGGCGTTACCTCGGGCACATAGGATGTGTCATAGATACACAGCTTTTAGTTATTTCAATTCCACAACGCGGGCGAAGTCGCAAGTTAAAGCTAGTAAATAATAATTGAAAATTAAAACCAAGATTCAAGCTGGGACTATTATATTCATTATCTCACTTGACAAGACAAACTGCGGCGTCGAGTTCCGCCAATCAACACAGAATGTTTTGAAAATTGGGCAGTGCCTGGGTATGTAAGATACCACTAAGTTCCCTCTGCCTACAATGCTATATGCGGGATACAGTAAGAAGCTAAAAAAAATAAGCTAAAAAGGAAGTGTAACATTGTATATACTACAGGATATTCGACGACATACATGTCATTTCCATATAAGGTAAATTTTACATTAAAAATATAGTTCTCCACGTTCCTACATTACCGTTACAGATTTTATAAGGCGGAACTCAACAACGCGGTTTTTACCGTTTCCAGAGCAGTAAAAAAATATTTTGAACTGTAAAACATCCGTCAATCGGTGTCGAACCCACACCCATCTATACACTTCATTTTATAGAGAATGCAGAGAAAAGCGAAATAAAAAAATCTAACCTGTTATAAGGATATAACGGCCCTACAAAGGGAGTCTAACCAAACCCCTTTGTGGGACGAATTAATATTTAAACAAGATATAAGTGATGAAAACGTTTTGCGTGTTTTATCGATGGTTTAGATGCATAGTGGGAAGCGGAGGTGTCTTAATGGGAACAAAAACACTAGGTTCCCAGGTTCTCTCTGCCTACAATGCTTTGTTACTTTGGATACAGTGTGAAGCTAAAAAAAATTCAAACTTTTAACTCCTTAAAATAAGCACAATAATCGTTTGAATTTTTTGTAAGATTTTAAAAATAACCCTTATTGAACTATATGCACATATGATAAGAAAAAGTGCAGCATCAAATTCCGCCACCTTGTTGTTAAATATTTAAACTAGATATATGTGATGAGAACATTTTGTGTTTTGTCGTTGTTTTGAAGGTCACTATTATGTTTTCACTTCCTTGTTAGTATTTTTAGGATAACTTTAATTGAACTATGTATTTTTTTTATTGCTTCACGCTGTATTCCACATAAACCTGGGTAGCCAGATGGAACCCAGTTCTTAGTTTACAGTACTTCCTTCCCTATGCACCTTCCTATTTTGACGACATTACGCGCTTTCTCTTCTCACCAGAATTATGAAAATGAAAATAATTCAAACGAGAATAGAAGCTACAAACGTGGCCTCCCGAAACTTCACATGCATAAACTATAAAATGTAAAATCCCCTTTTTTTCCGTTCGTGTATTAAATTTAGGAAATACTCTCTTTGGGTTATCTCTTCCCAAAGACCTTACATAATAAATCTCAGCGTTCAACGCCGCGTGGTCTGGCCCACTGGGCGTTGTCTGCCATTCACTCAATAACTTCACAAAAATGTAATTACTTATTTTAAAATATTTTTCACCTATTTCATCGATAAAAACGTCCACCCATCATTACACAGCCGCAGGCGACGACGCGTTCCAATTAGCCAGAGCAAACAGAGCTGCCGAACGCAATAATATTTTCATTTCCACTGCGGCTTACCTGACAAGATATTTAAATAACTGACACCTTTGTACGAATGTACTCTACTTATAGAGGTTATAGGTTCGATCCCGATTTAGACGAATGTTTATATTGTATACTCCTATGCCAATATTATGAAACTAAAGAGTTTTTTTGATTGAACGTGCTAATCTCAGGAACTACTGGTTAGAATATATATTTTTTGTACTAGACCCGCTAGTTTTGCTAGTAAAGTTATAGGCTATGTGACACTATGACTTCTACATGACATCAATCATTTCTATGTTCTCCATTGTACTTGAAGGAGGTGACGGCTCACCGTCTCTCAAGTCAACTCCCGTAATTAGAACGTTTCATGTGACATAAACAACGAGTAGTTATTGCCATCTAACCATACAGGTGAACTTGGGGGCCTGTCCCCCAAGTTCACCTGTATGGTGGTTCCCACTTGGGGAAATGAAATATTTAATATTTTCATTTCCTCGCTCTGGTAACGCAATGCCTCCAGAATTCAGTGGAAAGTAGGGAACGGAACTGTTTTAACGGGAACAGCATGTAAATGAAAACAACTTGAATACCAATTCTAACTCCAACCATCGTCTACTCTACACAAACTACAACCTTATACAGGTTAAATTATCTTATCCAAGTTAAATATAAACTTATTTGATGTTTCAATGTATTTGAACTGGCATCCATTTAGTTATAACCAGGTAAACGTTTAGTTTGGTCGTAATAGCGCACCGGGACGTAAATGCGACGGTTGTGGATTCGATTCCCACACTAGGGAATGATTAATTTATTTTTATTTTCTTGCTTCGGTAGAGCAAGATCTCCTACATTGAGAATTAAGAGTTTAAATTTTTCTTATATGAAAATAAATGGAATAAGAAAATTATCATGTACAAGACGTGATAATTCCTTTAATTTAGGGTTCGATTCCTGCTCGGGGGAATGAGTTATTTATATTATTATTATATTAAGTTCCAACACTCAACAGGCAAATTTAAGAATTTAGATGAATAGTGAAAAACGAAGTGTCTTAACACTGTGTTCTACCCTACCAATATGCGGAATACAGCGTGAAACTGTTTTATACCTTTTCTATAACGTCGGCTATCCCTTACACAAGTCAAAGATGAATAGTAAATGACTTTGAAATTAAAAACAAACACCCGGGCCTTTGAGATTTGAGTTCTTTTGAATTGTTTAAGTATGAATCTTAACACCGCTGTGGTGCAGTGGAACAGTTTCTGATAATAAGCATTCGTAACAAGTTCGATTTGTACTTCAGAGGCTATTTCTTTTTAACTTTTTGCGTTAAGTGAGACGACGTGCCACTGCGACACGAAGGCAAGTATATGAAAATTGATCTCGATATGTTTTTTTTACCTTGATGCTGTATTCTGTATTATAATAATATTCTGTATTATAATAATATAATAAGGGTATGTAAAGGAAACCTGAGAACCTAGGGTTAGGACACTCCGTTTCCATTAACAGTTCCGTTCACGACTTTACATTTTACTCAAAAGCCTTTTTAGAGAGTTGCGTGTAAACTATCTTATCTATGCATATAAAACTTAGTGAGGTCCTCGTGACTGCACAAGCCTGCGTTTGTAAGCGCGACGGTTGTGGGTTCGATTCCCACGCGGGGATTGAAGTATTTAAATCTTAATTTCCGTCTGATAACATGCACATGCAATGCCTCAAGTATCCGGCAAAAAAGTGGGGAACGAAACTATCTTTAGCGGACGACAAGAGATGAGGGAAACGGAATTTCTTAACACTAGGTTCCCAGTTTCCCTCTTCCGCCACTTTACTTAAAGGATATTATATAGTAAATGGCGAAATACAACGCCGTGTTCGTTAGCAGAGCGAGGAAATGAAAATATAAAATATTTCATTCCCCTAATGGGAAGTAGGAACCGAACCCACAACCGTCAAGTTAACAGTCTTGTTCCCTTGCGCCTTGACAGCCTTATTTCCATAATATACCAGCTATAATTGCTATAAAACAACGCAAATCAACACAAATATCAAATTCAGCAATAATATAATAAAGATATCGATCTGTCCGCCCGTTAATTGAAAGGTTATTCAATATATATAATAGGGAAGATTGCAAGATAAAAAGTGCCATATGAAAAACCACCGGTCAGCGGCACCGACCCTACGTCATGCTTTTTTCTAACACCCCTTCAGCTTAGTCGACAGAATATATGGATTTTTTTTACAGTTTCGTGTTGTTTCCTTAATATAGTAGGGCAGATTAGAGGATACAGTCCTAGTGTATTGCCACTCCGCTCTCCATTTTCTCTCCAATTTCGTGGCATAACGTGTGATGTGGCGAAGTTCAATGATTCACGCTATATCCCGCACACAGCAGGGTAGGCAGAGGGAACACTAGTGATAACACTCCGTTCCCCACTTTCCGTTGTTTGCGTGTTGAGTGGCGGAACTTAACGCCACGCTTTGCCTCGACAGAGCGAAGAAATGAGCTTATAAATTTAATTACCTATATATTTAATTTCCTCGAGAGAGTCGAACCCACAACCAGTCACACATTGTGCTCCTGTGGCCTAAATTCAACGCTGGTCTTCGTATTGTTACTCGAACGTGAAAATTACAATATTATTCCTCTAAGTGTGAATCGAACCCATAGTCATTTAAAGTTGGATACTATGCCAAGGCAGTCTCTCTCTAATCTTTGGATATTTGTATAAATGACTTGTTTTTATACTGTTATGAGCGTAGTGGGTTGAACTTCTCAGTTTTCAAAACACTCAATTTTGAGTGGCAGTCGTCTAGTCTTCTTACAAAAGCAAGGAAACGAAAATAATTCACACCCCCGTTTGAAAATCGAACCTACATCCGTCTCATTTACAGTCAGGCCTCAAATTCTAATACAACACAAAATGTCATTTATTAACCCCTTAGATGAAATTAAAGAGTAAAAATCTCCACACTGTATGTGTGTGAGGGGGTGGAAATGACATAAATTGTTCACGATCCGGCGAAAGGGTTAATTGACATTTCTAAGGGCGGCGTCCAGCGATGACGCTGTAAAATATTAAAATTAATTAGTTTCTAATGGGGTAAGCAGAGAAAACGTTACGTGAAGACACTCCCTTCTTCATGCACCGATCAACTTTCGAGACACTGTGTGTTGAATGGCGTACCTCAACTGTCTACTACTCTTTACTTCTATACTTATAACATTAGATTTTGTTTGGTTGGACGCGCTAATCTCAGGAATTCCAATCTGTAATAGAAAAAATATTTTTGTGGTAGACCACTTATCGTGGAAATGCTATAAGCTGTCTAGTTATTTGTATCGATCACACCATTTAAGATCGATACAAATAAATAAACAGACAGATACAAAAAAAATGAGTTCTGATAAAAAGTGCGACGTTAAATTCCGCAAATGAACATTTAAGTTGTTCTAAAAGATGTAAACAACCAATTATGAAGCTAATGCTAAAATATATAAAGATATATTTACTGTTTTAAGCTTTATATCCAGTTTTAGTCTTTATTAGTAACGACGGTATTACAAAGTGATTATATGGGTGGAATACGATAAAACGGAGTTAACAACAGGTTTGATTACCGCTTTGATTAAAAGACATTGTGTTTTATAGATACAAAGGATCTAGATACAAATTTTAATTTTACACAAAAAAACGTATATAGTATATACATACGTATCTAATCTTTTTCATCTTATATGACACCTCTATCTATTTATCTATACTAATATTGTAAAGCTAAAGAGTTTGTTTGGTTGAACGTGCTTATCTCAGGAACTACTACTACTAGCTACAAAGGGCATTTCCATCGGTGATTAAATAGAAATAACTATTTTTTTGTCACCGCAAATACAGTGGTCTATATCGAAACGATTAGTTTGATATAATACGTCGCATAGCCTCATTAAACGGACTATTCAACTCAAAAAGATTTTTTCAATTCGAATCAAGAATTCCTGAGATTACAGCATTCAACCAAACAAAATCTTCTACTTCATTATGTTAGTATAGTATAGATATAAAGGTTCTGTGTAGCGTTGCTAACACCCCTAGAGGCCATCTGGTCGGGAAAATGGGTGAAAAATTAGTTAGTAGGGGCGCGTCAATTACTAAGTCTGGCTTGTGTCAAGTCTTTTGGACTTGTCGACAATTTTATTATGTTTTTGTATGGTTAAAGGTTCAAATTTCAGTATAATTATCGTAAATTTTTCTTATTACAGTCTGGACAATCCATATATAAAAAAAGTAACTAAAAAATTGGAGCTGATAATCTTTAATCGCAATATATTTTTGAAAATGTTATGTATGTTAAGAAAAACATTAATAATTTTACCAAAATTGGTGATTTTCATAATATTAACACTAGAAATAAGCATAATCTTGGTGCACCTGTAACTCGGTTGCATCGAATCCGTAATTCTTTTATGGGACAATGTGTACGCTTTTACAATAGGATCCCAGAAAACGTCAGAGAATTTTCTATATCACGATTTAAAAAAATTGTGAAAAGACGTTTGTGTGTTAAAGGTTATTACCAAATTAATGATTTTGTAAATGATAACACGCCTTGGGAATGAAATGCTCGCTCCAGTCTGTTTCAAAGGTATCATTGTCACAAATAATTAAATATGTATTTGTTTAAAATTTATTTTAAAAAATAGGTCCCGCTGAGTTTCTTGCGCCGGTTCTTCTCAGGTCTGAGGCATTAATTTTAGTGAACTGGTGGTAAATTTGACGTTCAAAAAATGAAGCATGTAACTTCTTATTTTGAATAAAATTATTTGAATTTGAATTTGAATTTGAATTTTAAATGACTGAACATATTTTTTTAAATCATGGCAAAGCTTTGCTTTTTCCAGCATGGCTTTTTCCTCGTAAAAGTTACGAGACCGTTTCGACTACCTACAAGGTAAACCAATACTCGGGGGACGCCAGGTCAAATACATACTCGTAGGCGTCGTACTAGATTCGAAACTCTTTTCCCGGCAGCATATCACGTATGTCAGAAACAGCACTAGGGGAGAGGGGGGTAGCTTTGAACAGGGGCACCTTTGAAAATATGTGTTAACAGAGCTATTTTAAAAATAAATTTTGTTAGATTTTTTTTGAGTAGTGGCAGCACTAATCTGCACACGTGTCACTTGTCACCGCTGATATATGAGAGCCCGTGGTTGAGTTACGAGGAGTGTTTGATTTTGAGTAAAATTTTATACATTTTTAAATAAACGCGTAAGGATCGCAGGCATCCAATTCAAGTTATATGGTTTTATTTTTTCCTCTTTTAGTTAGAATTTTTCATATATCATGCAATAAACTAGAAATTAATACAATTTTTAAACTTTTACTTGAAAAAAAAAACGTTTTTAATTTTTCAAATACCACTGAGGCAGCTTTGAACAAAATAAGGGGGACAGTTTTGAATATTATTATATATAACAAAATACCGCGAAAGAAAAACAAAACTAAACTGAACTTTTCTTTACAAGAAACTGACTCAAAAATGCATTTGGAATCAGAAGAGGAAGTGACAATTTACTGTGACGAGAATGAAGATACCTCTTAATAAATATTGGAGATTCCATTTTAGCGAATGTTTCATCATCTATGAATAGTAAAAAAGTAGCTTGTACAATTTTTTTCTTTACATCACTATACTATATCCATGTTCCTTTAAATTTAATTTCTCTAAGTTCAAATTAGGGTAATAAGCTGTTTATTAAAAAATAATTTGTTTTATTTTCATAATATTAGGTTCATTCTATGATTGATCCTGACTGGTTGTGGGTTCGATCCCCGCTCGAGGAGATGAAATATTTACTTCAATTTATATTTCCATTTCTTCGCTTTGGTGTCGAGGTGCGCGGCGTTGAGTTCTGCCACTCAACACGCAATGCCTCCAGGATTCGGCAGAAAGTGGGGAACGGAGTGTCTTACTTCCCCCAATTTCAGTTGCTGGTTACGTACTACATTCATGTTTTCCTTTAAATTTAATTTTTCTAAGTTCAAATTAAGGTAGTAAGCTGTTTATTTAAAAAATATTATGTTTTATTTTCATAATATTAGATTTATTCTATGATTGATCCCATAATGTTAATTACTTCTACGACGCCAAAGCTACTTTTTTGTTTTTTTAAAGTCTATTAATAATATTAAAGTTATTTAACATTAGTACTAGTACAATCGCAATATTAAACTAGGTATATTATTTTTTTCAGTTAGCATGGTACTGATATTTGATCTCCATCGTTTCTAATGTTAAGTTTATTGATAAAATTACTTAAAAGCTTTTTAATTTCATTGAATTCGATGATAGTTCAAAACTGCCCCATATATGTTCAAAGCTACCCCGCAAAGGGGGCAGCTTTGAACATTTGACTACTGCTACTAAAGTTGATATTGCACCTTTACCTTATATATTTTTCTACAAACGATGCTACGATTGTGTGGCACAATAGTTGGACTAAGCATTGTGAAATAGTAAAGAAGTTAAAAACTGTAGAATTTTTAGATATGACACAAAGTTTAAAAATCGTTCGAATGTGCCCCCCTCTCCCCTACACACGTCATGAGCAGGCTGTACCCACTCATATGTGAGCGTCACTTCGGAACAAGCTGACAATTTTACAAAACTTACATCCTTCCCATCATGACCTATGTTTGTGTCGTGTTTGCACACACCAAGATAGACCTCCTTCAGAGGGTCCAAAACAAATTCCTCCGTATGGCAGCCTTATGCCCATGATACGTACGCAACTTGGACCTACACAAAGATTTTAAATTAGAATCGTTAAAGGAATTCTTCATACGCCTAGCCAAGCGCTACTACGAGCTACTACTAAACCCACTCAATGTCAACGGAAGCAGACAGACATACAGATTTACACATATACGAAATTTTAAAATGTATAAATTGCTTTGCTTTCGTCGGAGATTAATAAGTAAATAGCTAAGCTTAGAATTTTATTTTTAAACATTTTTAAAGTGTAATTCCACACTTAGGAAAGAAATTAGTATTTTTCTTAGAATTTTATTTGATATATAAACTTTTTCAAAGGAAAGCCGTATTGGGGTAGTTTGAAGGACACCAAAATTCAAAATTATATTACATTTTTAATGTCCCCTGTTATATGTGTTTACAGGAGAAGCTTAACATTAGATTCTCAGGTTCCCTCTGTCTACCATGCTATGTGCGAGATACAGTGTGATGTACTACGCAGTACCAGAAATAGCTGCTCAGCGTAGACAAGTGACACTTTGTAACTACATACCTTCCTTCTCAAAAAAAACTACAGCTATAATCAGATTGTCAATCGAATAGTTTTCAGCCATAAATAAAATCGATATATTTTTTAAATGTGTTAATTATTTACTCCAGCAGTTTTTCAAACGGTTTTCGAATTCCAGTTTGCTATTCCTGTCTTTAATTGCAGTTTTAATCTTTCCCCGGTCATATGGATTTATGGTATTATGTGCATACCGACAGATGACAAAAGGAAAAGCTGTATGTAATATTTCTAGCTTTCACCAATCATTTGCATCAGCTCCTCTCCACTCAGGAGTAATTGATGAACATACACACACATAGGCATCGATATTCGCCAGAGAGTGTTCGGGAGGTGTTGTTCAGATGAAATGACGAGACGACAAATATGTTACAGTGTCTAAATGACCACGTGCAAATATTAAAAGAGTCACGGGATAAACACAAAACTCTTTGACGAGTCTCTTTCTATATGAAGTGTAGAAGGCCCCAGGGACATCTATCTTTCAAAGAAACTATCTTTTTAGCTTTTCAATTTGCAATATATATATATATATATATATATATATATATATATATATATATATATATATATATATATATATATATATATATATATATATATATATATATATATATATATATATATATATATATATATATATATATATATATATATATATATGAATAATATATATATGAATTTATAATATGAATATTTTACACTTTCAAGCATTTTTAGCGTCCACTGCAAATGTATTTGATTATAACATCGAAAAAAAATTGTGAGGGGCGCGTGTAGAACGAATTTCCATATTTTTTTTGTAAATAGGATTTTTATAAAGAGGCGTGTATCCCACTGGGAGCACCTATCCTGGATTTACCCTGTAATTAATATAAGATGTTTCTACAGACTCGCTCTGTTTTATACTTTCCACCCATTTTTGAGACATTCCAAATATTTATAGAATAATGGAACTCAACGCCGCAGTTAGTCTAACCAAAGCAGGGAAAATAAATTAATTCATTCTCCCGAGTGGGAATCGAACCCACAGTCGCGTCAGACATAAGTTAATACTTGTTAATCAATTCAAAGCTGGCAGAGAATTTTTCCTCAAACAAATGTTTTATTTAAACATCTAATTTGCATCGAAAACGGCGCAGGGATCGAAACGCTTCTTTTTATTCATTGTTAAAAAGATTATTTTCTTTACGATTTCATTGTGTAGTGAGGATATGACGTTTTTTTAATATTTTTAAAGTTTTATTATTTTTAGTTTTTTTTTCTATTTTTGAGTTCTATCAGAACATAATAATGCTATTTAGAAAACATATAAAAATTGTCAGGTGTCAAAATTTGAACCCGCGCCTCTTGTTCACTGTCAAAGCGCTCTGACCACCATAGGCCGGCCATACGTTCTTGTCAAGCTACGTTAATATTTTTATACGCGTACTTACAATTTATTTATGTTGCTAGCATATACGCGGAAAGTTGAAACTGCTATTCCGGAGATATGTGAAGACAGACAATCATACGTATAAATTTAAACCTCGTTTCTCAGAAAATTCCATTCCACACTATGACAACGTAAGAAACATTCGAAACGTGAAATTGAAACCGTTGTTGCGTGACTCTGTTTATTTCTTGTTCAAATGACAAAAACGTATATGAAATGTCTTTATAGCTAGAGAAGGGTAGTAGATTCACATACGATAAGTAAATATTATTGAGGCCATCATGATATCTGACTGTAAACGCGATGGTTGTGGATTCGATTCCCATGAGGATGAATTAATTATTTTCATTTCCTTCCTCTGATAGCAAACCCAAAACGCACCCCCGGGTTCCGTCATCGGCATGCAATGTCTCGAAAATTGAGCGGAAAGGCTAACAAGACCAAAGGAAACAGAGTGTATTTACACTTCCTTCTGCCCACCCTGCTGTATACAGGATACAGTGTAAAGCTAATATAAGGAAATAAATAAATTCGCCAGCAACAAGACAGGCAGAAAGAACGTAATGTTAAAACCCTCCGCTCTCTAATTTCCGAGTTACCAGAGCAAAAATAAAAATAATACATAATGAATCGAATTCACAATCATCACGATTGCACTCAAACACTGTTAATATAGTAGGTATAGTATAAATGTATATATAAGGTATATTTGTTATTCTCTCGGCTTCACGCTTTATCCTGCACATAACCGGGTAAGCAGAGGGATTCCGTTCCCCACTTACTGGAAAGTGGGAAACGGTGTGTCTTGACACTAGGTCCCTTCTGACTATCCCGCTGTGTGCATCCTGCATCTGCATCCTGGGATACAGTGAGAAGCTGATTTAATTTTAATTTAAATGTAAAGCTAAGAAACAAATAATTCCAATAAAAAATTATACAAAACCGCAGTATAAAGCTAGTGTTATAATAAATCTCCAACCCCTCTAGAACGACGCCCTTGGAAAAAAAGATATTAGAACTAACAGATGTGTCCAAATGTTCACAATTTAATATATTGAAACGATAATGTCGTCTGTACATTTTTACATATATTTGAAACGCGGTGATTTTGGGTTCGATTATCTCTCGGTGAAATATACATTATTTTTATTTCTTTGCTTTGGGCTGCGTTCAGTTCTGCCATTCGACACGCAATACCTCGAGATATCGGTGGAAGGTGAAGAATGGAAGTATCGTAATGGAAACGGAGTGTCTTAACACTGGGATGCAGCGTGAAGCTAAAAAAATAGATCAAATTGAGGTTAACGTGTAGAACGTGTAGATTTAATACAGTCAGTCCTCTCTGGACCACAAAGCGCGGCGTTGACCTCCGCGAATCATGACGCAATGTCTGATTTAATCAAATTGTTATAGTTATTCATAAAGAAATTTCAAAATTGATCATAATTTGGTCTCAATTTATAAGCTGCGAAAGAATGTAAACGAGATGATTATTTATTACTATATTATAATCAAAATGTTTATATTTTCCACTTTGGTAGAGACAGCGCCTCGTCGAGTTCTGCCAATTTCTACACGCGTTATAAAAAAATATAATATATAAAAATATAGAACCTGCTACCCATGCCAAAACTAATTCCAACCCCCACTTTTTAAGCATCTAAGACAATCGTGATTAGGGTGAAGTGTAAAGAACCATTTGTATGCTTATTAGCGATCCCCGGGACACTTGACGAAACTTAGCCTATTAATGTGTGGTATAATTCATGAGAGATAGCGGGGTGTAAAGAAAATCTTTTTTTTTTCAGTCAATTTTAAGCGATTTTGAAAGGGGGAGGTTCTGAATTCGGTTGGTACGATTATTTTTTATTATTTAGAAATCTTGTAAAGATGCAGCGGATACATAGTGGACAGCGTAGTGGTAGACACTCTCTACACACCCACACAGGATGCTTGTGATTCGATTACATTAAAAATACAATTTTAACACTAGAATATTACTGGCAATGCAAAATTTAATGATTGAATTATATAAATGACGTGAATTTAAACGCAATAGAAAACATTTTTAAGGTTTGAAGTCAAATTTGGGAACTCAACTTGTTCACGATAGCTTTTAGTACAATTTTTGAAAAAAATAAGTACATGGATTTTTTTATTTATAAAGTTTAGTTGCATCAACAAAATTAAAAAGCATCTAGTAAGGGTTTTGATATTTGCCATAGAACTAGTGGTGTGGCGTATTCTGAACCTATTTGGACAAGTAATGAGACCAGGAGACGTTAGCTTGACAGGCAGAAAAGTTGGTCAATGTTGTGATCACAGAGGGAAGATCAGCGGTTGCTCAAATATCAGATTGTCTGAACGACTGAAGTATACAGACACACCAAGATTCTGCACTATCGTTAAAACACGGTTTACCGGGCAATTAACTCTACTAACTTAGTTTGTCTGCCCAATTTTACCATGACCATGATTTCCAGTCCATAATATACCGACTACAGATTGCAAGCAAGAAGAAAACAACCGGTCAAGCCCGAGTTCTTTTTTAAAGAAGTCCATCGAGGATTCAGTGCCAATCATAAAAATTGAGAAGGTTAAATTATATAGCTCTCCACGTGATCTTGAGGAAAATGGTCTTGACAGACATACAAGCAGAAAGACAAATAGGCTGAAAATAAATTACCTTATAAGGGTTACGATTCTTCTTTTTGAGATACAAATTTTAAAAAATCTGATTCACGCTGTATCTTGTACGCAGCAGGGTAGGCAGAGGGAAACTAGTGTGAAGACACTCCGTTTCCCACTTTCCGCCGAGTTCTGGAAGCATTGCGTGTTGACTGGCGGAACTCAACGCCGCGCTTTTTGAGATACAAAACCTTAAAAACGGCATTGAATTCGGCAAACGAATTAAAATTGGTTTATAGCGACAACATCTTTCATCATCACCGCAATGAAAAATTTACCAATCGCATCATCAATATTTCTCAGGATGCCATTATTAATTAAATAATTAATAAAAAATATTTTTAGTTAACAAAAATATACCTACATATACCCAAATTAATATTCTCCTGTTTCTTGAACCAAACTTAAAAAGCATCTAAAAAAAATTCTTACAAGCGAGTCTAATTATAAGGAAAATTTTTACTGCCGTCAGATGACTTGTAATATTATAAGTTTTAAAATTTCTAAGACACTTTACGCTTAAGTTGACATTAAAAACATTGAATGTTTAAGAAGAGGGAGATATTATCTATGCAGCATCCGAGTGGTCGAAGTGATAATTTAGCTTCACTATGTATTCCGCATCTACATAGCAGGGTAGGTAGGCGGAACCTGGTGTTAAGACACTCCTTCTTGTTACCAAAACGAGGAAACGAAAATAATTTATTCCTTCGTGTGGGAATCGAGCTCACAACTGTCGCATTTCTATCAGAAAAATTAATTCCTATAGTCATTTAGAAAAATATTTTTTTGACGTCTTCTTTATTGCGTTATTATAGCCCATATTGTAGCGACATGAAGATGCGCTATAATACAGAGTATGAAACAATCTTTATATCATAGTGTCTTAACACTACCTTTCCTACCTACTCTGCTATAAGCGGGATACAGCGTGAAGCTAAGTTATTTTATTTAATAAAAACACGCAAGTAATCTCATAATATCTTAAGACAATAAAGAATGGACTATTTCTAAACTAGGTTATTTTTACTAAGTATAACTTTAAAAAAATAAAAATAAATAGCTTCACGTTGTATTCCTCACATAGCATGATAAACAGAAGGAACCTGGACACCTCGTATTAAGACATTTCATTTTTAATTCGGAAGGCAATACGTGTTAAATGTCGAAATCCAACGCCGTGCTTTGTCTTGTTACCAGTGCGAGGAAATGAAAAATGAAATTTAGAATGGGAGGGAATCGAACCTGTCACGTTTATAGTCGCACGCTTTTGCCCCTACGCCACAACTGACCTCAATTGTACATTACTTGAAGATACAAAAATGAGAATTAAAAAAACCACAGAAGCAATAAATTACACTAACTGGAAAGTGAACCTGTACGCATCACGTATGCGCAATAAAAGTCGAAGGCTTTATTATAACGGTTGTACAGGATGATTTATTTAAGGGCGTCTTTGAATATTTGATATTTTAACTCGGTTTTTCGTAGGACGAAAAAGGTATATATAGTGCTGTTTTATGTTTGTAGCAGAGAGGTTAAAAAAATCTAGAGGCTTAGCTCTCCACTCTTACGATCATCTTAATCAAAAATATCTATATTAATATTATAAAGCCAAACAAACGTTTGGCGGAATGCTCCAATCTCCTAAAAATACTGACTAAAATAGTTTTTTTTGTGCTTGGGCAATGACAAGACAAAATGCGGCGTAGAGTCTAGACACTGAACACGCAATGTTTTGAATTTGGCTGAGAAGCGGAGAATTAAGTGTTAAAAAACCATTTCTCTGTTTACTCTGCTATACAGTAAAAAGCATGAAGCTGAAAAATATGTGGCACATATTAAGCATGGTTGAGTATAGCATTTATATTTGAGGATGTAGTGGCGCATTAGCACAGCGTCACCGCTGTAAACAAAATTGTGATTCGATAGATCGATAATTCGTTGATTTCAATAGATCTAACAATATATTAATAATCAAGGCAAATCACGGCGTTGAGTTCCACGCAACGTCTGGGAAACTAAGCTGTGTGTGGGGAACATGTGAGTGTCTGAACGCTAGGTTCCCTCTACCCACCGTATACAAGGTACCGTATACAAGGTACAGCGTGAAAGGAAAAAATATTAATATTATAATTTTTTTTTAAAACATCTTGTATATACGAGTATAAGGTGTGAGTACCCTTTATGCTCGTGGTTTGAATGTAATTCCCATGAAATATGGACTTTATGGGTTACATAAAAATGTGACTTATCCGGCACTAGCGACCCACCTGCGGCTTCGCCCGCTTAAACTTAATATATTATAGCGAAATTATAAAAGAATACATAAATAATTGTATGTTATGTTGCATTCGGGTGTACTTTTAAGTTATATTACTGTAAAGTTTTATGTAAATTCCTTCAGTAGTTTTTGTATATCTCACCTCACAAACTTGCAAATATTAATAATCGGATTGTGTTGCTGTCTGTGTTGTGGGTGACTGAAATGTGGGTTCGATTGCTCGCGATGAATATTTTTATAGCTTCACGCTCTATACCGCATATAGGAGGGTAGGCAGAGGAAACCCAATGTTATGTTGTTCCGTCCCCCACTTTTCACCCACTTTTTGATATATTTGTTGTTAGAGGAACTCAACACGCACCTCTTGTATACACCGAAACGACTTCATTGTTCTAAATAGATATTTCTTCGCTCTGGTGTCGAGGCAAAGCGCGGCGTTGAGTTCCGCTTCTCAACACGCAATGCCTCCAGAATTCGACGAAAAGTAGGGAACGGAGTGTGTACACAAGGTTCCCTCTACCTACTCTGCTGGATACAGCGTGAAGCTGATGAAGCGTGAAGTGATTATGATCCTAAATATTTTGATTATTTCTTACACAGTACTATTCCACACTTAGAAAAGAACGGTATGGCTTAGTGGTCAGAGTGCTTGAACGGTTCCAAGGTGCGCTCTTTCAAATCCCGCTACGTTATAGATCCTAAATACATCATAAATCCTAAATAGAAGATCATAGTCGAATATTACAAAATTAGAACATTATCACAGACATAAACGTCAAATTGATTGCCTCTCTTTTTTGAAGTCGGTTAAAAACATATAGCTTAATGCAATACATTTCCACACTTATCAGCGGTCAGCAGTCAAACATAACAAAGAGATGGGTACAGTTGAGATGAATAGTGATATTTTAAGTATTTAAAAAAAAAGTGTAAAAAAATTAACGTAGAAGAATTGAGGCCTCTTGGAAACCGTTCAAAACGGAAAAGTGTGTTCGCTTGGACGGCGGCAACGGCGTTAAATTCCGCAGTGCTTGGGAATCGGACAGAAAATGAACAAATTATTAAAAAAATAAAATATGACCACTACAGCTCCTACAGTGGCGTAGTATAACTACAAGAGGTGGTACAATGCTTGTGGATCATTCACTCGCGGGACAGAGGATTGATGATTGATTGACAGAGTGATTAATCAACACGTAGTCCGTCAAAAATTGAGGGTATAGTGCTAAACGGAGTGTTTAACACTAGGTTCCCTCTGCTCACCCTGCTATATGCGGGATACAGCTATACGCCGTATACATTAAAAAATCAAACCACTTTCACACACGATAGTACAGAATAGTTTGACCAAGGGTCGCTATCTCTCGACCGCAGCTGCGTTAAGAAAATATTATTTCGTTCCACACTTTTCTTTTAGTAAGTGTTTCTTAAATTTGCTACTGAAAGTGTTAGAAAGGTATTTTTTTATTTTGACATATACATTATATGTAGTTCAATATCAATGACGCAAACGCGGCTTCGCCTGCTTAAGATTGTTGTTATGTTAGATAGCCAAATCATACTAAATACTTACATAAATATTATATGTTGGGTTTAAATATTTTCCTGATGTATGAGCTAAATTATAGTAAAGTTTCATCTTAACCCGTTGAATTTACGTGAAAGAAGATTTGGTAGTTGGTTACACGATTAATACTAACTAATCTGAATGACTTGCTTGTTTACAAACAAAAAAAATGGTGACTTCCTCTAGTACTTCCTCTTTTATGAAAAATTAAGTCGGTTAACAAAAAGTAAATGTTAAGTAAAGTTAAAAAAAAAAAAATTAGCTTCACGCTGTATCCCGCACACAGCAGGGTAGGCAGAGGGAACCTAGTGTTAAGACACTCCGTTCCCCACTTTCTGCCGGATTCTGGAGGCATTGCGTGTTGAGTGGCAGAACTCAACGCCGCGCTTAACCTCGACACCAGAGCGAAGAAATGGAAATATAAATTTAAGTAAATATTTCATCTCCTCGAGTGGGGATCGAACCCACAACCAGTCGGTTTTACAGTCACACCTCGTGCCGCTGCGCCACGACCGGCCTCATGTTAACTATGTTAATTTCTACCAATAAACACGTGATGTCATTATTTTTGCGGGATAAAGCGTGAAATTAGTTATAAAGCGTGAAACCCATAAAAAAACCACTCAAATCTCACACAATTCACAATATTCATTATTTCAAGTGCATCAAGCCCTCCTCCGACAGATTTACGACCAGCCCAAAGTGTTTCCGGATAGGCGATGCGGATAGAAACGTTAGCCGGCTTAAGCTTATACTTGGCTTAGTTACATGAGGATTGTATGCTATTTTTTTATTTTATTGAATAGAGGCTATCGTGGATGTAAATACGACGATTGAGAATTCAATTGCTACTCGGGGGACTTACTTATTAATTTTTTTTCGCTGTGGCGAAAAGACAATTCGCTGTGTTGAATGTTTCCAGTCAAAATACCTTGAAAATTGGGTGGCTAAGAAGCGGAGTTTTTTAACATTAGGTTTCCACTGCCCACTGTTTTATACGAGGACGTATCTATAGTATATTTAAAAAAATAATCATAAAAAATAAATATTTTAGCACTAGAGATAATAGAAATACAATTCAACAAGCTACCTCAAGAATTACTGAAACAATTTCGATTAAGCTTGAACTGTTTAATAACTTGAAATATATTACTACATACATTATTACAATCAAAAAGGATCTACTATTCTATATGACATTTTCCGAGAAATTTGTTGAGAAACAAACATACCTACGGAATTAAACACATTTGCTTGAAAGCCTAAATAGACCATCGTACTCAAATATTATCTTTTGACAATAATATGATATACAATATACATTGTATTGACATTCCGTCCATCCGTCTGTCCTTCTATATATTATTTATTCACCGGGCAATAAAAACCTACAGGCCTACTGCCTTCCATTGACCTAAAATTATGTATTTTGACATACAGCACAAATAAAAGAAAAATTCAATAAAATGAAAATTCATAGGCTCGTCACAGATAACAAAACATTATATTAAGAACAGAGTGTATCAACACTAGGTTTCCTCTTCCTTCTGTTCTATAAGCGAGATACAGCGTGAACCAAAGCAAAAGAAACACAAATTACTTCTTTTGCAAAGTCGATTTAAAAAAGGCAAACATCAGTCAAGCAATACATAAATGTAAATGTGTAACATTCGTTTAAGACGCTCAATAAAATCCCTCTCAATTCCAATTTTATTCATAGACTTGCTTTATGAGGGGGAGGGGTGTGAGTTCAAATACTAGTATGTTTTTAGTTAGTTTCTATATAATACAGTAATACTAGCGACAATATTATAACAAATTTTAACAAATGTTTACATAAATTGTAGCTTATACTCGTATGTTATTTACTCGTATGTTCAAATGTAAATTAAAAAAACTGGACAAGCGCGAGTCGAGTTCGCCTACCGAGGATTCCGTAAAAAGTTGTAGGTCTTGAGCTTTTTCTGAAATTCAGGTTTAGCTTAGCCAGAGCCCTTTTATTTTATACCTCACTTGAACTAGCGGCTTTAATACCAAATTTTGCCCCCATTTATAAGATTATTATTTTTTAGGATTTTACCACAAATGTATAGTTTTCACATTTTTTTCTTGAATTATTACCTACTACCCGTAGATGCTAGCTGCCAAATTTTATAATTCTAGGTTAACTGGAAGTACCTTATGAATTTGGATTCCCTTGATAGTGTCGAAATACGCGTTTTTTGCGATGTAAATGGCCATTTTTTTCTAAGTAAATATAGAAATACATTTTATATCAGGAAATCATGGGGCCGTTAATCTGAATATATGGTTTGAATTTCAACTCGATATCTCCAAGCGTTCCTGAGAAAGGGTCTTGACAGACAGACAGACGGACTGATCTTATAAGGTACGGAACCCTAAAAACCTTTTTGTCTACAGCGCTGTTTTTCAGCCTCATCCTAATTCACAATATCTAAATTATAAAACATAAATCGATATAATAATAAATCACCACATAATGAAATATACAAGTTATAAAAAAAAAATTAAATAACTACTCATGCTATATATCATCCATTATTAGTGGAAAGGAAAAAAGAAATTTAACATTCCAACAGAAGAAAAAACGAGTGTATATATTTAATTAAAGAGTGGGCATTGCTTACACAAAACAAAAAATAATAACAAAAAAAAAACAATAATACGAATTTAAAACTGTAAATCTAGAATAACGCAGTATAATAATATGTATTTAAAAACGCAGCTTAATATGTTTCTTTAATTTTCTTTTTAAAGTCACAAATGACCAGCAGTTCACCCGCACTGGTGGAGGCAGATCGTTCCACATCTTACTATGATGTCTCATATTCTACTAATCCTACTATCCTACTAATGGATGGATGTTTGTTCCACTCTCACGCAAAATCTACCGAACGGACGTAGATAAACTCTACAGTAATATAACTTACACATCAGAATAATACATAGGCCGCGATTTATCTAAACATCCAGTCTATATTTGTATATACTATAACAATAAGTTTGGCCGCTAGTAAGCAATATACTATATTTTATTTTTATCAGCTTCACGCTGTATCCCGCAGGGTAACACAGCAGGGTATGCAAAGGGAACCTGGCGTTAAGACACTCCGATCGCCACTCCCTGCCGGATGCTGGAGGCATTGCATGTTGGGTGGCAGAACTCAACGCCGCGCTTTGCCTCTATATCAGAGCGAAGAAATACAAGTATAAATTTAAGTAAATATTTCATCTCCTCGAATGGTCAGGATCAGTCGGTTTTACAGTCACATTTTGTGCCACTGCGCCACGACTGGCCTCATATTCATATGATATTACTGTAAAGTTTCCACTAATTACGAGACAAACAACAACTAACCTTCTCGTTACACTTCACAGATGGTTTGACTAAATAAGGAACGCCTGGCATCGGAAACATAGACGGCATCATGGCTGGCGCAAATATTACTTTTACAGCTTGCCCTTGACAGTTGCAAGATTTTGACAGTTCACTGTCACCGGATTTTGACAGTTCAGAGGCACAGGGCACAGAGATTTCTGCGCAAGAGCTTAAAATATTTTCTGTACAAGTTTTTGACAAACCACCAGCACAGGATTTTGATAATTCTATTGCACAGGATTTTAGCAGTTCCTTGCCACAGGATCTTTGCAGTCCACTAGCACAAGGCTTCGAAAGTTCACTTGCACAAAGTTTCTGCAGTCCACTTGCACACGATTTTGACCGTTCACTAGCACAAGATTTTGACAGTTCCACACAAGATTTAGACAATCCAGCACAGGTTTTTGCTTTACTTTGATTAGAGCAGTGTTTTGGCTCTACACTCACTGTATCCTCACAATTATGGTGACAACAATGATGACAATATTTTACAGTTTGACAGAAATTTTTACATTCTCCAGCTTGATTAGAGGTGGTCACCATTTCAGATCCATCAGAGCTTTGGTAAAGTTTAGGCTTCTTGTTAAAATCCTTGGGAATTTCTAACAACGGTATCTTCCTTTTGGTCGGAGTTTCTAGTAAATACTTAGGCTTATCGTTTTCTTTGGTGTTTGAGTTATTGTTAAAAGGATGGACTAATAATGTCTTTGAGGTCAAAGGGGTTTTAGAGGTCCTCGCGCCAATAGCGGCCCCGAGGGGCTCTTCTCTGTTTGGTGAATCCAATTTGAATGATTTTATACACTTTTTTGAAACTAATATTACTAAACCCTTTTTCCAATAGAGTTAAAAAAACCGTTTGTAAATTTAATTTTATTGTCAAAATGTGAAATAGTCAATAGAAATAAACAGCATGTCCTTGACCCCAACAACCCCACAAGTTATTGTTTGTAAACAAACAGAAAACAATTTGAAAAAATACTTTATTTACACAAGAAAATTATCACAAATCTGAAGAAAAGCACGCTACTTTATTATTTTAAACAATTGTTAATATTTTAAACGATTTTCATTTAAATATAAAAGTATTATCTATGAATTTATAAAGAAACGGGATTAATACGTGTTCTCTAGGCGACGTTCCGTTTAGTACTAAAGCACATTTGATGTAGAGTGATTGGGCGGCGACTTGGGCGGGCGGTATTTAACCACGCCCAGAATATCTAGCATTAAATAATTTCTCAGTCTAGACAAGACAAGATGGCGTTGGTTTTCATGTGTTTTTCTTTTTTTTTCACATTTTGCTTTGGGTAGTGGGTTCGAAACGTGAAGTAAAAGGTTAATTTTTAAAAAATCTCTACATCAAAACACATATATTTTTATGTCAACAGAAAGTGTCTATGAGGCTATTGTGCGCAGTGGGACAGCTTCTTATTGTAAACGTAACGATTGTGGTTTCAACACCCACTCATTGGAATAACTATGTTTAATTTATTTACATTTTCTCGCTGTGGTAGACGAGGTTCGGATTTGAATTCCACGACACAATTTAGCGGAAAATGGGGAACAAAGAGTGTTAATACATCTAGTGTCCCTCTACTTACCCTGTTATAAGCGGGATACAGCGTAAACGTTTCAACTGCACAAAACAATTATAAAGCCATGCATGTATATCACTTTGAGGCCCTCATGGCGCAGTGACACAAGCGCGTGAATGTAAATACCACGTTTGTGGGCATAGTTCCCACTCGGGGGAATGAAATATTAAATGTTTTCGTTTACTTTATCTGAAGGATCACTGCTTGATCAATGACCGTCCAGTGATCTCTGGGCTGGTGCACCCCAGTATCAGCTTTAGCCATTTGATCGCACACAACGTAGAGCCGTTCGAATCTCATGATCTGTGAAAGGCTCATGATCTGTGAAAGGCTTGTCACTTTGGCACTGCTTAGAGTCGTCTCCTCATTCATCCGTCTTTACCTGTCGCCAAATTCTCTAATCGCACAGTATATCACAAGCTCAAATACCATCCACACCACCTGGATACGTAACACTCCACTACTGTGTCAACCATACAGTAGGAACTTCATTCCAAGAGCTACGCAACAATGGATTGGCCCAGCTACGTTTCAGTGTGTATGTTGTATTCTGTGATATGGGGACCTTCAAAAAGCGCGTCTATCTCCACTTTAAAGGCCGGCAACGCACCTGTAGCTCCTCTGGTGTTACACGGAGTCGTAAGCGGCAATAATCACTTACCATCAAGTGATCTGTACGCTCATTTGCATTTTCTCTTCCATTAAAAAAATACTTGCTCTGGTAACGAGACAAAGCGTGACGTTGAGTTCTATCACTCAACACGTAATGTCTCAGGAAAACGGTAGAAGGAGCAGAATATACATATAATAATTGTGTTATTTAAATATTTTTTTTTCGTTACCAAATTAATAAAATTTTTAAAGTTCATATTTTTATTATTTTGGCGGAAAATGGGGAACGAAGAGTCCTAACACTAGGTTCCCTCTGCTTAGGCGGCTGTTAGCGAGATAAGGCGTGTTTATAGAAAGTGACCGCATAAACTAACTTTTCTAGTTTCATTTAAATGAAAATTTTTACTTTAAAACTTCTATAAGCTAAAAGACTTTAAAGTCTTTTAAGTTTTTTTTTTTAACTGTTGACGCTACACTGACTACTGACTGATAACACATTCTGTCCGTAAATATTCTGAATTAATTATAAGTTCTAAACTCGTCAAAGACTCTACATGCTTCTAAGTCCAGTAGCTTCTTCTGTTCGTCAGTCAATCACTATATAATCAATAAGTCAGTAACGGAAGAGTTTTATATATATGTATATAAGGAGGGCAGGTTGGTAAGAAACGAATATAAAAAATTAAGATGTTTTCAAAAATCTGTTAATTACAGTAGAAACTCCATTAACCGGACTAATTGTTGTTGGTAGGCGTTCGGATAATCGAAAATCCGGATAATCCAAAGTATGGAAAATCGAGTAATCGGGTATTTAGAATATGTAAGTATGCACATACGTTGTGATATAAATTTAATTAAAACAACTAATACATAAAGTGAAAATCAATGTTTACTAAGATATCTTAAGATGTACGACTATGGGACGCGGCGCGGGCGGGGTGATGCCAGATTCGACACGGTCATACTTGCATTGATACGACTTGTAGGTACATTTAATACAGTTGGCCTGTAGTCCGGATAATCGCGAATCCGTATAACTGAGCCTGATTTAAATCATAAAAGCTGATATGGACGAATACAGACTCTTAAAAATATTAAATTTGGAACCCTTTTGTTTTTTATATATAGCAAGATAGGTAGTGGTAACGTAGTGCTTAGATACTCCATCCTTCAAATACTACTTTCGTAATATTGTGTATATATATTTACATACAGACAGCTCAAAAAATAACTTACTTTTTTTTAAATAGTTAAAAATCCACCATCCAAAACCAAAACAAAATTATTCAAAATTTAAAAGAAAAAAGTTTTCAAACAAAATTCAGCCTCATTAATATTCACGGTACAAATTCGTTCCACGAAAAATCAACATCCTAACGAATCTATTGTCTTAGAGCTTTTGTATAGAAAATCGTGATTAGAAAGCCTTAAATGGAGGTAACTGGTTCAAATATTAGGGACCATTGTGGTACAGCGTTTGGAATCGCGGAGGTTGCGAGTTCAATTCCCACTTGGAGAAATTACTTTTTTTTTAACTCGACGCTGTACCCGCATTTAACAAGATAGGCGGAGAAAACCTAGTGTAAAGACACTCTATTCCCCACGCTCCCAATTTTCGAGACATTTGCGTGCTAAGGGCGGAACTCAATGAAGCGCTTCATCTTGTTACCATGATTCAATCCACAACCGTCACGTGTACAGTCGCATGATGTACCACTGCGCCTGTGCCGCCTCAATGACTATATTTCAAGTATATTAATATTTCTCTGATTAGACAAAAGGCAGTGTTGAGTTTCGCCCATCAATGGCCGTATCTAAAGACATTTCTAAATATTGCTTTAGAATCCTTTTTCTTCTTAACATGGCTTAATGACAATGTGTCACAAAATTTAAATTTATATGTATATATTATATAAATATACTATATACGTATATGTATATATGTATATACTTATCTTTATTTGCAGGTTTAATTATTTTTTGTTGTGATAATAAAGTTTGCCCTTTTATTTTGGCCCGTTTTTAGGGTCCCGTATCCAAAGGGTAACACGGGACCCTGTTACTAAGACTCTGTTTTTCTTGACTCATATTTCATGAACCTATGATAGACAGTGATGATTTTAACATGTGATGTATATCTGTTGCCGCTACAACAACAAACACTAAAAAACAGAATAAAATTAATATGTAAGGAGGCTTACTTACAATCATGGATATTTTTTTTTTCGTTTTAATAAATAAAGATATTTTTAGTTTTAAAGTAAAAATTTTGTTACCAAAAATGGAGCTGGCACCTGATATGCTATTCTAGCCTTCTCTATTCTTATCTTCATGGTTTAGCAACTTCACAAGTTTTTTTTTATTGCTTGGGAAATGGAGGATGTAGTCTTAAATCCTATCTGCCCTGTTACAGCGTCAGCGATGACAACATGATGTTTTCGTTTACCTAACCCAATGTCCTTGTTATTATTATTTTTTTTACTATTTTAGTGTTTTCCTGTGGATTAGAGGAACAGAACGTCCTAACACTGGGTTCCCTCTACCTACCATGCTATATACGAGATGCAGCGTGAAGGTAAAAAAACGGAGAAAATGGCAGTTGTGGTATATCGCTAGGTCTAGGCCTCTGTAGATACAAAAATATGTGAAAATAATAAGATAAACAAAATAAAGGTATTAAGTTGTATTTTGATCAAGGGCTTAAACTCCAATTAATAGACTAATTCTGTTTAAACTTAATCTTGATTTAAATTCTTTTTACACTATACGACTACTATACGATCCATATGTAAAACGTGATTTTTCGTTTGTTTTAACTTAAGTATCTCTCATTATCCAATTTCACGCTGTATCCCGCAGTGGTCTCTAAGTCTCTCTGTCTAAGTAAGCCTATAAGTATTAAGATACTCCATTTCCATCGGCGTAGGAGCGAGCCTGGTTGGTCCGTGCTCACTTCAGAATACTCTGGTCTGGTCGAAAAATTAAAAAAATTACATTTAAACGAACATATCTGTTCAAAGCTAAAGTCCAGAAAGAGAAGAGAGCATCTGAATGTAAACGCAACGGTTGTGGGTTCTACCCTCACCCGATAATTTACACAGTATTTTGTAAAATTAAAATTATTAGTAAATTTCTGACGTAAAATTGAAGTATTGTAAATGCTTTCTCATATAAATTAAAATTTTCAAAATTAAAATTAAAAAGCCCACAACTTACAAAAAAATAAAAAATAAAGAAATCTCTGCTTATTATCACATATGCAATCATGAATCATGAATTTAAAAATAGAAAAAAATTTAAAAACGTTCTTTTATGCCTATTAGGTATGTTAAAAATTTTAACTGAAATTTTTATTTTCAAATTGTAACCTTCGCCTCTCGTCTAGAGTGCAGCTTCGAATTTAGTCACTCAAGTTTCAACATACAATGTCTCGAAAACTCGACAGAAGGTGGGGAATGGATGTCTTAACACTAGATTTCTTCTACCTAACCTAGACAAAGACGAAGAAAAGCCAGATAAAAAAGGTATCGTATCGTATGCTATAAACAACATTTTTAACGGTCCGGTACTTTAGGGATGAAACGACCTCGTAAGGGTGACCTTAATTTATATTTATTGTTAGGGGTAGCTTTAATACCTTTGTGCTTATAATTTTAGTCTACCTTTATTTGTAAGACGAATATAGTAGGTTCGATTTAATTAAGGTAAATCTATACTCTATACTAATAATAATATAAAACAGAAAAACTTTTTTGGTTTTAACGCGCTAATCTCAGAAACTGATTTGAATAAAAAAATAGTTAATAGTTTTGATGTAACCCTCTGTACCTGCGGTCAGAGTCATACACAACAAGCAGTTACCTTCATTTAACCACGCGGGCGAAGTAAAAAAAACCGGACAAGTGCGAGTCGGGCTCGCCCACCGAGAGTTCCGTAAAAAATTGGAGGTCTTGAGTTTTTTCCTGAAATTCTGTCTTAGCTTAGCCATTTCATTTGATATGTCACTCGAACTAGCGGCATCAATACCAAACTTTGCCCCTCTTTTTAATACTATTAGTTTTTAGGTTGTAACTTTCTACTTAACTTAACTACCTGTGATGCTAGCTTCCAAATTTCTTAATCCTAGGTCAACCAGAACCTATGAATTTTGAGTGTTATCGTTGAATGCTCGATTCGCACTCGAGGAAATGAAATATTTAATATTTTTATAAAAAATTTAATATTGAGGCCGGTCGTGGCGCAGCGGCACGAGGTGTGACTGCAAAATCGACTGGTTGTGGGTTCGATCCCCACTCGAGGAGATGAAATATTTACTTAAATTTATATTTCCATTTCTTCGCTCTGGTGTCGAGGTTAAGCGCGGCGTTGAGTACTGCCACTCAACACGCAATGCCTCCAGAATTCGGCAGAAAGTGGGAAACGGAGTGTCTTAACACTAGGTTCCCTCTGTCTACCCTGCTGTGTGCGGGATACAGCGTGAAGCTATTTTTTTTTTTTTATTTAATATTTTTATTTCTTCATTCAGGTGTCCACTACTCAACACGCAATGCCTTCGAATTCGGCGGAAAGTGAGAAGAAGAGTGTCTTAAAACTAGGCTCCCTCTGCCTACGCTGTTAAATGCTGAATACAGCGTGATTAATAAAAAATACATTTTAAAATAAATTTAAGTTTTAATTTTTAAAAATACGAAGTCAGAAACTATTCAGATCGTAAATTCGCAAAGTTCCGACAACTAGGGTAAGATGAGATAGGGACAAAACCTGTCTGCGGCTGATGGCCTTTGATTTAGTATGAGGGTACCTTTATCTTTGTATTTTATACCGTCGTGGCGCAGATGCAGCATTTCATTGTACGCGGTATATTGTTTCATATCGCGGTGGTTGTCGGTTCGATTCCTATTTGGGAGGACGATTACAATTAGATGATTTTAGTATTCGACGCTCTGCCAAATATACGGTTGCAACGTCTCACTTTTAGCATCGTAGTCTAGTGACCGACTGTAAGATGTGGCGGGTTCGATTTCCTATTCATAAGAATGGACAAACGTTTATATAATTTTTTCCCCGCGCTCGTGTATATAAAACACGGCGTTTAGTTCCTCTACTCAACACACACCTTTACACTATCACCCTCATGGCACAAAGACGTTTGACTGTAAATGCGACGATAATGAGTTAGATTCCTGTTTGGAAAAATGGAGGAATGAATCTGTTTAAGTTTTTGAAGTGATAACTTCTTACGATATAGCAAAGTACTACGTTACGTAACGCGTAACCACACCAGTCTGTCTGGCGTCCTTTTCTCTCACACATACGGCATCGGCAGGCAAATTCCTTCTCTCTCACTCTAACACACAGCGCTAGCCGTATTTCGAACAGACGTCCCTCTTTCTTCGCCTGACTCAGTATTTAGTGTGCGATAGATATATTTTGTTGACAGTAAACATATAACCTAAATGTCAATTGTAACTTTTTTGTTAGGATTAAATAATATACAGATCGAAGTGTAAGCACCACTTTAAATGAAACCACAGTTTTAACTACTTTATAAAAGCCTAATATAATTCAGAAAATAAATAATTCCCAAAAATGAAAAAGTTATTTTTTCAAACACAATAAATAATAAAATTCTTGTTTTAAAATATGTACAACGACGTTTGTAAACAATAACGGAAACACTCACTAACCTGTCAAAGCTGCAACGTCGCACACGCCTCATTCAAGACATCGAGTCGCAGCAACTAGCGTAGGTACGATTATGTAGCTAACGGCGACGAAGTTATATTAAATCAACTCAACACTTAAGAATACACTTTACACACACTTTTATCATATTATTTCAGTCCACTAATTATTTACTACGTTTTTAAATTTTCTGCGCGGCTAAGTCTTGATGCGTATTCTTTGCCGGAGCTCGTCTTCTATGTGGACTTCTGACGCACAAACTTCATTTTTTACTTGCTCAGAAAAAAAATCAAGCGGCTTGAGGTCCGGGGAACAAGCAGGCCACCGCCGAGGTCTATACCTTCCGATCCGTTGTTCTCCAAATATGCTCACGAGCGTGTTTCTAGCAAGCAGTCCAGAGTGTGCAGGCGGGCTCCATCTAACTGAAACCACGTCTTACGATATACGTCTAGGGGGATCTGGTTGACATATTCTGTTAAGGGGCCGCGTATGAGTTCTAAAAATTTCGTAGTATTTAAATTGCCGTCAATAAAAACTGGCCCTAATATTTCATTTCGATGAATTTCAGCCCATACATTGACAACAAATCTGTATTTATAATTAGCATATCGATTTAGATGTAAATTTTGTTCACTCCAATATCTTAAATTTTGCGAGTTATGGCTAAATATCGTACGCAGCAGTTCTTAAACCGAAGTCGGGGTCAATCAGGTAGGTAGGATAGCCAAGTAATGAGAGAAGCAGCACTATTAAAGTTAGAATAACACACTAAAAGTCAGAACAAAATAAGTTAACCGATAAAAGAGCAAAATACAAACAACACAATAGTCAAAAAGGTGCATATACTAGTTAATATTTAATAACAAAACTTTAAATCTTTTGACATCAACAACAAAGTTGTCAGGTGTTGCAAGTTATTAACCGTCAGTGTGTGTATTTATGTTTATAAAAATATTTACATATTTTACCCCAAAATACGAATACTAGTTTTCATTACAGATTTAAATTTTAATAATTACCTTTATAGTAATAATAAATACAAGCAAAAATAATAAAATATTCATTTGGAATCTATTGACACTAGTCATTACTCAAAAAGTTACTATTACGTATATATAAGTATAAGTAAAGTAATTTTTCATTGTCTTTTTTCACATAATTGCTATAAATAAAGATGTAATTGTTACAAACAATAATTTATCCTTCAATACAATTTGATAAACAGAAATATTAAATAATTCAAATTGTCAATAGTCTCCGAAATTTTAAAACACAACATGGCGGAAAGTGGCATCCAGCTACGTCATTCGAAAGTTAGCCCTCTTTATGTTTCGCGCCAGTGCTGCTATATCGTGCACGAATGATTGCTTAATGTAACGCTATATAGTTCAAGTAGTATAATAAATGGAGGTTATACTTTTTACGCATGATTTGATATTAAAATAATTAATAAAATTATCAATACTATTTACAAATAATTTCTAAATAATAATGTACTTCATATTGTTTTTGTAGGTTCCCGAGTGACATTATAAGACTCGTTTCTATTTAATTTTTATACGATTTTGTATCAAAATACTTAAACAAATGTAATAAACAAATAATACTCAAAATTTTAATAAAACAATTAAAAGTATTTTCGACAAGTATTTTAATTAATGGCAGTACCATGTACTATGAACTATTACAATGATTTCTAATTATCTGTGACTGTCTTTTTTTAAATTTAATGGCCTGATTTTGTGATTTTGTCTACCAAATGTCCAATTTTTGGTATATTCGTTTGATGATAGTTTATTCCGTGCATTAAGGCTCACAAATTAAAACGCCGCTTACTTTTTTTGTTTCTGATAAGCCAATCAGCCGTAATAGTGGAGGAAGTGCGAGCCCATTTTTTCAAGGCGGAGTATTCAAAACGCTATATAACTCATATTTCTAACTACTTTATATTGCAAATGTTAAAATATGTTAATAAATGATAATAAACTTAATAAAGCTCTATCTATTTACTAGTCGCTTAAAAAATCTTAAAAATGACTAAAAAACAGGCCGTCACATGGAGTGACCCCCTTAAAGATAGACCAAAAAATTCTAATAAAATTAAATATACTGGCAACTGAAATAATTGTAAACTAAAAAAAATATTTGAAATTTCATTACAAGTTTTGATGGAGTTTGCTATTGTTTTTGCATATTATTTAAGTTACTTGATAGTTTTAAAATTACATTATTTAAATATATATTTTAGTTCCTGTATTTTACTACGTAGTTTAAGTTTACCAATAAAAACGTCTTAAAACAATCATAGAAGATGTGCTAAGTGTGGTAAAACACGTACTCAAGATTTGGATATTTCCTTTCACAGATTACCTAAGCCAAGAAAGGATAATAGTGCCAAGTAAGTGATCAGACTGTAATCATTTCGTATTCAGTTTATTTATATGAAAGCGCTCGCTGCCGTAGACTGAACTGATGTCGTAATATTTACGCCTACCCTCTTGTCGACGATATATTTAATTATAAGAGTCGATGCTTGCTACTCGATGCGCTTTCCATACGTTCCTTTGTTTTATTTAGTATTTTATTTCAAATTTGTATCTTTCGTGTTCTGTTATATGTTATATATATTTAGTTGACTTTCCTGTATATACTGTACCGTGTTTAATTGTGATTTTACCATTTGTGTTATCACTGTATGTATATTTAAATTGGTGTTGATTAAACTCAGTGATAAATGTGAGTAGACTTTTATTATTCACCATCAACACTACATATATTTTCAGGGCACAGGCTTGGGCCAAATATTGTTGGCCTACTAAAGATTGGATTTCTATGGAATCATTACATTCTCTATTTATTGCCAATAAAGTCCTATGTGGGATACATTTTAGTACATCACAATTTTATGTTATTAAAAGAAAAATACTGAAGCCATTCACTGTGCCAGATTTATATGAGCAACATGATTTACCTATAAATAAAAAAAAATATGTTAACCAGGTACAGTTATAGTTTGCAATTAAATAATATATTGTTAGCTATTTTGTATTTCTTATAGCTAACTAGAATTAATATTTTAAAAATTTTTACAGATTGATTATCAGACAATTGAAATGATGCAACTTCTGGAATGCATTAACACCAATTGAAAATGTTAATGAGCAAATTACAACAAATTATTTTGTTCAACAACTTGCAGAAATTAAAGTCACACCTGAACTAACAACGAAAGAAGATGTATGTTATTATTTTATAATCATAATAATAATAATAGTCTTTATATCTGTGACTTTTACATATAAAAGTTATTTTATATTCATTCTTTATAAAATAACAATTAAATTAAATTTTGACATTAGCAATACAATTAAATTATTTATGATATAATTAACAACATTTATAAAACAATTTTAATACACATTTTTGAGTCAGCTTGTCATTTTGACAAAGGCCTCCTCCAGACTATTCCACTCCAATTGGTCCCTTACTGCTCTTCTCCATCGTTTGGGCAGATTGTCTTCCCAGCGTCTTATTTGTCTGCCTCTTCAGTGTTTTCCATCTCGAGGACACCATTCGATTATATTTCTTGTCCATTTTTTCTTATTGGATCTCATAATATGGCTAGTCCATTACCATTTCAGCCTCTTTATGTTATTATTTTACACATACTTAAATATAACTGTCCGGCCGCCGTGGCCCAGGGACACAAGGGTGTGACTGTAACGTGACGGATGTGGGTTCATTCCCTACTCGAGGAAATGAAAATAATATTTCCATTTCTTCGCTCTGGTTTCAAGGCAAAGCGCGGTGTAGGGTTCCGCCACTCAACACGCAATGCCTCCAAAAATTCGGCGGAAAGTCGGGAATGGAGTGTCTTAACAATAGGTTCCGTCTGCGGGATACAGCGTGAAGCTGATTTGATTCACTTTGATTTTTTCATTTCACACACATTTTATCATTAATAATATATTTATATATAAAATTCGTGTCAATAATTTACATAGAAAAAAATACTTATAGATATATTTTTGTAAAAGTATACAAAACTGTTTGTATTTCAGAATGCAGATCATATTGTGGTAAATCCAAAGTTGGCAGAAACATGTTTACTGACTCATTCTTCTAAAAAAAGAAAAGGAATGCTCAGTTCTTTGAATATGAAAAAAAATTGTGATATGAGTTCTAAGGAATTGAAATTATATAATGTGTGCCAAAAGAGAATAAAAGAAGTAATGAGATTGAGGAAACAATAGAAAATAATAAAATTACAAATGTTATTAAAGCATTAACAGAGGAAGAAAATGTGCAGAAGTTGTGCAATTTAAATATGAATACCTTTGCCATATTTACTATTTATAAACGATCACCAGCATGTTATAGACTTTTAAGAACAATGTTTGCACTACCAAGTCAAAGTAGTGTGAATAAACTGCTGAACAGAGTGCCTTTAAAACCGGGAATAAATGGACATATATTTTCTGTTTTAAAAAAATGGCCCAAAATCATGATGATCAGAACAACATTTGTATTTTGTCATTTAATTAAATATCTATAAATTATTTTTTATTATTATTAAACATTTATATTATAATCGTGAACTTGATGAAATTCAAGGTTTTCAAGACCACGGTAACCAAAAAATTTTTTTTCTAAAAGTTTGTTGGTGCTCGCTCAGAGGGCGCTAGTAGTATAAACATGTAAAGCAATGGTCAATTTTTTTATGTATGGGAGTTACGCTTCTAGTATATGTTGAAACTTGAACGTGGCAGCGATACAAAGCCTCCCTAATTTTGAGGTCAAGATGAAAATTAGATTGGCTACGGAGAGGATTTTGCAACAAAGATTGTAAAGCACTTAAGCAATCTGTAAAAATATCAACTTTTTTTAAATTGTGCGACTCCAAACAATATGTCTTCAAGCAAAGCTATACATTCGCCAGAAAAAGTAGAAGCTTCAGGGGGACACTTAAAACTTAAAACAACTTAAATTTAAACTTAATAGTAAGTAATGTTAATTGTAAGTACTTATCTATCGTAGTTCAATATCATTTTGTGTGTTAAAAATTTTGAATATAATTTTGTGGGTGGTTCAATAACCATGCATTATTTCGAAATAATTTCATAATAAAGTAAAAAAAATAAAGTAGGATTTTATTAAAAAAAAATAATAAGACCTTTGAACGTTGTTTAGATTTATTATAAAAAATAGGTAATTGCGTGACAAAGAACGAAAAATATCGTTCTTTCTCGTTCGGTTATGTGTTATATGAATGAAAGGTAGAAGATCGGCAACTCTTAGTAGTATTTTTATAGTAGTATGTGTATGTTGTGTCACACGAAATACAGGTTTGGATAATAATCGTGCAATGAAAAAAAAAAACCAACATCTAAACTGTTGAGGTACCTTGATTAATTTCTTTAGGTTTTGCAATATTTTTCCCTTTATGCAGTTTCAGTAAAAGGAGCGCTGCTTCTTCCCCCCTGATTATAATTGAAATAAATTCTTATCATTACTAGAAGTCATGATTTATATTATTATATTTTTTTTTATCCCGTTACATTGGAATATTAGGAACATTTAAGAGACAATCAAAAAATTTTTGCATTTCTATTTTATTCGAAATTCAAAAGGCCATCCGTAGTAAGATAAAAGAATGATCGCTTCGAATACTCAAAAGATAGATAATATTCAAAGCATAGGTGCCCCTAGAGCCTTTCTTCATAGAAGTATCTCAAGAGAGACAAAATAGAGATATAGTAAAAGCTTCCCAAAGAATTGTGTTTTACACTATGTTTGTTTTAATATTAACTAATAGATGCTCTTGTTGTTTTTCATTAGCTCTACGGACTTTGCATAGTAGAAGAGCCGAAAGAGGTCTTTCGGCTCTTCTACTGTCATCAATCTCTTCACACTTACCTTTCAAAGGGTCCTCATGCTTTTTACGTTATCTCTCTTCAATATCGATAATGTGTTCTCGGATGTCACTCGCTCAAAGCGGATGTGCGTTTACACATCTACATAATTTTAAAAATATTCTGACATGACACATATGTGAATGTCTGACATCGACACAAGTACCTTCATCAACATATGTGATGTCACATCCACACATGTGAACTAATATTCTCACATGTGATGTTACATCCACACATGTGATCTGACAAGCTTATGTCCCTGCGACAAGACTGGCGTCTTAACTAAATATTTTCTTAGTATGCTTAAGAATTCAATGTCAGAGGTTTTTTTGGAAGGTAATAAGTAAAAAAAGACACAACAAACATACATAAATATATATTTCACATAAAATACATTAATATGAAAGATTAATATTCGTTACGGAGATTTCACAAGTGACTTCGTCCGCGTCATGACAAAGGTTATATACCTTCCTTAATAAACGGAATATATAACACAAAAAGAATGTTTCAATTCGAACCAGTAGTTTTTGAGATTAACGCGTACAACCAAACAACTAACTAACATTTACTAACATTTCAACTTACTCTTTCTTATAAAAAACAAAAATGAGGCCGTCGAGGCAAAGCGTGTGACTGTAAACGCGATGCTTGTGGGTTTGATTCCAACTCGGGGAAATAAATTTGATGTTTTTTTCTTACTTAGGTGACAAAACAAAGCGTCCACTAGGGGTTCTCTCTGCTGCTGCTATATACGAGACACAGAAAAAAGCAAAAAACTATTTTATTCATTAGCCAACGCTGCAAATTTATTAGCTATCTCTGTATGTTCGTCCTCGTCCGTTTCTCCGGAACTCTGTTCTGAATTAGTTCTTTCGGAATCCGAGAGTGAAATCTCACCTTCTTCCTCGGTTAGCGCTTGTACCCACTTTATATATTTTATTTCTTCGCAACTTTCATATTTTTCTGTGGAAAATAATAAAAAATCAATGTTTCTTATTTAAAAACCTCATCAAGTGCTAGTCAGACTCGCCGGGGACTAAGGGTTCCGTACCAATTATTAATTTTTTAATTTAATAATTAGTTGAAGTAAAAATATCCACATTACTCACTAAAGAACCGAACACGACCATCGATTCTTCGGTACGAATTTCTTCGGAAAAGCAAAAGGAAATTTGAGAAAAAAGAGACGTGAGAGATGAACAGATGAAAATAAAGACAAAGTGAAGATCATTTTGTTGTCCGCCTGTCTTTATTTTCATAAGGATTTTTCGTTTTGTATATAAGAAAAATTATATATCTTCAATATAACCAATAGCACATTTCAATATAATAAAATACAAAAAAAATATATAGATAATAAAACACAAACTACCTCTTTCTTCCGTAAAGTTGGGCGGTCTCAGCCATAAACATATTTTACCGTCCAGTGCCATTCTTAGTAACGCGTTGGCCGCTCTGTACGTGTCTAATCTGTGACAAAAATAAAGACAAGAGTTATTCATAAAATTTCAATTAAATACATACATAAATTATTGAAATTATAACCAAAATAATTAAGTATGTACCATGGCGTAGGGTGTAGCTGTAAGCGGGACGCTTGCCTGTTCGAGTGTCACGAAAAGAAATTAATAATTTTATATTTCCAACGGGACGATTATGCATTGGGTTATCACTTTAGAAATGTTTATTAATGTCTCACTCTGGTAAAATGACAAAGCACGGCGTTGAGCTCCGCCACACAACACACTATGTTTAAAAAAATCTGCAGTGCGTGCTGGGTGTTTCATACAAAAGAAGAAAAAAAGGAAAAAGCATCCCCATTTTCTGTTCTAAATGCCATTTTCTACTTATCTCGATATTTTTTTTAGATAAAACATATTTAAAAAAAATAAAAAAACAGAGAAAAACATCACTATTCTTTTTAAACATTTTTAAAGTGTTATTCCACACTTAGGAAAGAAAAATACTTATTTAGAAAACGTATAAAAATTTGAACGTAGTGAGACTCCAACCCGCGCCTCCTGGAAACCGACCAGGCGCTCTGACCGCTAAGCCATGCGTTCTCGCCAAGCTACGTCGAAATTTTTATACGCTTGTTACAACTTATGTTGTTAGCATCTCTGTGGGGAGATTTTTACAAATTTCCGCTACCCAAAGATAATTACTAAGAATTATTGTTTTCCAAGAGAGAAACTATTATACGTTAAATTTTTATACGTTTTCTAATTAAGTATTTTTCTAAATAAGTATCACTATTATTTCCTCTAAATTCCACCCGCACTCACCTAGCTGCCTTAGCGGTCAAATAGCCGCGTTTCTTCGCCCAGCCGTCGCACACGTCGCGCGCCGACCAGCTGTCATCGTGCTCCGGATGCTCCATACGTAGGAGGAGAGGGAGATTGATGCGTTCTGCTATATAACTAGAATAGAATAAAAAAAAACCATACTTTTAATATGTTTAAGTTTTTATTCCACAATCGGGAAAGAAAAATACTGTTTTAGGCAACGTTTAAATAAAATTATGTTGCGAGATTTAAACCTGCAACTTCAGACAAGGTTAAAATTATAAATATCTTACCGTATAGTAGTGTATGGCTCTCTCAATTGTGCAATCGGATATGAACCCATTAATATCTGTATGGAGCGGGGCACTCTTGATGGAAAAACTAGCCCCGGACAATCGCACAGACGAACCTGTGTGTGAAAAATTATTATAAAAATCTAAACATATAATAAAACTATAACTAATCACTGTCTGTACATGGCATGCTGCATATACAGGGTGGAAGTGTCAGCGCTCCTTTTACGGGAACAGCATGTAGAGAATAATAGGTGTTGCTGACACTTCCAACCTGTACCAACTATTTTTGTAAAAATATTTTAATTATAAAATTTTAAATTTATTCAAAATAAATTCAAAGGATAATGTAATATTGCAATTTTGAAATATTCCAATATTTAATAATGATATGACATAGTATGTGGCGTAGCTTCATTAAACATTATGTTTTTACGTTATTTATCCTTTTAGGAACTGGAGACGGTATCAAGTCGAAACTACTATAATTTCTTTAACTCACCTGTGGTGTCAAAAATATAGTTTGAAAGTGTTTAGTGTGTCCGGGGGTCTTGGACACGGACACGACTTTCTTCCCCATTATGGCATTCATCAAGGAGGACTTCCCCACATTCGGTTGTCCCACACAACCGATTGTTAGGACGCCATTTTTATATTTTTCGTGTGTGTAATATGTTGTGTCTGCTTTTTCTATTATTGTTTCACCTGGAATAATTACATTAAGTTTTAGGTTCAATTTGAGTTTTGGGGTAATGTAATGTTCATATTTTGTTTAGTTTCAGGGTGATACAACTATCGCCCATATAGCAGAGTAGCCAAAGGGAACCTTGTGTTAAAAGTTAATCTATGTGTAATATGTGTAATATTTCTTTTAGTTATATGCATTATGCCAAGCATAGCAGAGAAAACTTAGTGTCAAGACATTATATAATAGATCCATTCTGTACTTAAAGGTTATGTTAATTTTTGAAATCGATATTTTGCGTGTTGAATCGTAAAACTTAACGCCGCGCTTTGTTTACGGGACGGAGGTATACATATCCAAGAATTATTTATTCAATACAAAATTATATATTAAAAATGAGAAAACCGATAAGGCTGGGCATTTTTGAGTTTGACTGATTTGAAATTTTTATATATCAAACTTCAAAACTCACCAACTTCAGTTTCATCCTCCTCAAACTCCACATTGGTCTCTTCTTTAATCTTCTTCTCCCATGAGGTTAGGTCCACTTCATTTTTCACTATGTCCTTGCAAGCTTCGAGAAGTTTCGTTGCTCCTTCCGCGCACATTCTTTGACGGCCTTTGCGACGTCTTACTTGAAGACCTTTTATATATATAAAACAAAAAACACACAATTTAATAAAAATCTAATTAAGTCAGCTTCACGCTGTATCCCGCACACAGCAGGGTAGGCAGAGGGAACCTAGTGTTAAGACACTCGGTTCCCCACTTTCTGCCGAATTCTGGAGGCATTGCGTGTTGAGTGGCAGAACTCAAGAACCCGCTTAACCTCGACACCAGAGCGAAGAAACGGAAAAATAAAGTTAAGTAAATATTTCATCTCCTCGAGTGGGGATCGAACCCACAACCACTCAATTACAATTACTGGCATAATTTAATATATTTTTTAATTTACATTTTTTTTATTTTATTTATGTATTGTGGTTCATTATGAGACAATATTGTTAGGATCTATATATTTTTAGCGGCTGTTCCGCTGTTTTGTTCAAACGACGCTCGAATAAAATAAAAATCGAATTATTACGAGTGTTGACTGGTGGAATTCAACGCCGCGTTATAACTTAAAAATAAAACTTCAATAGCCGGATCCCAGCGTATCTAATATACAGCGTATGAGCGTATTATAAAATATTTTGATTGTTGATAAAGTTATACTAATATTTACAATTTATAATTAGTATATTAAAAAAATATAGAAACATAGTTACACATCCTTTCCTGATCTACCCACACGATGGTTCCAAGTTCAATTTCCACTCAAAAAAGTATTCAAAACTATCCAACAAACCAAAAACTATTCTACATACCCTTCTTTTTACACTAAATCAAAAAAGAAACAAAAAATATTCACCAGCTTTATCACTACTCGCGCCAGCCAAGTTATATCCGGGGCAGGACGTAAAGTACACTACTCTCAATCCCGGACATTTGTTGACCAAATATTCCTTCCACGCAGCCACTAGTGATGCGGGCACTAAGTCTATTTTATTTAGAACTAAAATCATATTTTTCTTTTGCTCGTTCACTACGTATTCGTAAAGGGACGGCGGAAACATCATACCCTGAAATTGGGTAAAACATTGAAGTAAGTTTAGGTAAATACTGATAAGGTAAGTAATATACATATATATTTTATATAGCTAATCGAATGAAGAGATACACAGAATACTAAACACTAATACTCCGCTAGGGATAAAGCGTGAATCTAGGTTATCTCATAGTTTATCGCACAGGGTAATCAGAGGGAACCTAATGGTAAAACATTGCTATTACTTTGTATCTTCTTTTTGTTTCTGAAGTATAAGCTCCTCGTTTTTTATTTCACTCGTTTATCAAGGTAATTTAGGTAAATATGGCTAAGGCAAAATGGAATAAAAAAATAACGGTAAAACAGATTTTTAAAATAAAAAAATATCTATATTTTGTTTCTTTATCTTTTCAGATATTTCGTATTTTTGAAAAAACAACTGTTAAGTTTATTGCCGAATCTAGGACAATCCAAAAATAGAACAAATAGAACAATAAAAAACCCATTTGAATAAACAATATTTTGAGTTAGAATTTGGTGACCTAATAGTATTTTTACTATTTTCAATCTTCCTCTGCTAACAAGACAAAGCGCGGCGTTGAGCTCCGCCACTCAAAAAGCAATATTTCTAAAATCGGTCAGTGTGTGAGGAGCGGAGTCTCTTGATACTCTGTTCCAAACTCAGTAAATCATTAACGTGAAATATTGCAGGCAATATTTCACTTTCTTTAACCAAAAACCAGAATAAAAGTTCATAAATTAGAGTATTCTAAAAACAAAAAAAAAATTAAAATTAAAAATAAATTACTGTATTGTTTTATTTTATACTCACAGCGAATCTGACGTCTACGATGAGTAGTAAAATGTCACACATTTCCAAAACTCGCCACAATTGTCGCCATGTTTCAAGATTTAACTCAAAATACGACATATCTTTCCAATTTTCAGAATTTTGTATGTTCTGTACGTATTCCTTAAAAAAAAAAATGTAATTAAATAAAAGTAATAAATTAAACCAAACAAGATAAAAAAATATTTAAGATATTTATTTTTAATATATTTATTTTTAAAATATCTAAACTGTTGAGGTATCTTGATTAATTTCTTTAGGTATGGGTTTAAAATATTTTACCCTATGTGCTGTTCACGTAGAAGGAGCGGTGACGCTTCCGTTTATTATATACTAGTAGGCGAAAATAGCTTCATGTGAAATCTATGGTTAATCAGTTTATTTATTTCTGGCTTACCCTAATATATTTTTAACTCACTCCAAAAAATTTTTAGCTTACCCTAAAACACTTCAAACTTACTCTAAAATATTTCTGCTCTTGCGCGTCCAATTGAGCTGGTGTCATTGAAAAATCCCAGAGAGGTCTTTTCGGAAATGAAACTTCATTAGGAAAAAAATCTTTTGGATCTATTTCCATTTCTTTCTCTGATACTGGGTTCAGTGATTTTCTATAAAAATAAAGGAAATTCCAGTCAGTGAGTCAATTTCTGTGTCCAATATATTTTTTTAGCTTCACGGTTTATCCCGCATTTAGAAGGGAGGCAAGGGAACTTAGTGTTACGATACTCCGTTCCCCACGCACCGCCGAATCGTCTTCTTTCAGATTACGTGTCGAGTCGCTGAACTTAATACCGTGTATTTTTTTTTTCAGGAATATTTAAACGATGAATAGTTTTGGAATTAAGATCATTACAACAGCTTTTGAACTTACATAGAAATGTCAGTAGTGTCAGTCCTATAGGATCATCAGGTCTTACCACTGGCGAGGATGATATTTCTGCTGAAAAGATCTGACAAGAAACTCAACAGTTATTCTTTTAAAATATTGGCCATTATAAGCTTTCCGAGCAAACATCATCAATATTGAATGTGTAAAAACTGAATATGTTTACAATATTATATATATTGTATACATATAATATGAAAATTTTAGACCTAAAAATGAAAAATTCCACTCACAAAGCCTCTTCCTTCTTTAATTTAAGCTCTTCATCAGTCTCTCTATAGAATTTCAATGCATATCTGTTGGCATCACCTCTACCTCGTGAACGGTTTGGTTGATAGTTCACTGACACTACATCATAGGGATTTGTGTTTGAAGATGCTGGAAGTATAACAAAAATAATGTATACTACAAAAATAATGTAACAAAAATAATGTAACAAAAATAATGTATATTATAAAGATGAAGTGTTTGTATGTCTGAATAATCTCATCTCAGGAACTAGTAGTTTGAATTGAACTTCTTAATTACAGTACACATTTAAGAATTTCCATATTCATGAGATGTGAAATTAAACATGTTCTAATATTTGTATGTTTCCCAAAAAATTCTAAATTTTCTTTGTGTTGGATACTAAATTTATCAAGACAAGACTATAAGCACTACAATAATCATTTTGATGTAACCCACAGAACTTAAGGAATGATCATAAGTATCATACACAATTCTCTTTAAAATTTTAAAAATTTTATTCCATACTTACAAAATAAATATATTAGTAAACACTAAAACTATGTTAAAATTAGACATGGTAGGGAAGGTGAAGCAAACTTTTATAGCGTTTGCTATATACTATACATAAAGAGTGCATATTTGTCATAACTATTTTTTTTAGTTCCACATTGTATTGCAAGCAGAGCGCGAACGAGAACCAAATTCTATAAGCATTTATGTGTTGAGTGGTGAATCTCAATGCCGCACTTTATCTTAGACACTAAATATAAAAAAACATGTACTTACTTGACATAAGTAATGTTTTATTTTGTTTTTTAACTTGTAGCTGCTGTTTCTTTGCTTTGCCACTGAAAGGTGTTTTGCGTCTTGCTTGAGGCATGTTGTACTTATCTAAAAAATTGTATGATTTTTAGACTTACCTATATTTCTGCTTATACTTATATCACTATATTTCTTATCTTTCCTATTAATATTATTAATGTGAAAGTTTATGAGGATAGATATTTGTTCTATTTTCATGCAAAATTACTGAACAGTTGTAAAGGAAACTTTATAGTAATATAGCCAATATGTACATCAGAATAAAACATAGGCTACAATTTATTCACAAACACATTCATTTTATTTCTTGGTTATGATATAACAATAACTGTATCCATGGGTATACATCCATATATAGATTTACATTATACATGATTATGTATGATATAATTAACAAATATTTAAAACTTTCACACAATTTAAATAATTATTAAATTTAAATTATGTTCATTTAAATTTTGTCCTAAGTAATATACCATTTTTATTTAAAGTTTAATTACTTCATATGCTATATGATACATTTTTATAATTATAGTATAAACAAAGAAAATGATATTTTATTTTAACATAATCATCTTAATGATAACTATAATATAAATAAGAGGGATAAAAAGAAAGGAAACATAAGTAGCACGAAAACGTGGTGGCACATAATGGAAAGAAAATGCCGACAGGCTGATATATAAAGTAAATCTCTTAAGACTAAATTTAATTGTATCTAAGATTAAAAAATAAAAATATGATCAAAATTTACCGATTTCTAGTATATTTATGTTACTTCAACAAAAATATAATGTTATGAAATTTGTAACTGTAATTTTTTTACTGATTACAGAGTTATATATTCTAAATAAATGTATTATCTTACCATTTATGGACGTGTAATGAAGTATTTAATAATAATTATTTTAATAAAATGTAATTATATTAATTTCTCCTAAAACTATCCGGTATCAACAAAAGATATTATTTGACGTTTTGTTATAAACCATATGATTGATGTGACGTCATAAAAAACTATTATTATAATGTGTATGGAATATTAATATAAGATATTTATTGCTTATAATTATTTTAAACATTACAATTAAATTAAATAATTTTATAAAGTAGTATTCTTTTTAGTATATATATATATATTTTTTGGCTGTGTAAGCTACAGTCTTTGTTTGCTCAAAGCGTAGTTGTATTTAAAAAAAACAAATCAAAGATAACCTCAAATTACAAATGAAAAGTGACATTTAACGTAAATAAATAAACCGATTACGTTTAAAATTATTAAAAACTGTAATACTAAAAAATAAAAATTACAAAATGCTTCCACTTTCATTATTACGTACAGCTCAAAACCATCCGATGTTGGTAGAATTAAAAAATGGTGAAACCTACAACGGTCATCTAGTTAGCTGTGATAATTGGATGAATATTAACTTAAGAGAAGTTATTTGCACTTCGCGAGACGGCGACAAGTTCTGGAGAATGCCTGAATGTTATATCAGAGGTAGTACTATCAAATACTTGAGAATACCCGATGAGGTTATTGATATGGTGAAAGAAGAGACTCAGGTTAAAGCCAGGGGTAGAGGCGAGGTTAATAAGGGTAGGGGAGGTCAAAACATGAGATCTGGTAGAGGAGGCAGTAGGGGAGCCTTTGGCAATAGAGGCAGACCAGCCCCACTAGCCCGAGGTGGAGGTAATGTAGGTAGGCCGCAGAATAAAAACAAAAAGTGATGACTGTATGTTTGTGTTTTGTTTTAAATTAAATTACGTATTTGATAAGGATTTTGTTGTTTTATTTCTATAACATTACTAATATTTTACCATAATCTGTTATTGTGCAACAAAATAAGCAAAAATTTCTCCATTCTTATCATTTAACATGCTCTTAAAGGAATGACTCATTAGTGACTGTAAGTACAGTGTTTAGCTTACATTTCTAGCCACATATTGGATGATGTTTAAACAACTAATCAATCAACTATTGTAATTATTCTAAGTCATAACTCATAATACAAAAAAAAATCTCCTTGAGTTTAATTTTTCAATTTGCAAAGCAACAGAATTGTCGATTGAAGGGAGCCGGGGCGAAGCCCTTTAGTTTAATCATATTTTTTATTGTTAAATAGTGAGAAACTTAAATTCTAGGCAAGAGAGCACATTCAACCCCAAAATAGATATTTGGTTCATAAAAATGATGCCAGTTGTGGTGTAGGGGCACAAGTATGCGATTATAACGCGACAGGTTGTAAGATTCGATTCTCACTCAAAGAAATGAAATATTTAATGCTTTAATTTCTCTGAAAACGTGGCAAAGCTAGGCATTAGGTTTCTCTACTTAACACACAATGAATGAAATGAATTTGGAGGAAAATGGGAACAGCAAGTGTATTGATGGGAATGGAGTCTCATAACACTAGGTTCTCAGGTTTCCTCTGCCTATCCTGCTATGTCCCACATAGCACAACACACAGTGTGAGGCTAGAAAAATCCATAAAAAATATGGGCAGAAAAGATAATATGATAAATAAATTATAATAATGTTACTAACATAGATTAAGCAAACATATACTAACAAAATTATATGGATTTAGTCTGATATAAAGATTATTATTATTATTAAAATGTATGAATGAGCTGAAAGTTACTGGTTTTCAGATAGAGGTAGAGAATTGGGTGTTCTGGAGCACACTAAGTGCTCTTCTCTTAATTGCACCAGAACACGAAGTTAATTTTTATGAAAAAAAGAAAAGTAGCATCACAATTTTTTTTCTCATAGCAGAGTAAGCAGTAGGAGCTTAAAGTAGTGTTGCCGATCGATAGTGGACTATCGATCGGAATTCGATATTCTATCGATAGTAGTCCGATAGAAGGACTATCGATATTAAAATCGATAGTATCGATTAAAGAGATAGTATCGAAACTATCGGTAGTTCAAAAGGGTACAATACTATCGGACAAATGCAATGCTACCGATATTATCGATAGTATCGTATCTCCAAATCAGAAAGACATCGATACTATCGATAGTATCGATACTATTGAATTTCTAGGAAACGATAATATGAACAGTATCGATAGTATCGATACTGTCGATTATTGTGAACTATCGATTGCTTGCTAATTTGCGATAGTATTGCTTATTATTTTCATGTGTAGTAACCAATCATTATGATATTAAAAACATCTTAGTTGCAGTACGTAACTAATTGCTAATTCATACGTAATTATAAATATAATAAAAACGTATTTTGTTCTTTTCATTTCATCTTGTAATTAAGCTTAAGAATCATACTCAATACTATCGTAAATTAGCATATAATCGATAGTGCAAAATAATCGATGGTATCGATACTATAGATTTTATCGATACTATTGTATCCTAGACATTTAATAGTATCGATACTATCGATTGTATTGATTAATTTCCGATTAGGAGATACGATACTACAGATAGTATCGATAGTATTGCACTTAGCCGATTGTATTGTATTCTTCTAAACTATTGATAGAATCGATAGTATCGATAAGATCGATACTATCGATTGTTGTATCGATCGTATAGGCTTTTTTAGATTAAAACTATCGATCGCGAAACTATCGATAATTTGGCAACACTAGCTTAAAGTGACTGTTTCTATTATTGGCTTAGTTTTCTATATATTCTGTGTTGTGTGACAGATCTCAATGCAGAGTCTTATCTACCAAGGTGGTAAAATGAAAATGATTAAAATATAATGATCGATGACCGGATATCGAACACTATATAAAAACTGTAATTCATTTCTAATTAAGTAATACACAAATAAAACAAAACAACCACAGATTATATGACATATTTTAATATTAAATGTCAATTGTATAAAACTTACATACAACTAGAAATGCTTAAACTGCAATGTCTTAAGCGCTAACAACTAAGATAGCAAATTTAAATTTGGCCATAAAATTACTATTTATATTGTATAAACGTTCAGTTTGAGAAAGCGCTCGGTTAAAATGCTCGCCCTAGTTTAACGTTATGTTATAACCATTCTCGATAAAAGAGAGAATGGTGAGATGGAGAGAATTTGTAATTAATTTCTCAACTTCTCACTTCACAATACCACAAATTCTCTCTATAAAATTCATTTAAGAGAGAGAGAGAGTATAAAAGTCATCACTCTGTTTGGACATCAAATTTAATACATTTTACATACAAATAGTAGGCAATTACAAAAACCTAAGATTCGGTTAAATAACTTTAACGATTAAGAGAAAATGGCGCTTCTCTTTACAACTAATAATCAGCTTCACGCTGTATCCCGCACACTGCAGGGTAGGCAGAGGGAATCTAGTGTTGAGACACTCCGTTCCCCACTCCTGTTCCTTCTCTTTACAACTAAGTAATATTAAATTAAAAAACAAACATTTCACATGTAGCATATTTAATTAAATATTTTTTTAAACATTTGCAATTATATTATAAGGATTACAATTATAAAATAGTAATTGATGAATGTACAAGCGTGTGACAGTAAACGCGACAGATATGGGTCCGATTCTCACTCGAGGAAATTAAATATTTAATAATAGCGATAGTGACTACCTCGCGGCTTTGCCCGCTTCAACTACATATTTATTAATTTACTAATCTAAATTACATTCGATTTCTAATAATAATAGTAAAGTTTCAGATAAATTTTAATTTCCTCGCTCTTGTAACGAGGCAAAGCGCGGCGTTGAGTTCCACCACTCAACACGCACTCTAGAATTCGGCGGAAAGTGGGAAACGGAGTGTCGCAACACTAGGTTGGCAGATTCCATGCCCACCCTACTATGTGGGGGATACAGCGTAACGCTAAAAAACGTACCTTATTCTTTACTTATTTTGCTTCCCGCTGTATTTCGCACATACCAGGGGAGGCAAAGAGAACGTAGTGTTAAAACACTTAATTCTCATTAAGTCCCCCTTTTCTACATACAAACTTTACTATACACATTAATACATTACTTATACATAGTGATTATCAAATACTAAAAGAAATATAATACTTCTTAGATTCTGTAAGACCAGGCCCCCTTTTAGTAGGGGGCCTTGAATCTGTCTGTAAGGTTTAATAAGAATCAGTACTTTTAACTCACAATTATGACCTATATTAAAGTTAACACTATACAAATACATTTTTTTACAAACAAATGGACCTAAATTCTTAACTTATCATTCATCGTCAAGTCCTATAAAAATACTTTCAAGCCTATAACCGCCTTCTATATATTTATACCTCCTTCAACTAAGTGGCCTTATTGGGGGCCTATAATCCCGCAGACACCTTAGAGCTTATCTAACTTTTCCTTTTATATCTTTTCGTTATACGACAATTTCTTACCATTTCCTTGCAAAAAATATTAAAATCGGATAATTATAAATTCTTTTAAAAAAAATCAAACGCACACAAGTTTATTACACAAAAAAAAATGTTTAAATCATTACATTATAAAGTTTTATACATTTAGGTCGTCTATAACCAAGGAGCCCTATACGAGGTCCTATGAGGGGCCTCATGTTATCTAGGTTTAGTATCCCGCAGGTGTCGCAGGGCGCACCTGGCCGCCGTTCCTTTAGCTATGCGGTAGTTCCTCCCTACCCCCTTGAAAGTGCCCCTACCGAATACCTCCACACAGACACGGACTCGACGACCGTCGGCCAATCGTTCTGGTTTACTGTAAACAACATATGGTAAAATTATATTTATTTAAGGCCATGTTAACAAAATGTTTAAATATTGTAAATTGAATATAAATGATGGATACTTGTAACATTTGGACTCTTTTTTTTAGCTTCACGCTATAGCACAGGCAACCTAGTGTTAAGACACTCTCATCCCCATTTTCCGCCAAATTCTTAAGGTATTGTGTGTTGAATTGCGGAATTCCACGTCGTGCTTTACGTCGTTACCAGAGCGAGGAAATGAAAATATAACATATTTCATCTTCCCAAGTGGGAATCGAATCCACATTCGTCGCAATTGCAGTTGCACGCATGTTATATATATTTTACTGTGCACCTACAACTCACCCAAACTTAGCGGTATCAGGTTCAGCCTCCAACAGCTCCCTCACCGGCGACTTAGGAGCCGCGGCGCTGAACGCGTCGAGCTCCGCGCTGAGGAGGGCGCCCACAGAGCGCCACACTGCCGCCAGAGACATGCCTGAGGGACAAGAGAAAGACACAGTAGAAGCACCGATTAACAGGACTAATTACTATTACATTGATCATTCTGATGGATGAATATGTGTGCACATACATGTGTATATCTCAAAAACACCATATCCTGGCGACTCACGCGGTGTTTCGCCTGTTTTAATTATTATATTATGGTCAAGTTAAGAGGCCAGTCGTGGCACAGCGGCACGAGGTGTGACTGCAAAACCGACTGGTTGTGGGTTCGATCCCCACTCGAGGAGATGAATTATTTACTTAAATTTATATTTCCATTTCTTTGCTCTGGTGTCGAAGTTAAGCGCGGCGTTGAGTTCTGCCACTCAACACGCAATGCCTCCAGAATTCGGCAGAAAATGGGGAATGGAGTGTCTTAACACTAGGTTCCCTCTGCCTACCCTGCTGTGTGCGGGATACAGCGTGAAGCTGAATTATATAAATTGTGTAATTTTAATGTATAAGCTACATTACTGTGTGGGTTCTATTCTAAATCTAAGGAATCATTTTTTCCTTGCCCTGGTAACGTGTCTAAACGCAACGTTGAGTTCCGCCACATAACGCACAATGTCACGAAAATTGTCTCAATAATAATAATACCCTCTTGTGTGCGGGATACAGCATGCAGCCGATTATTTAAAATAAAATAACACTTACAGTGACAATTATTTTAAACCATACCTGAATCTAAGAATATAGCCCCCGTAACGGATTCGAACAGGTCGCCCAGCGCTTTAGGAACTTCTACATCTTCCGCTTGCTCCATTTCATCTTCTTGTATTAGGTAGTGCTGATGATAAGAAATTTTATTAAAAAAAAAAAGTTTTGGATTCGATTCCCACTAGAGAGCGAGGAAATGAAAATTAAATATTTTCATTGGTAACGAGGCAAAGTACGGCATTGAGTCTCGCCACTCAACATGCAATGCCTCCAGAATTCGGCGGAAAATAGGAAACGGGAAGTGTCTTAATGAGGACGGAGTTTTTAACATTGGGTTCCCAGGTTCCCTCTGCTTACCCTGCTATGGGTACGATACAGCGTAAACAAAACAAAAATCATAGCATTTTAGAAAATTTGATGTTCACGTTGATGTATGTTCAAATTCTATTTGGATAAATCTTTATAATTATAAAAAAAACTGCCTACTAAGACTAAACGTAGTGTTAAGTTACGTAAACTCGTGATGTCTCAACAATAAGGCAGTGATGGAGATTGTGGTGTACTATCACTAGGTTCCCTCCGCCTAACCTGCTATATGCGGGATACAGTGTCAAACTGTTTTTTGCTAATTATTGGTAAGATACAATATTTTATACTCCCACTAACCTCTTCACTAATGGAATGTCCATTCTCCTCTTGTATTTTGACGTATTTCGTCAGAACTTCATTCAAACCCGGCGACATGTGTCTAAAGTATCTGTAAATTATATATTTTATGTTGAAAAAACAAATCTTTCGTTCTTTGATCGTGTCCGTGTCCGTGTACGCTAGGTTCCCTCTACCTATCCTGCTATAAGCGGGATAAAGCGTGAGCCTAAAAATACTAAAATATGTAGTATTTAATACAGACAATATATTTCTAATTTAGTTAAAAGTGCATATAAATTGTTTAAAATAATAAAATTAACATTTATATAAATCTAAAATATAAATACTAATAAATTTTGAAAATATTGTAAATACGGATTGACTAAACATTGAAAAAGTCTTATCGTTGAATATTTCGTAAGTCAGTGATACTGTTTTTAGCTTCAATGTAATTTATAAGAATTAATATAAGAATTCAAGTTAAGGAATCATTCTTACTACTTATACAAAGTATTGAAAGTTTTCTCAAAATCCATGCTATCCTTTGAAAAAGGCTTTTGGTAGCTTTCCGAGTCGAAGTTTAATCAGGGGCTTTCCCACTTTCCTTTTTAGGAGGGACTTTTCAAGTTCTCCTACAACACTTATAACATCAAAAAGCAACTCGAGAAGCGGTAGTCTTCCAAAAAAAGAAATCCTACTACTCCTGCAATACACTACATTTAAATATTTCGTAAGTGAATAGCAGTAGCAAGTAGTTGCAAGTGATCCAGAAAATCAAAGACTCAGGATTTTTTAAATAATAACTGAAGACATAAAACTCAAAATTTAAAACTCCATATTCACTATTGAAGCCAAGCCTATGTCACGCTGCAAATGTAAAAAAATCCAAGACTTAATTTTTTACTGGCAACACAAAACTTAAAACTCTACAAGTGAACGTATTGAGTATAGGTACTTGTGGAAGCCGTGGCGCGCCGCCAGCGTGGCGAAGATGGTGTTGTTGACGAGCGCCGAGCGCAGGTCTGTGAGCGCGCCCGGCGAGTGCCGCCGCGGGTCCTCGTACAGGTGCCGCGTTATCAGGTAGTCTGCGGGGCGGGATCATTCGTTAGACATCTCACTTGTGACTGTAAACGCGACGGTTGGAGGTTCGATTCCCACTCGAGGGAGTGATAGGCGCGGTGTTGAGTCCCGCTACTAAGTAAATAAATTACAGATGGATATGGTGATGATCACAAGCCAATAAGAAAAGAGATTTAAGTCAAAATCTAAATCATAGTTGAATAAATAATAGAAAGGTGATTGAATTAATGATAAACAGATTTATAGTAAATCAAGATTCATTAAAACATTTGTTTACACACAGGACAAATTAGCGTCGTGGGTCCTCGTATAAGCGATTATAAATTATGGATTGGAAGGAGTAAACAATACATAAATAGATAGTAAACATACGGGTGAATGAATGAAAAAGTGTAGTTGATTAACAAGTAAATGAGTGAGGCTGTGAGTTTTGTATAAATGACGGGTTAAATTAGATAATCTGTAGAATATAAGCAGAGCGAATTCTATCCTAATCCTAATAATATTATAAATTTAAAGGTTTGTGAGGATGTTTGTGTGTTTGGTTCACGCAAAAACTACTGAACGGATTTAGATTAAACTATAAAATAATGTAACTTATCTATTTCAAATAACACTTTTATGTTAACATCTTGTATAAATGATTACATTATAAAAATAAGTGTATATAGATACCAGAGAATGAATTAAGTTTATTCAATGTATAACAACATAGAACAAAAAAAAAATAGAAACAATTGGATGAATGAATGAACGAATGATACAACTCACCTAATATAGCGTCACCAAGGAACTCCAATCTCTGATAACAATCGGTCAATCTGTTTTTCTGATGGGACGCGTGAGTCAGCGCTTGGAGTAGCAGCGACCTGTCTTTGAACCTGTATTGTAATGTTCTTTCTAACGCGTCGTAACCTGTAAAGAAGGAGAATAAAAAATGCATATCATATAACAAATTTTTGCTCTGGTAACAAAACAAAGCGCGGCGTTGAGCTCCAATACACGGGATGTGGAACGGCATATCTTATAGGTTCTCCTTGCCTATCCTGTTATTTTTTTATTTTTCTAGCTTCACGCTGTATCCCGCATATAGCAGGGTAAGGTAGGCACAGTTAACCTAAGGACTTAATGTTACTACACTCCGTTCCCGTTAAGCCAGTGCTGTTCTCCACTTTAAGCCCAATTCGAGAGGCATTGGGTGTTGAGTGGCTGAACTCAATGCCTTGCCTCGTTACCTGAGTGGACAAATGAAAATATTAAATATTTCATTCCCCCGAATGGGAATTGAACCCACAACCATCGTTTACAGTCGCCCGCTTCTGCCCCTGCGTCACGACGGCCTCTATCCTGCTAAAGGGAGATAATAAAAGATTACTTAATTAAAATGTTTATAATCTTTCCAGTTTTGTATCTCACATATAGATACTTTTTTTTGCAAAAGCAATTTTTAATTAAATATGGTATGCTTATTTACCAGACAACATTTGTTCTAATTCCCCTTCAGGATCTTCTATGTACCTTAGGAGTGGAGATGGTGGAGCTTTTAGTTCTCCGTAAATTGGCTGTGAAATAAAAATATATATTTATGATTTTATAGCTTCATGTTATATCCGCACAAAGCAGAGTAGACAGGGGGAACCTAGTGTTAATACTTGCATATTAAAATAAGAAATATTTTAAGTTATGTAACATTAAAGGTAAAGCTAGATTTTGTTTATTGTTTTTTTTCATTAAAGAAGGGAATTTTCTAATCTTTCTAATATAAAAAATGATCTGTCACTACTACACATATAATATACACAGGGTGGAAGTGCTAGTGCTTCTTTTACAGGAACAGCATATAGGGTAAAATATTTTAAGCCCATACCTAAAGAAATTAATCAAGATACCTCAACAGTTTAGACGTAGGATTTTTTTTTCGTTTCACGATGTTAATCCATGCCTGTATTTCGTGTGACGCAGTTTTGTATAGATACCAATAAAGTAAACACATACTACAAATTCAAATTCAAAATAATCTTTATTTAAATAAACTCTTATAAGCACTGAACTGAAGGAACAAAAAAAAAAGCTACCACCGGTTCGGAAGGCAGTTCTGCAGAGAAGAGCCGGCAAGAAACTCAACAGTTGCTCTTTTCAAAGTCAATGGTATAATATATAATTTTATTACATTAACTGGCAGCTATCCTGCATCACATTCAATAGACATTAATTCCATATATGTTTATCATCTACAACAAAAATACTACTAAAGATTAATCAACTTTGAACTTTGCCGCCACGACTGGATTTCGGAATAAGGCGTATGCGGCGGTTTCCCTTTCATAGGTTCATGTGTGCGTGCGTCGTTCTTGACAAATGGCGTTTTATATTACAACAAGTCAAGTCAAGTCAAATAATTTTATTCAAAATAAGAAGTTACATGCTTCATTTTTTGAACGTCAAATAATTTACCACCAGTTCACTAAAGTTAATACCTCAGACCTGAGAAGAACCGGCGCAAGAAACTCAGCGGGACTTATTTTTTTAAAATCAATTATACAAAATCACATTTCAACGTTTCTGACAATGATACTTTGAAATAGACTGGAGCGAGCATTTCATTCCCAAGGCGTGTTATCATTCATATAATCATTAATTTGGTAATAACCTTTAACACACAAACGTCTTTTCACAACTCTTTTAAATTGTGATATAGAACATTCTCGGACGTTTTCTGGGATCCTATTGTAAAAGCGTACACATTGTCCCATAAAAGAATTGTGGACCCGATGTAATCGGGTTACAGGTGCAATAAGTTTACTCCTATTTCTAGTATTGATATTATGTATATCACCAATTTTGGCAAAATCTTTAATATTTTTCTTAATATACATAACATTTTCAAAAATATATTGAGATGCAACTGTCAAAATATGTCAACAATAATTTTATTATTTATTTTGTTTGAAAAAAATCACTTTTTAATTTTTCGGAAAGAAAATAATTTAATTGTATTAGGCTTTTATAGAGTAATTAAAACTGTGGTTTCATTTGAAGTGGTGCTGACAGTTCCACCTGTATACACATGGTAGTACCAACCTGCCACCAGCGCCCCGCGGGGTCCCTGTAGGGGCGCAGGGCCCCCACGGCGCGGCGCCGCCAGCCCCAGTCGCGGTCGGGCGCGCGCAGCTCCTCCGCCTCCGACTCCGAGCACGACGACTCCGACGATGCGGGCGACGTGGCTTTTGATTGAGCTCTCTGCAACAGGGAATGTGACCTCCTGTGACATATATAGTGATATAATTAAGAATTGCTAGACAATGTGCAAGGGCAGATTGTATATATTTATGTAGCTCATGTAATTTTTTATCAAAATAAAGTTTTTATGTATAAAATTAACACAACAAATCACAAGAAATTTTTAGACAAAAATTTTGCAACTGGAGCAATACAAATAAAATTTACACGAGCCAATCAAGTTTGTGCAAAAATATTATAATAGAAAATCCTGTATAATGAACTAAATCGCAACGGCTTAGGAATTGAGTCCAAGTTAATGAAAGTCAACGAATTAAAATTTTACATTTATTTTTAAAATTCTTCTCGTATGATCAGTTTCGCACAAATACATTTTGTACATTAAACTACTACTCTGTACTAATATTTTTCTTCTTTTCTTAATATAATTTAATTAAACGTGTAGCACAGTTTAACATATTGATGAATTGCTATATATTCAATTAAAAAAAAAAAACAGTCGAATTAATAATATTCTTTTCTTACAGAAATCGATTAAAAATAAATATTGTCCTATTTATAACACATTAAAAATAAGTTATGTAACTCAAAAAAAAATAATCTTGAAGAATCACAATAATATTTCAGAAACAAAATGATAATTAACAATAATATTATAAAAAATACTCAATATAGGCGCAGCGGCACGGGGTGTGACTGCAAAACCGACTGGTTGTGGGTTCGATCCCCACTCGAGGAAATGAAATATTTACTTAAATTTATATTTTCATTCCTTAGCTCTGGTGTCGAGGTTAAGCGCGGCGTTGTGTTCGGCACTCAACACGCAATGCCTCCAGAATTCGGCAGAAAGTGGGGAACGGAGTGTCTTAACACTAGGTTCCCTCTGCCTACCCTGCTGTGTGCGGGATACAGCGTGAAGCTAATTTAATTTAATTTTTTTTAAATACTAAAAAAATCTTACCGGTTTAGCTTTATCCACAATTTTCTCACCCTTCTCAAATTTAACTACGTATGGATGATCTTCGGTCAAAGGCAAAATGTGCTGAGGCAGGACTCGAATACCGAGCCACGACATAAATAGTAAGGCACCTCGAGGCCCACACTCTAACAGGTAGGCTCCTATGAGAGCTTCCACGCAATCTGCTATTGATTTATCTGTGGGTAGCAATAAGTATAGTGTAGGTTCATGACAAAATTAATTCAAGTTGTGTGTAATTCAAATGAGGCTAATCGTAACGCAGCGGCACAAATCTGCAACTGTAAACGCGACAGGTTATGGATTCGATTCCTACTCGAAGAAATAAAATATTAAATATTTTCAATTTTTCGCTCTGATAACGAGGCAAACTGCGGCGCGGCCTCTCGAATTAATTGAAACAATATATAATAACAATAAAAAAATATATGAGTATATTTAATAATCGAAAAACACCTGTATCGTCACATTATAAAAGAGTATTAATATTATGTACACTATTTCATAATAATCGCCCTATATAAGCAATTTCTATAAAAATAGAGCTTTAAATAATCTCTCTTCCTCCATATATCTGTTTTATAACTTACCTGGTATACTATGTTGTGTTATCAAATTATACGGTATGAAACAGCCACTGTTATCTACAGCAGCGTCCGTGGTTTGAGTTTTCTCTTTTGTATCATCCTGTGAAATATATATATATAGCGAGTTAAAAACTATTAGTATTAAAAATATACATTTCGACTAGTCGCAGAGCATAGGCACAAGCGTGCGATTGCAAATGCGACAGGTTGTGGATTTGATTCCCAATCGAGGAAATTAAATATTTCATATACAACATAGATATATATGACACCCAACACGCAATGCCTCCAGAATTCGGCAGAAAGTGGAGAAAGAAAGTGTCTTAATGAGGACGGAGTGTCTTAGCACTAGATTCCCAATTTACAGCGTGAAACTAACAAAAAAACAATTTTAGTGTATTTTATTTTAAGCCAAAAAATTAAGAAAAAATGTACACACTAACTCTAATTTAACATGTAAAGAAATTTAATATGTAAAGAAATTCTAGCATAAACGTGTAAAGCATTTTCGATTCACATAGAATTATTTAATATCCATTTAGAAAAATATGTAAACGAAGCGAAGTAAATAAAGGAAAGCGGGCGAAGCCTCAATAAAGAATAACAAAATCTTCGGCACTCATTTAAAACAATATAAATCATCCATAATTTCACACAAACTCACACTATTAGGTTGTAAAGTTGGCGGTGGTTTGTGACACGGTGGCAACCAGTTGTCATGGGGCTCAAATTTGGACGCTATCATTCTAGCTCCAAGACGCTTGTTCCTGCCTAAGCGATAAAGATTTAGATTTGACACCTGAAAATAAAATAAAATTGTTTTATGTTATTTGGGACAGCCTGTATAATTAACAGAATTAATAAAATGATTAATTGAAAAAATCCTATTTTTTACAGCCTGTATAATTAAATTATTTTAAGAAATCACAACTATATTACGATTGAAAATACAAAACGAGACGTCTAACTGATAAAAATTTTCAAGTCACATATTTCAATAATTGAGGCCGCCATTTCGTAGTTAATGAAGTATTTTTATTTCCCCGTCCTGGTACACAACACTCGATGTTGAGTTCCACCGTCCAATAAGCAATGTCTCAAAAATTCGGCGGTGAAAAGTAAGAGAACTCGAAACAGAGTGTCTTAACACTAGGTTTCCTCTACTTATCTCTATATACGGGATACAACGTTAAGGTAGAAAAACATTCAATCATCTGTTAATATATTCACTTATTAACTTGTTTATTTTCAAATCGCGGTAATGGCGAACTTTAAGAAACTTACGCCTATAGTCTCTAAACCGTTGTAGGGTTTTTAGTCATTCATTCACTACCTAAACTAAAAGAAAATAAAATTTACACACTCATTTGTTATTTTTTCATTTATTCATCTCTAGCCAGGACATTAAGACCAGTCGTGGCGTAGGGGAAAAAAGTGTGACTGTAAAATCGACTGATTGTGGGTTCGATCCCCATTCGAGGAGACGAAATATTTATTTACATTTATATTTTCATGCTTTCTTTTTATTTTATGGAAAAGGACAAGGCAAACGAGCGTTCGGGTCACCTGATGGTAAGTGATTACCGCCGCCCACGACCCCGTGCAACACCAGAAGAGCTACAGGTGCGTTGTCGGTGTTTAAGGTGGAGATAGACGCGCTTTTTGAAGGTACCCATGTCATATCGACCTGGAAACACTGCCGCGGGTAGGCCATTCCACAGTTCCGTGGCGCGTGGAAGGAAGTTCCTACGAAACCGCACAGTAGTGGATTGCCACGTATCCAGGTGGTGTGGATGATATTTCAGCTTATGATGTATTGTGCGTTTAGAAAAACCGGCGGCAGGTAACAGGTCAAACAGTTCTTCAGAACACTCCCCATGATAAATGCGATAGAGAACGCACAGCGAGGAGACGTCTCCACGCAAAGCCAAAGTATCAAGCTTTTCACAGATTATTGGGTCCCCAATGATTCGAATGGCTCTACGTTGTATGCGATCAAATGGTTCAAGCTGATACTGGGGTGCACCAGCCCAGAGATGAGAACAGTACTCCATATGAGGCCGAACCTGGGCCCTATATAGGGCCAAACGGTGTTTTGGCGTGAAGTACCGTCTCTGTTGTTGAACCGGCTCTGTTGATGACCCCCAGTTTCTTCGGGGCCAACTTGGCCTTGCTTTCCAGATGATCGCGATACTGGCAGTCACTCGAAACATTAGCGCCCAATATACTGATACTGGGCGCGGCTGTAAGGGGAATGTTCTGAAAGACTGGTGATACGATAAATGGGATGGATTTTTTTGTTGATTTCGCCACTCCAGAACTTGGCGGAAAGTGGGGAACGTAATATAGATATGCGGTGATGGCAAGAAACTAGCGTCTATAGTCTCTAAATCTTTTAGATTTTTTATTCATTCTTTCATTTACAAACTAAACTAAAAGTAACCTAATATCAATCACTCACTCATTCTTCTATTCATTCTGAATGGGTGGGTGTTATTGTGAATTTATTCCATCATTCATTCTGTCACTAACCTGTTTACTCCTCATATGGGAGAGTTTCCCCTCATGCACGGCGGGATGGGCGCAATATAAATACGCGGTGATAGCGAATTTCAAGAAACTATCGCCTATTGTTTCTAAGCGTTCTAGATTTATTCCATCGTTTGCGTTTGACATAGTTAGTGCCTGAAATTTCGAAAAAAAAGGAAGATATTTTGTTTAGAAATCTCATGTTTAACTACTAGACTTAAAAGGAATCTCGAGTTTTAGGTTACGATTACGATAGCATTTCAAATGTAAGTTTCCACAAAATGTGGCGATCAATTATGACGTTAGTCGGCAAAAAAAGATAAGAATAAGAACAGTATAAACTATAATCTATATAACCCTGTTTAAATGTGATATCTTTTACAGATAAATGACTTTCATAGATAAAATTCAAATCCTAGAATTTATTTCATTACAAACATTCTAACTTAAGCTTGCAATATTTTTTAATGTCACTAAATTCATCAACAAGGATTTACTATGAAAAAATGAATATATGAATATAATCGAAGCCTAAATAAATTTAAAAATATATATACGTATACAGGAACCTACCTGTAAAATGACACTAGGACTTGGCCCAGGATGTCCTTCCAAATTAGGTTGATAATCAAAATCAAAATCCTTTCCATTTTGATTCTTCTCCATATAATAAGGAACATAATCATTTCTATCTTTCCAGCTATTCACTTTATCTTTATATTTATCTTTTGAATCAAAACCTACATTAACTATCTTTTCATTTATATAATCTTTACTATCTATATCTATATCTTTCATTGAGAAACAATTCAATTTTTTTATTTGCTCATCTGGCAATGACTTTTTTAATTCAGCCAATAAAACTCTTTTGTTTTTCTCTATAGATTCTAGAGTTATCTGTCCATTTTCAAATTCAATTGTGTTGCCATATGGAAATATTTCTTCTAATAGTTGTTTATTTTTATCTATTTCATTGATTTTCGTATCATTACGTACTGTGTCGTCCATTTTATCATTAATAATTTCAAATTTATCATTATTAACAATTTTGTTATTAGGTAAAGTAATTTTAGTTTCATTTTGATCATTTACTATAGATTTTTTATGATTGATTATATTATCTGCATCGTTTATGGCATTTTTATTAGCATCTGGCAACAAATCTATGATTTGTTCATCTTTTTGTATAAGGAGGCCATTGTCTTTGATTTCTTTTTCATGGTTTTCGACTGATGTTCGAAATTTATTTACATACTGAAAGGAAAAAGGACATTTTAATATCTGGTGTTTTTTGGTTGAATAGATTTTATTATATTATTTAAACTTAATTATTAGAAAGCAACACAAAAAAAATGTATCTAAACTTTCATAATTATTAATATGACATATTAATTTTATCAAGAATTTTAAATTACTTATGTACATACACTTTTTTATGAGCCTGTTCTTCAACATGATGTTTTCACATAGAACCTAAATTCATATACTAGCATTTTCTACTCGCCTATTATAATTACTCAGATATCCAACTATTCTTTACTCAACTACGTACTATATAATTAATGAATTAATTAATATTGCAAATGTCAAAGTTTGTGAGGATAGATGTTTGCCCCAATTTCACTCAATTGGTAGTAAACAGTTTAAGATGAAACTTTACAGTACTATAGCTTTTATATCAGAATTACATACAGCTTACTAATTTATTAAAACTTTTTATGTAATTTGCCTGTATTCTATACTTATTTTATACCTATCTAGAGCTTTAAGAATCAGAAAACGGGTCAACTCTTACTTAATATCTACCTTCACGTTTCTAATTACAGATTACCATTTAAAAAAGTTTTCTATCCTTAAAGATTAACTTATAATGATCACGATCAGTCTAATTGTAATTGTAAAAAGAGTTAAGTAGAAGTCCTTTTCAATCCGCGATGGAAACTTAGTGGTGATATAAGTTTGACGCGTGTGTGTGTATCTGTATGTTCTCAGCATCGAAGCTCCAGCAACAGGGATGAACCGATTTCGACATCGTTTTTATTGTTTGAATGACAACTTTATCGAAAGTGTTCTTAGCTATGACAAGAAAATATGTTCAACTATTTGCAGATTATCAGCTTTTTCCTAATAGTTTATTTTTACGATTTTTAATTATCTTTTATTTTCAGTTACTTTTTTAGAAGCATTTTTTTTTTCAATTTCAACTGCCTTCAAATTTCTAAACTCTTAGCATTTAATGAACTTTTCTATTTTTATGGGCTATCTGATGACAATGATAACGTTCAGCCTAATTATCTAATATGCACAAACTTTAACTATACATTAACTTTAAGACCTATCTTTGTTCAGTTCCTTCTTTTAACCAAACTCTTCAGGAGCCTCTACTTTCCAATCCCAGCCCCATCAGGTAGAGGGGTTGGGGCCACTAGTTTACCTGTGCCTATCCTTGCTTTATGGGGACTGTATCCCCTGAGTGACGCTTACCTGCTCAGGAGCCTCTCCTTCCCTCAGCACAATCTTATACACTTCCAGATCCTGTTCATCATCAGCTCCATCGGGTTGAGGTGCTGGAGCCACTGGTTTCCGTCTTTCTAAATCTACAGCTTCAGCTTCGTGGGCCGTCTTATATTCTATACGCACGCCCATTGCGGCTATTTAAAAGACGAACAAAAAAACAATAGTTTTTATGAACAATAAATAGAGCTTTGTCATAGCACGAAAATAATTCAATCCCCTGAATGAGAACCAAATCTAAAACAACCATCAAATCAACATATCCTACTCACCATTAGAGTTTTTACTGCTACAAAAGCCCGAAGTGTCTGTGTCGTCATCACTGTTATCACTCATATCAGTGTCATCTGTGTCGAAATCACTGGAATAGAGATTTGGTGATGTGTACTAAATACTTATATTACAAAAACCTTTTTCATGGTGTTTTCCTTATTTAAATATAATACAGTAGAAATATACATTGTATTTAATTTGATGAGCGAGAAATTTGTATAAAAAACAAAATTACATTGAATTTCAACTCTCAGTAAAAAAGTGAAGTAACTCTATTCAGAATGTGACCCGACCGACAGATTAACGATGTTCTATGGATAGGGGACCACATTACTTATCCATTTTACCAATATTCACTTGTTCGGCAGATATTTGAAAATGTTTTCTTTCTTTTAAAAGATATTTTTTTTTCTAAATTTAGCTCAATACTATACCTTTTATACAACAGTTTAAAACGATTAATCTATAGATCTTCAAAATAACATCGAAAATCAAAACGTTTTTGAGTAAGTTAACTTTTAACAATAACTTTCAGTGGCATGATTATATATTACTGGTGAGTAATGTATGATTATAAACTACTGGTATTTGTGTAGAATAATGTCCAAAAACAGCATAATGCTAGTTTCAAAGACAAATTGTTAAACATGTACTGAATCATAAAAGAGAAAAAAATATATATTCTTAATACATATAATAAGAGTTTATCTATCTTTAAATCGATTTGTATATATATCTGAGCATTTGCATATCTGACCAGCCATATAATAATAATAATAATAATAATAAGCCTTTATTTCTATGACTTGATAAAAAATATTACAAAATCAATACCATAGTAAATACATGTTCAAGACATAGCCCCTTTTTGGGTATAGGCCTCCTCCAAATTTTTCCATACTTTTCTGTCTTGTGCCATCTGTATCCATTCTTTCCCAGCAATTTTGTTAATGTCGTCTACCCAGCGGTCCTTAGGTTTTCCTGATCTTCTTTTACCACTTGGACCCTTCCATGTGGTGACACGCTTTGTCCATCTGTTATCTGTTCGTAGCAACTTTTGTTTTTAAAGTGTTCAGCTGTAGACCTATGGCTTGGCTTGCTCTGTTTATTTCTACTAGCATCGTTTCAAGTTGTTTTGATGTACTTGCGAAGAGTACAATGTCATCCGCAAAACGGAGGTTACTTAGGTACTCTGCGCCAACTGGTATTCCTTTCCGGCTCCAATCTAAGCTCCTCATGACATTTTGAAGTACAGCTATGAATATTTTAGGTGACATTGGGTCGCCTTGCTTTACTCCTTTCCGTATATATATTATTGGTCCGAGTCTGTCTAATTTTACTCTACTTACACTTTTCTGGTAAATATCTTTTATAATATTTATATATACGGTTGAGACGCCTTGATGTACCAGAGCTTGCCAAATACTTTCATGAGAAATTGAATCGAAGGCTTTTGCATAATCGATATATCCAAGGTAAAGGGGTTGGTTAAATTCTAGATGTTTTTCCACTATTTGGTCTAGCGTGTGGATATGGTCGATAGTCGAATAACCAGGGCGAAAACCGGCTTGTTCCACTGGTTGGTTTATCTCTATATTTTGCTCTATTCGTTTTTCCATGCACATGGCGAATAACTTGTACATACATGGCAATAGGTTAATAGGTCTATAGTTATTGATATCTGAAGGATCTCCCTTTTTGTATAAAAGGATTATACGAGATTCACCCCATTTTTTAGGTATTTCTTGTGTGTCTAGTATTTTATTAAAAAGTATTGTGATAAAACCTATTAATATCTTTTTTCCGACTTTTAAAGCCTCGTTGGGGATGTTATCCGGACCTGGGCTTTTTTCATTCTTTAGCTTTTCTATTTTTTTCATTATTTCACTACAATTAAAAGGTTCAATGGGAGTGATCGATTGAGTTTCACATTTTTTATACACGTTTTAGTCGCTACTTTCCCTTTGGTAAAGTTTTCGATAAAAACTAGAGGCAATGTTTATCAGATTTTCTCTTGTTTGTGTTTTCGGTGTGTTTTGCGAATTTAATGTAGGAATCCACCTCTTTTCTGAATTTAGTTGTTTATAGGCCTTTTTTTGGCTTCCAGAGGTAGTTAAATGTTTTTTAATTATGTCCATTCTATAATCTTTATAGTCTTTCTTCAACATTTTGTTTGTATCCTTATATAAGTTTGAAAGTTCCTTTTTTTCTTCTTTATTTTTTGATGGTTTTAATTGGAGTGCTATACGTTTTTTAAGTTGTTGCTTAGTTTCTTCGGATATTATGGTTTTACGTGCCTTAATTAAGGTTAAACACGCTAGACTTTCTTTAATAGCCTTTTCTATTTTTATATAGAATGATTCTACATTCTCTATATTTTCCCATTGTATTTGATTTGTTTTCTCTAACAAGTTCTCGAGGTACACTTGTTGATTTACGTCACTTGATAGATCAGTTTGCACTCCTCTAAAAGATGCTCTACATTTCTTTTGCTTTCGCAGATGTATTGTAGCTCTCAGTAGTCTATGATCACTTGGGAATGTCTTATTATTTAAAATCTCCATATTAGACACCAGTTTTGCGTCATTACTCATTATATAATCAATTTGGTTCCTATACTGATGATCTGGTGAGGTCCAAGTCCAAAGGTTTTTTATGTTTTTCTTAAATATAGTGTTTATAATTGTAAATTGATTAGTAAGTGCAAACTGTAGTAATTTTTCTCCTCTTTCGTTTCTTTCTCCATAGCAGTATGCTCCCATAATTGAATTAGAATGTTCTGATGGTTTTTTCTGGCCTATTTTTGCATTGAAGTCTCCCATTAAAATAATGATACCGCTTGCAATTTTTAGAGCCTCTTCAATCTGATTATAAAAAATATCTAATTCTTCATCTGGCGCATCGGATAAACTTGAATTATTGAAATCGATACTGTGTCAAATTTCATTATTAGAATGCAAACTCTAGATGATATACCTATGTAACTTGTTATGTTGTCCTTGTACCTTACCTGTGTAACAAAAAATATGGTCTTCGTCCTCGATGATTTCGTTGCCTTTCCTTCTGATTTCTGATAATCCTAATATGTCATATTTAGTATCTGATAGTGAATATTTTAATAGTATCATTCTTTCCTGTGATAATAGTGACTTAACGTTAAAAGTACAGATGTAAAGATTTTGATATATTGGAGGGTTGTAGTCGTTCTCTCCCGCGGTGACTGGCCGTATTGAGAGAGGAAGAGGGGCCGATGTTAGTTGCTATTTAAGTGTTTTTGTAGTTCTTGAGTCTTGATGTAGTGTGGTTGATTTTTCGGGAGCCAATTGCAGCGTAGATTGTCTTAAAATGTATTTATCCATGCATTTTGTTTTATTAATCTTCGTGGGATTTTCTTTTCCTTTTTCCCTGTCAGATCTGGTTGTTTCTGGTGACACTGACAGAGCTCTTTTCTTATTCTCATAATTTTGCTTCCCGGTTTGATGGTTTCGGTCCTTTAGTATAACGATTTTATCATACTTTATAATCGCCAATTTGCCTTGCTCTCTCTCTTTATCTACTTCTATTTGGAGCTCCTTGCGCTTGTTTAAAATTTCAACGGGAAAATATTCTTTAATGTAATATGGTGATGGTTCTAGTTTTTTCTTATTTTTTAGAATTTTTTTTTTTAGCGCCATTGTGGTCAACGTTACGACTATGGGTCTCACTTTCTCACTCTTTTTGCCAAGTCTTCTCGTGCTTTCGATGTTGTTGCTGTCACAGTTGATGTTAAGTTTTTTTTTTTATTATATCGATAACTTTTTCCTCTAGTTCCCAATAGTACTTTTCATTCTCATCGACTCCGAATATAAGTAGATCCCTCTGGCTCAATTTTCTCTCCAAATAATTTATTTTTTTAGCCTGAATTTCTATTTTTTGTTCTAAAAGCACATTTTTTGATTCTAAAATCGCAAACTTATCGTTAATATTTTTATTAATTGCTTCTTTTATGTTTTCCTGCATGTTCTGCATGTCGGCTTTTTGCTGCCTTATTTCTTGTTGCATTTCTTTTAACATATATTTTATTTCTTCCATTTCCCTCGGCTGTACACGATATCAACTTTTATTTGAATTTATTAATTTTCATATATTAACGCCCTCTTGTGTCGACCAATTGTAGTATTACGTATTATCAATACTATGATATTAAATTTGTCGTGAATCAAATATATAAATTTTGCTTCTCCTAAATAGATGTCGCTAGGGATAATTACTTTTAACACTTTTGTAATGATATGCAGTTCATTAAGCATTGGACATGGAAAAACCTATATATATCACTTGTTTCCTCCGTTGCTTTATAGCGTAGCGTAATAAATTGTCCGCAAATGTTCTTTCCAACGTTTGAATCTCTTTATCACAAACACTACGAAAACTGTCAACGGATTCTTGACCGTTATGATTACACACGGATAACACGTCTTCTATAAGTCTTACACTCTTTTTAAGAAAGCACTTTATATTGTCCTGATAATTTGTAGCACTTTTTCACATTTTACATGAGATATGGCAATTTTGTTTATATTTTTTGCAATTAAATTACACAAAAACACGGAACCGATGTTACCACTGGCACTGTGGCGCCCTCCTCGTCGTAACTACCAGCCATATACCAGCTATATACTAGCCTATAGTGTGCCAATGTTTGTGCAGTACATATATTTCGATATTGTAAATATATCCCAGCACAGACCGTGGCTCTCCAGCCGCCGCATTTCATTGAAGATTTAGGTTGTGTGTCTCGCGGCCAGTGGCTCGAAACGAGTCCGCGAGCTCTATGTAACCCGCTAGAGCCCCCACTCTGGATGGTTATGTGGGTTGATTATCCGTAATCAGATTTACTCATGTTAAAAAAAATGTGAATTGGCTATTAGCACTTGGTTTCGATTTTTATTTCCGACGTATAAAATTATAGTTTTAAACTATTGTACGATATAAAAGGCCTATTATTGAGCTATATTCGGGGAAAAATCACGAATGCAGACCCAACGGTCGGACTTTATTATCCAATTTTCTTCAAGAATCGTCCATAATGTTTGAATTACACTTTAAGCTATTAAAAAAAACAAAAATATAGTATTTTAACTTACCTAGACATGTAAGAACAATCACTGTCGGCCATTGAAAATGCACGATTCGCATTAAACTGTGACTTAGGTTTTTCTATAGGATCAGACCAGTTTGCTCCACCTATACACATATAAAATAATGTAATGTAACTTATGTTATTACAACATTCAGAAAAACACTCCGTTCACCACTCTAATATTGGAACTTCTGAAAAAAACACTAACAATAATATATACTAAAGAAACGGAGATTTCACTCACCGGACGATGACGTACAAAACGTTAAATTAGATGGCAAAGGCTCTAACAATTCGTCATACTCTTGAGGAATTGAGGATGCCATGTCGTTACTCCATGTGCCTATTTCGAAACCCTAAAAAAAAGATTTTTAAGATTTTTTTAAATGATTCAAACAAATAACCTCACTTGATACCCCACTAGTCAGTAGCCAGTTGTGGCGTAAGGGTTTCCAAGACGCGTCAGGTTGTGGGTACGATTCTCACTCCAGGAAATGAAATATGTCATTTCCTCGCCCTAGTAACTAGATAAAATTGATTACGCCATTGAGTTCAGATACTGAACTTTGGTAGGCAGACCAAAACTGGGAACATAGTATTAAGTTCCTCCTCCGTTCCCATTAAGACACTTCCGTTCCTGAGTTTTCGACGAATTCTGGAAGCATTGCGTGTCGAGTCCCCTGGCACTTGACAAGAAATGTTTTAAAAGTTGGAGATGGAGAATGAAGTGTCCTTACATTGGGTTCTCTCTGTCTACCCTGCGATATGCGAGATAAAGCTATTTGTTTGCTTTCTTATAAAAGAAATAAAAATCAAAAAATATCACTTACACTCACAGCATCTTCCTTCTCTTGTAGTATATCATTAATTGTCTTCTCTGTAACTTCTTTTTTATCTTCTATTTCTTTTAAACCTTTTTCTTCTTTTGTTCTATGAAAAAAATATAAAAAAATTAATCGGTGATATCATCACTAATATTTTAAAGCCGTAGAATTTGTTTGTTTCAAATCCAATCTCAGGAACTAGAAGTTCGAATTTAAAAAATCTTGGAATATTAAAACCTATTTATCGCCAAAGTCTATTTATTATAGACAATATAACGCCTTAAGCTCTTAGCATTTGCCAAAATGTGTGTGACTATGTGAACGGAGCCGCAGATAGTAAGACTAGTCTTACAAAATCTTACTTTCTTATTCTTACTATATTATAAATGTGAAAGTTTGTGAGGATGGATGTTTTTTTCCACTTTCACGCAAAATTTACTGAACGCACTTAGATAAACTTTACAGTAATGTAGCTTATACATCAGAATAACACATAGGATACAATTTATAGAATCATTTTGTATAATTTGGCTATAATTATAACAATAAGATTAAGCGGTGGAAGTTGCGTTTGGATCTCTAGTATAATATAATTTTCCTTTATACACTTTTACTTTTGTAATACATGACTTACAACAATTTTTTTTTTTATTACTAAACATCAAATCAGTATTTACGCATTATTATTATTAGACATAATTTCATATCTCATGTTTATAATAATTTAAAATATTATAAAATAATCACCTGTCTCTTTCTTCCTTCTTTGTATCATCATCATCTTTCCTCTTCTCTACTTTATCATCTGCATTGAGTACCTAAAAAGCAATAAAAAATGTGTAAAAAATTAGGGCCACCCTGGAGCACTGGAACAGTGCCTGAAAGTAAACGTAACAGTTCTGGGTTCAATTCTCACTCAGGGGAATGAAATATATCCATATTCTCTTTTTCTAAAAAAATACCATTATCAACACTTATCACCTATACACAATAACACAGGATATGGTCTCAGGATACAAAATTTCTGTTTATGACAGAAATCTGTAAGTTTATAGCTCCGGTTCATACCACAAGGTGTCAAAGTTTGTCGATTTAACCGGGATTAATGTAGTTTTTTACTCAAAAAAAACACCTAGAACCTAATAAGTAAAAAAGTTCCTCAAAACATAGCCCAAAAAACCCATACCTCAGCCAAACTCCATCCAAAGTCCAGCGGTGGCCATTCAAATCCGGGACAAGTGTCATCATCTATCCTGGGTATACCCAAACCTACGTCGATAGCTACGGAACGTCTTATTTCATCCGCTATTAGTAGGGCGTTTATCCTGGAATGAAATCAAATTAAATTGACACTTAGAGATGATAATCTTAACTTTATTTTGAATTTAATTAGAAGCAAGCACGTTTACACTTTTGGTAAATAATTAAATAAACTTATATTGACACTCAGAGATGGTAATTAAAAATATATATAGTGTAAGTAAAACAAATTAACAAAACGTGAAAAAAATTAACACTATTACACTGTTTAACTATGAAATATCGATCATGAGTGTAGCTTCAAATTTGAGTACAAAAGCCCCGCTGAGTTTCTTGCGTCGGTTCTTTCCAGGTCTGAAGCAGTAACTTTAGTAAACTGGTGCTAAATTATTTGACGTTCACAAAATGTAGCATGCCACATCTTATTTTGAATATAATTATGTGACTTCGACTATGACTTTATACATTGGACTTTAACTTTGACTATAACCTCGACTTACTCACCTATACAAAACACAAGGCAAGGCCACAGTGGCGAACCACAGCGGCGCCGCGAAGGGGTGCACGCGGCACAACTCCGGAACTAATATCTGTTTCTGGTCGAGGCGGTCGCGCTTAGCTCTGCGCGTGCGCTCTGAGGACACCGGCAGTGCTACGCCTTTGCGATTCACATATCTGGGGAAAAGAGAGTTGGGGCACTGTGGTTTTTTAACTTCACACAGTATCCCGCATATAGAAGAGTAAAGAGAACCAAATGTTAATACACTTCCGTTCCCCACTTCCCACCGAATATTCAAGGCAATGCAGCATGTTGAGTAGCGGACCTCAACGTCGCAATTTTTTCTTCTTCTTTTTTAGCTTAACGCTATATGCAGTACAAACACGTAGGTAAAGGGAACCTATTAATCTAGTGTTAAGATGCTCCTTTTCAATTAAGACGCTTTCTTTCACCACTTTTGACCAAATTCTAGAGGCATTGCGTGTTGAGTGGTGGAATTCAACGCCTTACTATCAGAGCGCGGAAAATGAATAGTCTATATAACACCACAACATTTTCTTTCGGCGTCGTTATTTTGAGTTAACTCTATAAATCACTGACCGTGGTGTAAGCAGGTTCAATCTCGCGCTGGTGTGGTCCACGTCCAACAAAGGTTGATCGGTCTGTGTGAGCTCCGCGCCGTATTTAGCTTTGTAGTAGGAGCGGAACGACGCGTGCTGGGACGACGGGAACGCAGAGTCCGGCGTTAAGTTCCAACATATCTCCGCTACTAGAAAAAACTGGAAAAAAGAAAAATCGACTAATTAAGTTGTTACATTTTACGTTACATTAGTATTAGCATTAGCATTAGCGCCCAAAATCATTGATAGCTAATTAAGTAGAAGTGCACAGAAAAAGGTTCTTCTCAGGTCTGAGGCATTAACTTTAATGAACTGGTGGTAAATTATTTGACGTTCAAAAAGCGAAGCAGGTGACTTCCTACTTTGACTAAAACTATTTGACTTTGACTGTCTACTTTCCGCCAGAATTCCAGAAAATACGAAGTTAAATGATGGAACTCAACGCTGCAGGACGCAGTGGAAGTCAATACTTTTTTTTATTATTATGGAAAAGGACAAGGCAAACGAGCGTTCGGGTCACCTGATGATAAGTGTTTACTGCCGCCCACGACCCAGTGCAACACCAGAGGAGCTACAGGTAAGTGCGTTGCCGGCCTTTATTTTTAATATTTTTAGAATAAATCTTTCAAGTTTAAAGAACGTAAAGACATTGTGAGCCTCTCTGTTGAGCAGACTATTGAAATGGCCTGTGCTGAGCTTGAGCATTTCATTGTTGTAAGTGTATACAGACCTCCCACTGGGTTATATGAACACTTTGAAATAATTTTAGAACAGGTTCTTGTAAAATTATCTGGATCTAAGAAATTAATAGTTGTATGTGGTGATTTTAATATTAATTTACTAGATAATTCCACCACTTGTATCAGATTCAGGTCATTACTAAATTCATATAACCTAGATAATCTATTTCTAGAGCCAACAAGAATTACTCACTGTAGTGCAACTTGTATTGATAATATTTTTACAAACTCCATACCATGTAAAAAGTCAATAATTAATATGTTAAGCTCAGATCATTGTGGACAGTTGGCTTCTTTTCACTTTGGTAAAAATGTAATTAATAAAAATAAAAAAATTGTTTGTATACCGATGACAACTGGTCGAGCAGAAAAATTTTGAAGTAATATAATAGCAAAACTTAAATACCTAAAATATAAAAATAAACCCAATTTACTATATGAGAAATTTTTCAATGTTATTAAAAGTGAGTTCAATGCTATATTTACTTCTAAAACTGTCAACTCCAGGAATTTCTTGTCATTTAATGATTGGGCGACAGTGGGGATTCATAAGAGTAGACAAAGGTTATATGAACTTTATAGTGAGAAAACATATAACCATAGTGAATCATTTAATCATTATGTTAGGGTATATTCTAAATTGTTTAAAAAAGTATGTGCCATGGTAAAATCTTTACACATTAAAAATAAAATTAAAAATTCTTTTGATAAAATTAAAATGACATGGGACATAATTAATTGTGAAACTGGAAAAGTTAAGAGTCATAACTTTGAATTTAAATTAAAAATTGACAAAGGTTTAACCAGCTCAGATCAAGAAGTTGCAAGTGTATTTGAAAAATTCTTTGCTGATCTTCCAGTTTCAACAACCGATAAACTTATATCCTCCACAACTGTCGCTGAATCATTACTTAAGGAGAGCGTACATAAATGTAATGTAGATTTCAAATTTAAATCAGTCAATTCAAGGGACATCATTAAGACATTTAAGTCCCTTGATATCAAGAAAACGTCAGATCTATGGGGTATTTCTGTCAAATTGATTAGTTATATAATAGACGCTGTTGCTCCTCACCTCGCAACTATATTTAATAATTGTATAGAGTATGGTGTGTTTCCTGACCTAATGAAATTTAGTAAAGTCATACCTATATTTAACTCGGGTAGTACATCTGATCCTAATAATTTTCGACCTGTTTCTATACTACCCTCGTTCAGTAAGATTTTTGAAAAAATTATCCTAAATCAAATGTTACTGCATTTTGATTCACACAATCTCATGCACAATAAACAGTATGGTTTTACTAAAGGTCGTTCAACTACAGATGCTGGTATAGGTCTTATAAAGAATATTTATGAGGCTTGGGAGGGATCGCAGGATGCTCTTGGCATGTTTTGTGATTTGTCCAAAGCCTTTGATTGTGTACAGCATTCAACATTGGTCATGAAGCTACACTACTACGGCATAAGAGGACATGCACTCAATCTTCTGACCTCTTATTTAGCTGACAGAGTTCAGAGGATTGATGTGAATGGCAAGAAATCTCCTGGTTCGGTAATCGGCATGGGGGTCCCACAAGGGTCTATTCTTGGTCCTTTTCTCTTTTTAATATATATTAATGATTTACCATATCTAGTTGAAAAGGATCATGAGATAGTATTGTTTGCTGATGACACCTCATTGATTTTCAAAATAAAAAGACGACAAATCGTATATGACGATGTAAACAATGCTCTCTCGAAAGTAGTACATTGGTTCAGTGTTAATAACTTACTATTGAATAGTAAAAAAACTAAATGTATTATTTTTAGAACACCTAACACGAAAGTTGTTAAAGCCGATGTACTCTTGAATGGTGAACCCGTAGATCCTGTCGATTCTACGGTATTTTTGTACTACTAAATAACTAGTTCAGTGGGGACCCCATATTGATGGATTGGCGAATAGACTTAGCTCTGCAGCTTTCGCGGTCAACAAAATTAGATCATTAACTGACGTAGAAACGGCTCGACTTGTTTACTTCAGTTACTTCCATAGTATTATGTCCTATGGGATTTTACTTTGGGGTAATGCAGCCGGTATTCAACCGATATTTGTCCTGCAGAAGCGAGCTATTCGTGCAATCTATAACTTAGGCCCTAAAGACTCCTTAAGGCAAAAGTTTAAAGAAATTAATATATTGACAGTTGCATCGCAATATATTTTTGAAAATGTTATGTATGTTAAGAAAAACATTAATAATTTTACCAAAATTGGTGATTTTCATAATATTAACACTAGAAATAGGCATAATCTTGGTGCACCTGTAACTCGGTTGCATCGAATCCGTAATTCTTTTATGGGACAATGTGTACGCTTTTACAATAGGATCCCAGAAAACGTCAGAGAATTTTCTATATCACGATTTAAAAAAATTGTGAAAAGACGTTTGTGTGTTAAAGGTTATTACCAAATTAATGATTTTGTAAATGATAACACGCCTTGGGAATGAAATGCTCGCTCCAGTCTGTTTCAAAGGTATCATTGTCACAAATAATTAAATATGTATTTGTTTAAAATTGATTTTAAAAAATAGGTCCCGCTGAGTTTCTTGCGCCGGTTCTTCTCAGGTCTGAGGCATTAATTTTAGTGAACTGGTGGTAAATTTGACGTTCAAAAAATGAAGCATGTAACTTCTTATTTTGAATAAAATTATTTGAATTGAATTGAATTGAAATAAACTTCATCAATGTCAAACCTTTTAAACTATTTTAAATTTTGGACAGCATCTAACTGTAAACGCACCAACGGTGTCTTAACACTCTTCTAAACCTCAGCCTACCCCGCTATATTCGGCATAAAGCCTAAAATTGAACCAACTAACCTGCGGTTGATCCTGGTTCCTGTACCACGGAGTAACTACAGCCTCCTTATATTTTTCAGCATCAAATTCAAACACTTCCCCGGGTTTTAGCAAAGGATTTTCCATTTTTTTCACTCTGTCTTTCTCTTTCTTGTCTTTCTTCTCATTTTCTTCCCAGAGTATGGGTTTTTCAATTTCTAGAAGCTTCTTTTCCTCTGTATGTTTGTATATTAGCTCTAGGAAGGGCCAATCTATGTCTATCCATGTTGAGCCGTCTTGTCTTGTTTCTAGAGAAAGAATTAATGATTTAGTCAAGAGGTAAGATAAAATGCTGCGTTGAGTTCCGCCATTAAACACGCAGCGACTTGAAAATTAGGGCGGGTAAGCAGTGGGAACATAGGAACCCAGTGTTAAGACACGTCGATTCCCGTTAAGACACTTTTTTAAGAATATTCCAAGCAAATCGTTTTGAGAGGCGGAGATCAACATTTTTATATCCTAGCTCTAATAACGACTAGACCGAGGAAATGAAAATATAAAATATTTCATTCTCCAATTGGATATTGAACCCACAATTTGTGCCGTTTACAGTCGCACGCTTGTGCCTCTGCGCCACGATGGCCTCTTTTAATGTTTGACAATCAATTTATCGCGGTAGGCTATTAATCTATCTATACTCGTATATGTATCTAACAAATATAAATATATTAAAATAACTTACTTTTGACAGTGGGCACTACATAATAATTATTGTGAGTAGATCCTTCCGTCTGTAGCTTCATACCGCGTCGTCTCACACGCAGTACGTCGGAAAATACGAAACGCATAAATCTATAACAAATCAGAAGTATATTATGATTAAATATTTAATATCTTCATTTATTCGCATTGGTTGAATGTGCGGCGCGGCATCGAAGCGCCGCGGTGAGTTCTACCACTCAACACACAATGCCTCCAGAATTAGCAGAAAATGCTATGTGCCGAATAGGACGTGAAGGAAAAAAATATATATCTTTTAAATTAATATTCACTCTAAGCCTGCCCACCAAGATTAATCACACTGACAAATCCTATCCCCAATTATTTATTCTCTATCTCTATCAGGTTCCAAGGTTCCGTCTTCCCACCCTGCTATGTGCGGAATAGGGAGTGAAGCAAAAACAAAAATATCTTTTAAATTAATATTCACTCTAAGCTTGCCCACCAAGATTCATCACACTGTCAAATCCTATCCCCAATTATTCATTCTCTATCTCTTTCATCACCTGTGTCGTCCACTCACCGTCTAATAAGGCGTGCCCTGCGCGGGGACAGCCTAACGTCAGCGTCCAGAGCGGGCTCTACTGAAACACGTACTTCCCCCGAACGAGTGTATACAGGGAACGCGGGTATTTGTAAACTGTGGATAAATAAACATTTTTAAAATGTTATTTCACATCTCATCACATATTTTTTTTGGAAAATGTATAATTAGAACTCATCGGTATTTAAATTAAGTAACCGCGTGTTGTAGCGCTCGGGCAGTGCGCACACCACGTGTAGTGTAGTGTAGTGTAGTGTAGTGTGGCGTAGGGTAGTGTAGTGTAGTGTAGTGTAGTGTAGTGTAGTGTAGTGTAGTGTAGCGTAGTGTAGGGTAGTGTAGTGTAGTGTAGTGTAGCGTAGCGTAGCGTAGCGTAGGGTAGCGTAGTGTATTGTGTGTCCACTCACCGGAGCGGGCGCTGCGTCGGAGCACGCGCGGCCATGAGCACGGCGACGGCGTGTCGCGCGTGTTGCGGCGCGTGCAGGCGTCGCCCGCGCGTGTTGTAGCGCTCGGGCAGCGCGCACCACAACGAGGCGGACACCGCGTGTAATACGTTTGTATGTTGTTTCACTGGTGGAGAAAATACATACATATTTTTTTTTTCTCGTTATATTCTGCATGTAGCCACACAGATGACTACCACACAGAAAGAACCTAGTGGTAAGATAAGCACGCCAGTCCCCGCGCTCCGCATATTTTTTAAGATATTGCGTTTTAGTGTTGGAACTCAACTTACTGTGATTTGTCTAAAATAAGGAAGTAATAAAAACAATTTACATATTAGGTTCCCTACATATGAAGAATATAATATATTTATTTAATCAAAGTATAAACCATTGTTATCTATACAATTTTTAACAAAAAAAATAACATCTTCAGTTTCAACCGGATACCATAAACAGAACCTAATCAAATTTTCACCAATTGTTTGGTGAAGTGTAACCTTTTTAATAAAAAAAGAACACTGCTCCATAGCAGCATTCCATAAGATAAAATACTATGAAAATAGCTATAGTAGTCTAGTCGGGCAGTTTCAATGTCCGTCATTTATCTTATTTTTTTAATGGCCAACGCGGCAAAGCTGAGTTGCGGATAAACTCAGCTATGCCAGTTAGTCAGTGGCAGTCCTTCCAGATGAGTGTTCCACTGGAGTTTGGAGTCTATAGTTATATCTAAGAAAATTACTGATTCCGTCACATTGAGTTTCTCCTTTAATTACTAGACTAAAATTGTTTTTTAACATTTGGTAAAGCAAACTCAATACATTTAGGTTTGTTGGCATTTAACATTAGATTGTTAACATCAAACCAACGAAGAATATGCGATAATTCACTATTCACTTCATCAATGTTTATTTTGTTCCTATCCATCTTAAATATTAAAAAGGTATCATCTGCAAAAATTACAATATCACATAGGTTCTTTATATAAAAATGCAGATTATTAGTATAAAGAAGAAATAAAAGGGGACCTAGAATAGATCCTTGTGGAACGCCCATCCTTAGAGGAGATCCAGATGATTTTACATTATTTATACCTTCTGGATTCTTTGATTTAGAGATGGGGCAACAAGAGCAAGGGCAGTATCCTGTATGCCATAATGTGATAGTTTTAGTAACTGAATTTCATGGTTTACACAATCAAAGGCTTTGGATAAATCACGAAACATTCCAATGGCATTTTGCGACTTGTCCCCTACATCAAAAATGTGCTTTAGCAGTGCAGCACCAGCACCTGTAGTGAAATTGCCTTTGGTGAAGCCGCTCACTATGGAAACAATTGTTAATATTTAAGAAAATTTTGCTATATTTCATTAAGTCAGGAAAAGAATCGGATTTCACACAATTGTTAAAAATTAAAGCAAGATATATTATATATATCTATTAAATTCAATGCAGGACAATTCAATGGAGCGTTCTTCGGAGAGAGCTACTATGCCTGATCGCGATTTACAACGTATGTCATTTCATACTAATGTAAGCAAGACGCCGCGGATGGCCTTCTCTCTAACGAATGAGCTTGATATTTTATAATTTTCAATATTTACTATATTGTTACATTTCGAATGTTTGCTTGATTCACTGAGTTTGCTTCACTCAATTCGTGAGGTACCTTTCAAACTGTTTAGTCCTCTCAATTGGCTTCTAGTGGATTAAAAAAAGATCATCTTCCATAATAGCCTTCAATTCTTCCTTATCAACTCTGGATAGATTTAGAATTTTTATACTATAATCTTCTAGTAAGCTATAAGCACACACCAGAACCTCCAAATTTACAAAATTATACGGAAGCAAGGGCAGAGGCCAGTCGTGGCGCAGCGGCACGAAGTGACTGTAAAATCGACTGGTTGTGGATTCGATCCCCACTCGAGGAGATGAAATATTTACTTAAATTTATATTTCCATTTCTTGGTGTCGAGGCAAAGCGCGGCGTTGAGTTCTGCTACTCAACACGCAATGCCTCCAGAATTCGGCAGAAAGTGGGGAACGGAGTGTCTTAACACTAGGTTCCCTCTGCCTACCCCGCTGTGTGCGGGATACAGCGTGAAGCTGATATTATTTTTTTATACGAAAGCCGATTTTATTCCGAAAATGACTCACTCACTGATCAAAATAGTACTTTCCATAGACCTAGAGAACTGAAATATTGTACAGGGGTAGGGTTTTTAATACAAAAATGAAAAACTATTAAATATCAAACATCGAAGATCTGGAGTAACTGGTGCCCCTGAGAAACTGTCAGAGCTCAGCCAAGCTATTATAGATGTCGAAATTTATTCAACCTGACAGAAGGGTCCAACACTTCTTTTGATGTATAAAAATTTAAGGTCTGGAGTATCTGATGAAGAACTCTAAGAGCTCGGCTAACTATGGGAGTAATGGAAATGTCTAATCTAATCTAGCTTCACGCTTTATCTCTAGCGGGGTAGTCAGAGAGAACGGAGCGCCAAAGACTACGGTCTCTACATACCTATTTCGCCTCGTCCACTGTCATCAACCTCTTCATACATGCCCTCCGGGGAGTCCTCATGCTTTTTACGTGATCTTCCTCCATTATCTTTGATACTGTGTTTTCAAAGGTCAACCGAGGTCTCCCCCTACCTCTCTTACCGCTGACTTTTCCATCATAAATCTTTTTTGCCATTCTTTCATCACTCATTCGTTCGACGTGCCCAAACCAGCTGAGCACGTTCTTCTTCATTCTCACCGTGACATCCTCGCTAGTACCTGCCATTCTGTGTACCTCTTCATTGCGCATTCGATCAGCTTAGCTGACTCTGCATATCCTACGAAGAGATCGCATCTCCACAGCATTCATCTTCCTTTCATTCTTCTTCTGTAATACCCACGTTTCGCTGCCGTATAACAGCATCGGTACCAACACTGCATTGTGTACGGCCAAACGCGCATTTTTTAAATAATATAGTTAAATTTTATGTGTCTTAGCCGTTGGAACCTTAGAATTGGCTTGACTTTACCTAAAGTTTTCATCTTACTTTCACTTTTACTCACTGACTTGGCTCGTTTCTGCAAGATGCTTTTGATGGGATAAAACCATTACAAAAACTATGCGGATAACGAGTTAACATATTTGTATATCTTTTTGCTGGTAAACAGAAAGTAATATGTTTAATTATTTTAAGTAAATCTCTTAAGCCGAATTATTCGTGTATATTTAGTTTTTTACATTTTTGAAAACTATATCTCCAAACAAACAAGTTCAAAGTTCAATCCTGATAAAAACAAAAATCAAGTATTTTTTTAACATTTTTAAAGTGTCTACAGGTAGAAAAACAAAACTTATTTAGAAACGTGGTCGGTTTCCAGGAGGCGCGGGTTCGAGTTCCGCTACGTTCAAATTTTTATACGTTTTCTAAATAAGTATAAATCAAGTAATTAATGTATTTAATAAAACATTTGCCTCACCGCCACTATGTTCCCCATCTAATATGGGATTCTTTTCGATTTCTTCATCAGTAGTGTCTATAATCGCTTGACAGTCTGTAAACTCCCACGCCGTCTGACAAACAAACATAAATAAATTCATATATAAAAATATAATTGATCTCTATCTGTAGCTAAAATATATGAGAAAAACTATTATTCGGGGCATTATTAATGTAATTAAACACAAAACAATGATTTTTATTATTTTTATTTCTTATGTCCGCTAAACTCAGAAACAACTTAACCAATAAATAAATTAAATGTGGTTTATATTATTGCATTTTGCTAGTTGCACAATAAATCTAAGGCAGATGGCGCTATTACACAAAAACTCACCCGTTTATAGTAATACTGTCTCCGTTTCGTGGTTCCCGGTCGAGCACAATCATTTGCATCAGTCGTTTCAGTCAGGTTTATATTATTTTCTAATTCGGCAGCTTTGAAGTTTTCTTTGCCTATAAAGTAAAAAAAAAAACTTTAGTGCTTGTTTATATAATTGAGTGTATTCGTGTGTACTTGACTGCGTCCGCTTGTCGCGAGTCCGTGTGGGTGTACATGAACGCGTGCAGGTGCACTTGAGTGCGTGTGTTGTGTAATTGCGTGCGTGTGTACTCAAGTCCGTGCCGATGCACTTGAGTGCGTGTATGTAAGTACTTGAGTGCGTCAACTTGTACTTGAATGTTCACGTATACATTTGCTCTTACCAATAGGCATCAACTGATCATCCAATTCTCCAGATTTGTGCAATATTCTGCAAGCTTGCAACGCGACCATACGTCTAGCTAAAACTCTGGTAGGCATTGGGTGACCCTGAAAATATAGATGCAATACAAATAAATCCCGCACACAGTAGAAGGAACCTAGTGTTAAGACACTGCATTTCCCATTTTCCGCTGAAATCTGGAGGCATTGCTGAGTAATAATGGAACTGAACGCCACGCTTTGCCACCAGAGCGAAAAAATAAAAACATAAATTTGGATTAATGTCATTTCTTTGGGTGGGGATCGAACCCACAACCGTCGCGTTACACTCTGTGCCCCTGTGCCACGACGGCGTCTATAACGCTATTTAATTCCGTAATTGCGGGGCGTCAAATTCCGAAACTAAACACGTAATCATTTTAAATCAGGCAGAAAGTGAAGAACGGGATGTCTTGACACTAATACCTTGCCCACCCTACTATAGTTGGGGTACAGCGTGAAGGTTCTCAAGGAAGTATTTATATTTAAATTACTTTCCTTTCTACGATCTGGTAAAACAAATCACGGCGTCAGGTTCCGCTAACCTGCAACATTTGACTATAAACGTGACAATTGTGGATTCATACTACAAGACATACTAAAAGAAATATTTATATTTAACTTATTTTCAGCTATTTGTAGTTCCGTCCTCCCTTTAGACCGTAGAGTTTGGTGCTCCGTTCTCTCTGACTACCCCGCAAGGGATAAAGCGTAAAGCTAAGTAAGTAAGTAACTTATTTTCAAGTCTCCGTTCTAATACAACAATGGCGCGGTGTTAAGTTGCGCCATCAATATCAAGCCAATACCAAATATGAACATGTATATTAAAACATAGAATCCTAACACTAAATTCTCTCCACCTACACAAAAAACACACAAAAACTCACAACGATATTATATTTCACCGGACAATTCAATGGCATTCTCAGTGTACATATATACGCTATCTTAAGTATTCCTTCCCTATCTGGGATTTGAACCTTCTCCATCCACCATTGTGGGGCGAGACGTGTGAACGTGTCTGATGGGAGCTTACCGCAGTATCTGAAATTGGAGGGCTATTATTGCATAACGCCGCGTTAAGGTAAAATAAAATAAATCAGCTTCACATTGTATCCCGCACACAGCAGGGTAGGCAGAGGGAACCTAATGTTAAGACAGTCCGTTCCCCACTTTCTGCCGAATTCCGGATGCATTACGTGTTGAGTGGCAGAACTCAACGCCACGCGTTGCGTCGACACCAGAGCGAAGAAATGGAAATATAAATTTATATAAATATTTCATCTCCTCGAGTGGGGATCGAGCCCACAACACACTTTGTGCCACTGCGCCACGACTGACCGCGTTAAGTTTCACATTTTAATATGCCATGACTGGGAAATTGAACAAAAAGCGTAGGACAGTGTCTTAAAAGTAGATTTTTATATGAGAGATTTTTGTATAGTGCTTGGGCTGCTTGTTATTATTATAAAATGTGACGTTAAGCTCCGCCAATTAATATGCAATGTATTGAAAATGATGCTGGATAGGAGTATCTTAACATTTGTTTTTTTTATTATTTGTCATGCTAAAACTTTCTTCGAAAGGGAATCGGGCCTTCAACTCATAATTTTAAAATGATTTTTTTTATTTAAAAAAATCAGAAATTAACAACTCAGCGCGACGCTGAATTCCGCCACTCAACAGTCTTGGAAATCAGGCAAAACGGAGTGTCTGTACACTAGGTTCCTCTACCTAGCCTAACAGGGTAGGTGGAGGATGCGGGATATAGCGTGAAACTAAAAAAAATATACATACCTATTAATAAGCGCTATTGCCGAATTCAAATCGACACTAGCAACAGTATCATCGGTCTTCTTATCATTTAATTTATATTCAAACTTGAAATCCTTACATCTATTATCCATATTTGTTTCTTTTATTTCATCGTTTTCTCTAAAGTCGAGTATTTTCTGACATTCTTTTTCTTTATCTATGTTTTCATTTTTTTCACTAATTTCATTTCTCCTATCAGGGATATTACTTTCTTTTATTTCACCTATTTCTGTCTCACCGTTCTCTTTATTTATGTGTATTTCTTTCATTTCTTCAATTATTGTATTAACATCATTACTTTTAGTACTTAAACCGATCGTATTTACATTTGTAACATCGATTATGACTGGATTTGTATCGATTTTATCTTCTAAATCTGAATTACTATTTATATTTTCTTTTTCTTTGTCTGTTTTTGTATTAGAAATTGATTCAAGAGGTATATACGGTTTTACAATAAAAGCTACACTATCAGCATGATTTTCTTCTTCTTGTGGTGGTTCAAATTGTATGCCACATCCACATTTCCTTGTTATTATCTGTGTAAAAGTTGAACATAATTTATTAAAATATAAAAAAAAGGCGGGTGGCGCAGGGACACAGGCGTGCCACTATGACTGTTACGGTTGTAGGTTCGATTCTCCCTCAAGGGAATTAAATATTTAGTATTTTAATTATTTCGCTCTTGTAACCAAGCAAAGCGCGGCGTTGATTTTTCGCCACTCAGCAATCAATGTCTCAAGAACTCGGCGGTAAGTGGAGGACGGAAGTGTCTGAATGGGGAACGGTTCCCTCTGCCTACCCTGCTATGTGTACGATTCAGCGTGAAGCTGAAAAAAAGTAGATTTTTAGAATTTTAGTGTCGTCAACAGCAGTCCTAACCATAGAAGCGCAATCATGTCTCTGTTAATCTCAATATAGGCCTCAGGCATTCCTTTGGATCGCAATGCCCATCAGATGCACTGACGAGGCACACAGTCAAAGGCCTTCTGCAGATCTAAAACGGCCACATGCAGAGTTTTCCTTTTTCCACTGTATGCCTCCATCAATGTTCTGAGGGCGAAAACGGTGTCCATAGTGCCTGATCCTAGCTGAAATCCATATTGAGACTCAGAGATAGTACACTCGCGGCGGAGCGTGAGACTCTACATAGATATAGATAATAAAAATAAACTTACCTGATCTAATTCCTTATATATAGCTAAATTGTGTACTAACATCCGACTGTCAGTGTCGGCCGTGGTCAGTAGCGCCACTGAGGCGCGCGGGGCTCTCGCGCGACCTCTGCAGAGACCGTGCGACCGATACCTGAGGGGAACGGGCACAAATACATATATATATTTAGGTCTTTAGAAATACAGGAATATAGTATGGTACAAAATATATTATTATACAATATTTAATATTTTAAATATTGCATAAATCTGCGCCAGTCGTGGCGCAGCGGCACAGAGTGTGACTGTAAAACCGTGTGGTTGTGGTTTCGATCCCCACTCGAGGAGATGAAATATTTACTTAAATTTATATTTCCATTTCTTCGCTCTGATGTCGAGGCTTAGCGCAGCGTTGAATTCTGCCAATTAACACGCAATGCCTCCAGAATTCGGCAGAAAGTGGGGAACGGAGCGTCTTAACCCTAGATTCCTCTGCCTACCTTGCTGTGTGCGCGATACAGCGTGAAGCTGATTTTAATTTAATATTTTAAAATTAAATAACCTAAGTAAATGTCAGTATCTTTCTATTTTGCTGAAATCTCACAATGAAAACTTAATATATTAAATGATTATTTAACAAAAAATATGTTTTTGAGTTACATCACTTTAATTCATAGTTCACTTTCATTCAAGCTTCTTGAAAGGTGCGAATTCAAATCAAAACTACGCCAATTTTTTTTTTTAAATTTTACAACTAAGTAATTAATCAGTTATTTAACATAACGCATAATTGAACTTCTTATTTATTAGATAATTAATAAAAAAGTACTCACGACGACGGCACGTCCCATCTGACGACCAAATTGCATCTCGGCAAATCTATGCCTTCTTCTAGAACCGATGTGGCTAGGAGTAAATTACATTCGTGCATGCGGAACCTGAAATATAAAAAAAATACTATAAAAAAACATTAAAAAATTTAATACTTTTTACTGAATCGGATGTTAGCTACATCCGCAGTAAAATATGAAATACCCACATTATATATTGTCGTTTCGATATCCACTAGATGAAATGAATTGTGTTTTATTTCCTCGCTCTGATAGCAAAAACAACCGAAAATTTGCCTAGTGTTAAGACACTCTCCTTCTCATTTTGCGAATTTGCCGAGTGTGCCGTGAATTTTGGAGGCATTGGTTGTTGAGTGGAGAAACTCAACTCAACTAATAAATATATCATTTCCTCAAATGGAAATCGAACCCACAACCTGTCGCGTTTACATTCACACGGTTGTGCCTCTGCGTCACGACTGGCCTGCATATACTTACTTCTTCAATACCTCCTCCTGTTTCTTGCCCTCCTTCTGGTTGTCCTTGTCTACACCGTCCTCGCTCGCGCAGTACTGCGCGCATAGATGCGAGAGGGACGGACGACTACGCGACATGTCCTAGAAAAAATATATTTTCTTTATATCAAGTACGTAAATAAGCCAAATTAAACTAATTGTTTACATATATGGTAGCCTATGTGTAACTGTGATGTATAAGCTATATTTCTGTAAAGTTTCATCAAAACCCGTTCACTAATTTCTGCGTGAAAGTGGAATAAACAGCCACTCTCACAAACTTTTACTATAAAATATTCTAGCTGCCCATGCACAGCTTGGCATACTTGAATTATACCTTTTTGTAGGCTTGCAAAAATGGGGGCGCTAAATACTTGCGCGTGGTAAACGCTGTTTCTGTCGCGTAAGCCTGTGACCTCTTTTATCATCTTTGACACGCGATTGTATTGGGTTTAAATAAATAATTTTAATTTCTTCTGATTCTTCCAATCAACTCAACAACGGTCATTCCGTTGTTGAGTTGATTGGATTGTTTACGCATTTAATGAAATAGACAAAAGAAGATAAAATGAAACTCACCACAATAAGCATAAACATGATTTTCGCCATCAAAGCCTCTTTCAAAAAGACAATTCCACATAAAGAATCAGGATTTTGTTGTAATTGCTGCATTTTAGCAACATTGCCTCTAGGAGCGCGCCTGCCTCTCGTCCTGTGACCTCTTTTGCCATACTTCACCTCTACCGCTTTATCACTAACACTTTTGACACTAACGCGCTTGTCATCACTTATCACTGTATCATCATCTAAATCTTTTAAATTTGCTTGATACGTATTAACTTTATCTTCTATCTTATTACCTAACGTTGTAAAATCACAATTTTCTATTTCGTTTAATAGTTGTTTTGTTTTTGTTTTTATGTCAGCTTTTATTTTTACATCAGATATATCACTTATAGCTGTAGTATTATCATCATTTTCATTAACTTCATCAATTTTGTCATTAAGATCATCATTTTCATCGACTTTCTTATTACCAACGTGATTATTAGCATTCTTAGTATTATCTATATTATTTTTGGCATCAATATGGCTATCCGGCTGAAATTGCTCCAATATTTCGGCGAATCTTAAAATTTTTGGCGTTGAAAAGTTTTCTATTTTGTCCCAATCGGAATCGAATTTTGAAAATGCTAAGTCCGCATAGCACCTAATCTTAACGAACACTGTGGTACAAAGGCATAAGAGCAGAAAATGTCTCTCGTATGGAATTTTAATTTTTAATTTTTCTAGTTTAGCTAGTAGCGAGAACGCGGCTTTGTCTGCTGCGTAGGGACCTATGGAAAAAATTAAAAGATTTATTTTTTTATCTTTTAAAAAATTAAAAGATTTATTTTTTTATCTTTTAAAAAATTAAAAGATTTATTTTCAACTTTACTGCTTTTATTTTCAGCAGATTCTAAGAAAATGTTGGTTATACGAAAAATAAAGTTGAGCTTTTTCCATCTATCCATACGTAAATATTTTTCAATGTAAATAATTCTCTGAGTCACAACCATTGTTAAGAAATATAAAAATTGTTAAGAAACATAAAAATTATAGTACGCTTTTTCATCTTTTACTTAATGTCGTAAACAAGAAATGCCTAGTGATATGAATAATCAATGGGAGTAACAAACAGCTACAGTAGGGTCTCGCAGTCGTGGCCGTCCTAAAGTTGAATAATTTTTCTAAAATCATATATCTTTGAATTTTATGATGACATTAAAAAAAATTGAAATTGTTTTCAAATATATATTAGCAAACCATTTATTTATATTAGCACCACCACACACTCACCCAATTGTTCTAAAACATATAAGAATTCCTTAAATATCTGTGTTGGATCTATACAAGGGTCAGGAATATTCTTAAATTCTTCATACAATTCTTCTCCGTAAATTTCCGTTGGATCGTATCTGTTGAAATTTTGTTAAATGTGTTCAACTTAATTTTTTTTTTATAAATTCAAATTCAGCGAATTTCAAATTCATTATTTGTATAGAAGGCTAAGAAAAGGCAAGTAAGTCATTCATAAAAGGTACTTTTTTGTATGTTAATTAACATAATTATAAATATATAAAATAAATTTATATTTCAATAATAATACAAAATATTAGTTAATTATGTTAATTATTGAAACCTGAAAACACAAAGTAGTTCGATCCCCACAAAATATTTAATATTTTTATTTCTTCTGGTAACGAGGCTAAAGCGCAGCGTTGAGTTCCGCCACTCAACACGCAATGCCTCGAGAATTCGGCGGTGTGTGGAAATAAATAAAAAACAAAAACATTTACCTATGCTCATTAATAAAATCCAAAGCATCATTAATGGTATCTTTCATATACTTTTCCAATTCAATGTAATGTTCTGACAGGTTTAGTATAGAAGTGCGAGGTTTATATTCTATAATCACTTCTTTTGGTTTTATTGTTGATGGAGATAGCCTGAAAACAAAGAAATAGAAAAACTTAGCGACACATTTGCCCTTTTATTTTGTCTAAGAAACATTCGTGCTGTCGTTGTGGTCTGATTTGCATTTCATGAGAATTAGTGAGAGTTGATCCTGGAAGCATTGTGTAAAGCTAGCAACTTCCAGGTGTGCCAAAAAGTCTAAGTCAAATTGATTATTTATAAGTCAACAGTATAATTGTTGACAATCTTAAATCTGTATAAATTAAACTACAAAAATAAATAAGTAACAGTTTTAACATCATCAATTTTGGGATATTTTCCTTTACTTGTACTTTAATTTATTACTTCTTGCCAAATTTCATGATTCTACATCATCAGGATCACTTAAACTGGCAATCACTACAAAAATTAAATAAGACCATAGTACTTAAATATAAGACCATTTCTTACCGTTTGCCACCATCAATGTCTTCAGCCAAATCCATTTCGCAGCACAACGCCTTTTCTAATTCTTCAATTTTCCACTCCAACTTTTCGTACATTTCAAAATCATCCATATTGCTGTAAACACCAAAATCACTCTTCAACACTTTTCCTATTTCATTATCAATACTATTTCCAGTTTCATTAACTTCATTAATTTCAATGTTTCCATTTTCATTAACTTCACTAGTTTCATTGTCTTCATTTTTATCATTACAGTCTTTTATTTCTCCAGTTATATTTTTATTATTAGCCTCTTTTTGTTTGTCTGTTTGTTCGTCTTTGGGCGCAGTGAATAATGGATAGGTTAATGCCAAAATTTTAGGCCTCTCATTTTCTTCATATTTTTTATAAAGATTCATTATCTGAAACATAATTTTGCACTAGTAAATGCGACAGTTGTGGGTTGGATTTATACTCAGTGGGATAAATTATTTTATTGCCTCGCTCTGGTAACATTAAATAGAGCGCGGCATTGCGCGCGTACCATTTCGACAATTTTACGTTGGGTAGGGAAAGGAGTGCCTTAATTCAATACATTCTTTCTATAAATATTATTTTTGACAAATAATATATTCAACATTTAACTGTTTTTTTTATTACTTGCATAATTATGATTATAGCTGTAGGTTTTTTTTAAGGTACAGGACAGTCTCGGAGTCGTGGCCGCTTTGCATGTGGCGTAGCTTCGATTTTAAGATTCTTTCTTTTGATTCAGTTTAGAAAAACAAACTTCAGGGTGGCCATGATTCATTGACCATACTGTATAATATGCCCTGTGTCTTCTATTAGATTTTTCTATATTGTTATGTTTTATTATATTTGCTATTTAATAACAATGACTGAATTAGAATTTTATAAGAGCCAAAAAAAATATTATAAAAATGGAAATATTTGTCACTATTTTTTATTTTTACTTACATATTGTAAATTCTCATCTTTGAATATTAAATGACAACTGTCTATAATTAATATGTTCAGATTTGGTATTTTTAATATATCCTTTTGTAAAATCATCTTGAACACTTCTGATGTACAGACTAGGACCTGCAAAATATAGGTACAAATCTTATTAATAGTTGAATTATCTATAATTCAAAGAAAATTATTATATATAATTAAAAGTATTTAAGTATTTCAATTTATGTATTTAACTTTATTTGATTATATATAAACAAATGAAACAGAAGCCGTCTTGACAGACGGACATAAGCGTTTGACTGTAAATGTGACCACTGTGGGTTTGATTATCACTCTGGGGGATAAAATATTTAATATTTTCATTTTCTCACTTTGGCAACAAGGCAAAGTGAGGGAATTCGGCGAAAAGTGGGGAAAGGAAATGGCCAAATGTGATGGAATGTTTCCTCTGCCTTCCCTGCTATGTGCAGGATGCAGCATGAAAAAAAAATATATTTTCCCACTGGAGTAATAGAAGCCTCAAGGCAGTAAGTGAATGATGAAGTGTTTCAACACTAGGTTCCCTCTGCCTACTCTGCTATATGCAGAATACAATGTGGAACTGAACAAAACGCACAAACCTCTTTATACTCCAATTCCTCCTTCCAATCGCTCACATCATTATATAACTTAGCCTTTAAAATAGCTAAGTCAGTTAAAATTGTCAGTTCGTGGGCCACACAGTCAATTCTCGATGAGCGAGTTATAAATATTGATCTTTGACTTCCTGATGAGAGGTGGCTGAAATTATTTACAAAATATTTGTTAAAGTGTTATTCATATTTACAGAAAAAGAAATGATTTAGAAAAGTATAAAAAGGTTAAGAAATAATAATAAAAGACAAGGCAACATAATTTTTTTTAATGTTTCATAATTTTATTCTGCATCATGCCGTATCATAGCAGGGTGGGTAGGCAAAAGGAACCTGAGAAAGTAGTGTCAAGACACTCTGCTCCCATTAAGATACTTCTGTTTCCCATTATCCACTAAATTTGGAAGCATTGCATGTTGAGTGGCAGAAATCAATGCTCCATTTTGCCTCTTTCCCTGTGCAAGGAAATGAAAATATTAAATATTTAATTTCCTTGAGTGGGAATTGAACCCACAACCTATCTCGTTTACAGCCTATACTATAACCATAACTACAGTGCTAACATATGCCCAGCATCTGAGTTGCTATCGAAACCAACATTAAATTTAAAGTGATTTTACTAGTGCAGCCTATGCAGTATTTTCTTGACATTAATAGTGCTAGACAGGCTAAGATATCGCTGTTATCTTCCATCTTGCTTGTATATTACACACAATTTAATTCTGGTCTATTCCTATTCAATTTCTTGATTCAAAGTAATTATTTACTTTAAAATTATAATTTTTAATGATGTTTGTCTTCCATCAAACTTTATGCTCTACTATTATGACATGTTTTAGGCCTTCTAAAGGTCTATAGGAAAGGTCTATAGGTATTCCAATCATTGAGACAAAGAATTACATTACCAGTATACATACCCTCGTATATTATAAGCATGTTCAATCAAAACACTTGTGGATATAAAGGCAGTGTGTTCAGTCACTAAAATATTTTTAGAACCAGAGTGAGCTGCTAACCGGGCCCCACCCTCAGCTGCCGTAAATCTAGTACAAGAGGACTCCATTGCTGAAATTAGTAATAATTATGATAATAGCAGGTTGCAAGTTGTTACAATAATATTTGTTAACAATACAGGTTTTAATTTTAAGCTGTATCCCATATATAGCAGGATGAGCAATGGGGACAGAGCAGTGTAAAAATATTCCTTTTCCCACTTCCTGTACAATTTTTAATACATTAGGTATCAATTAATGGAACACAACACAGCACTTTGTCACAATACTAGAGCAAGGAGAGTAAAAATTGTTTGTTTTCTAGAGTTGGAATCGAACCCACAACCGTCGCATTTTGCAGTCCCGTATCTACTGAACCCTACTGAACTTTAACAATAGATATCAAACTTACAATAACATTGCACACTTCACTTTTCCTAAATAAGATAGCATAAGTTAAAAGACATTAGTATCATACAGTATTTTAGTCACAGTGACTAAACAACAAATACAAGAAACGAATGTGTTTTATTATTTATACAGAATATTTATATTACAGAAATTGAGTTTCCAAGAAAAAATGTAACCAGATTGTCCACTGTTATTATACATTATATAGATATGATTTATAGTTTTTATGAAAGTAGATAAGATAAATTATCATACCTGAATATTATCCTTAAGTTTAAATAAGCTTTTACATTAAAAAACACTTAAAGCACATTACTTAAGCACGATTTATTAACATAATTTAAATATCACACAAAAATTGAAATGGCTACGTTAAAATGTAAGTTTATTGAATGTACATTTTATAATAAAGTCGTTATATTGTAAAATATTTAAATTTCAATACGTATTTTTTATATTATTCGAGAAAAACACGGGAAATGCTAGAAATAAGAAACAAGATTGTAGACCTCGTCAGTTCGATGACATTTACGCGTTTGACGTTTTGATTTTGCATTATATATTATTGTCTTTATTGTTTCGATAAAATAAAAGATAATATAAAAATTTAACTTAATTGTAAATTTATATCTACACAACATTTCGTCTTAAGGCAAGTTGTGGCGCAAGGGCACAAGCATATTATTAGCTTAGAGTTTATTATTCAGTCGCGTGTATAATAAACACTAAGCTAATAATATGTCACTTTCTTGAGTGAGGTTCGATTCTCACTCAAGGAAGTGGAATATTTTATTTTCCTTGTTGTGGAAACGACTCCTCGTTTCCAAGCCAAGCGCGGCGTTGAATTCCGTCTCTCAATAGAATTCGCAGGATACAGTGTGAAGTGTGAAGCTTTAAAAATATATTTTATTTTTTATAATTTAGAAATATTCTTTTTGTGTTTGAAAGTCACGCACAAATATTGAATTTTGACTAACCTAACTCAGCGCGTGCAGACAAAACAGAAAATTACGCAAAATTTTGCGCAATATAGATTCGCTCAGCTCCACCCTCCACGCACAGCTTGTGGCGGATCTTAGTATATGATAAGTACGAAAAAATATTTATGTGTGTACACTACAATGGAATTCATAAAAGCAATAGATTATTAAATTAAGTACTTAAGCTTTTAGCTTTGTAAGTTCGGTATTTTCCCTACTCATGGTGATAATGTTACATAGGCCGCTATGGTGAAATAAAAAAATCTATGTCAACAGTATCTCGATAATCGACATAATATCGATACTAAGAGATTAATAAATTAAAATATGTGTATATAAGTTGCTGTAACAAATGACAAGCGTGTTTTGTAATAATTTCAAATACTTGGATTAAATTAATGACTTAAAAAAATTGAGATAAATATCCAAAACCCAAATAGAAGAAGTAAAAAACAAGATATACAAAATCTCAATGTTTCTTAATTACAAACTAACTTTTAATTTAACGACCCTATAAAGTTCTATTAAATAATCATGATTTTCAAATATTACATATATTTCCTTATATTGATATAATATTTGTATATTCTGAGAAAATTCTAAAATAAATTATGGCATTCTCTATTTGTCTTTTTTTAGCATTACATGATTTTGTGCTTAAGACGAAACTATACTCATGAAATTATAAACATATAATAATTACTTATTATGTTACAAGTACTTATATTATAATTATAAGCAAATCTAAATCAGTTAGCAAAATTACAATAAAAAAGAAGTATTAAAACGCGAAATTAAGAACGTAGTAAAACAATCTTGTATATCTTTTGTATTTGTTACATTTGCTTCAAAATTTAAAAAAGGAAAAAGACGAGAAATAAGTAATTACCTTGTTAATTAATACTAATGAAATAGGTAAGGAAAGTGGTACACGAATTCTACTAAAAAAGTTAACATTTAAAGATAAAAAAAACATAATTAAATAAGAAATATTTTTTATACATTAAGGACTACATACAAATGTTACTTTTATAAATTATATTAAACAAGCTTATAAGTTATTCTATATAAATATTTAAAATTAAAATAAATCAGCTTCACGCTGTATTTAAAATTATTGAAGTTTTTTAATATCATTATTATAGCTAGATAATTCTAATGTCTTTAAATTATCAATAAAAATATACCTACTTATTTTATTATTATTACAAAAATACAAAAACTTCACTTAAATATTTAAATTTAAATATATTAAAAGTGAAATACAATTGATGTCTGTACAATCGAAAACTTATGCTATCTCGATTAAAAAAATCTTTGACATTAGTCTATATATAAATAAATATTTTGAAACTAAGCACCACGTATGTGATAATGATAGAATTATATATTTTTAAATGAATTAAATTTACATATTTCATGATAAATCCTACTTAATTGCTGTTTTAAATTTGAAGGAAGGTAAATAATTAATTTTATATGTTAAAATTTAGTTCAAAGATAATTGTAATCTATCTAGTCTTGTTCAATACTAACTTTTATTAGTAGTATTTTACTAACAATTAATAACAATAATTATTTTAACCATTACAATTATTGTTCTAATATAATAAATCACAAGTAACTAAAGTAGAAAATAACTTAGAAATTTGTATTGAAAAAAATGTAATGAATGGAAACTATTCTTATTAACTATTAACTAATCTCATCAATAAAATTACAAAATCACAAATTTGATCATAATTATTATCTGAAAAAGCATAGGAATAAGAAATGTTAAGTATTTATACTAATAAGTTATTCTAATTTACATTGTTAGTAAATAGTACTTGTGCCTCTTGCTTAAATACTGCAGAATATTTTTTTGGCAATGGCATGAACATATGTTTCATTCCAAACTATATCAAAACAATGTATGGTCGAAATAACTATTCATTGTGACACATGACACATTCTAAATTTGGGAGGTAACTCTGATCGCAGAAGATGTGATGTGACCTTATTTGACAAATGCAAATCAAACCAATAATACCTAACTAAACAAGGTCTTCAACTGTATAGTATTAGTGTAAAATACAATGTCTGGACCTATCTATTTGTGTTTTTAATAAGTTATTTTTAACATGAGAAAAATAAAAAAACAAATTAATAATATTCAAAGTGAAATAATTTTATTAAAAATAAAAAGTTATATGCTTATTTTTTAACACCAAATGATTTACTGCCGCTTCACTAAATTTAAGGCCTTAGACCTGAGACTCTACTTGCTTTGCAAAATTTTATGCCTTAAACCTGTGAATAACTAGTGCAAGAAACTCAACTAGATTTTTGTTTTTTTAATCAATTATTACCGATTTACAATTATTTAACAGTGACAATGATACTTTTGAGAATAACCCATTGTTACCAGAGCAAGGAAATGAAAATATTAAATATTTAATTTCCCTGAGTGGAAATCCAATCTTCAACTTGCATTTACAGTCGCACACTTGTGCCTCTGTGCCACAATGGCCATAGATTGATAAATTTATAAAAAAAAACATTTATAATTATCCCTATGTTTTTTACATTTTTAAAGTGTTATTCCACACTTAGGAAAGAAAAATATTTATTTAGAAAAAGTATAAAATTTTTAACGTAGCGGGACTCGAACCCGCGCCTCCTGGAAACCGACCAGACGCTTTTCTAAGTGTGGAATAACACTTTAAAAATGTTAAAATATTTAATAAATAGCATTCTCTTTTGCCAAACGATAATTCTTAATAATTATCTTTGGGGAACGGAAATTTGTTAAAAATCGCCCTACAGAGATGCTAACAACATAAATAAGTTGTAACAAGCGTATAAACATTTCAACTTCGCTTGATGAGAACGTATGGCTTAGTGGTCAGAGCGTCTGGTCGGTTTCCAGGAGGCGCGGGTTCGAGTCCCGTTAGGTAATTTTTTTTATACATTTTTTAAATAAGTATTTCCCTGTGTTATTAACTTCACGCACCTCTCGCATATAGTATTCCGCGTTTTAAAATCATTACGTGTTGATTGGCGGAACTCTACACCGCGTGTCATCTTAACGGGGGAATCCATGCCATAACCATCCTGTACAATCTAACACTTCTGCACCACAATAGCTTTAAGGTTTTTAATATTGTATATTATCTATTATATTTTAAGTTGCAATTGTATCATTTTTTTTACTTTACAGATGAGCAATATAGAAAATCTTTCCACCGCTTTCAAGCATATTAATATATATGACATTTTGGAGCCCCAAAAAGTTCATAATGTCCAAGTAGGTACTTTAATTGATATAAGTGACGACAAACCTAAACCAAATGAAGAATTGATAGGTTCGTTCATAGATAAAGTGACTAAACCTAAATTTGATATATTAGATGTGTTCGAAAATATATATGTAACACCGCAACATCTTGAACCTCAAAATAAGAATGATTTAGATCGAGACATTTTCATAAGAGAAGATTCATCCAATGATGAAGTCGATTCTATGTATGACAATGCATGTGCGAATATACAAACACAGCTAAATAAGGCACCCGATACAAACCTAGATAGTAAGACTACACAATTTTCATTTCCAAAATTGTATCGTTTTGATGAAAAATCAATATGTAACGATATAGACGATATATTTCAACCGAAAGCAAAATTAAATGAAAATAATAATAAAACATCAGCTCCTTTCAATGATTCAGTACATAATGCAATTAAAATTGATAGGGATCAAAATATTAGTATATGTGATACGAGCGACCTAAAGACTATACAACTCCAAAATTTTATTATTTCTACAAAAGAAAATAAAGATACAAATAGTTATCCATTTACACCACCCAATGCGAAAAGTGGAGATCTAAAAGATGATTTTATAATACCAAAACTAATACCGAAAAAGCAAGAAGACTTAACTTTCTCAAACAAAAGTGTGCAACAGTTTATGCAATCTCAAAGTTTGATGTCTTCAAAAGAAATAAAAGATTCAAATAATTGTTTATCTGCGCTATATAATACAAAAATTGGTGAAGAATTTTCACAACCCATAATAAATTTAAATATTGAAAAGTGTGCAATTGCTAGTGAAGTATCTACTGTTAATAAAAAACCAATTTATCAAATCGAAAAACCATTATTAGAATGTAAAAAAGAAGACCCAAATACTCTCTTTTTCAAGAGTTTACAAGATTTTTTAAACCAACCGCCCCATGATTTTAAAACAACTGAAATTAACAAAGATAGTGCATCTATGGTACCCAAGGCAAAAGTATGCGTAAAAACTGTACACACACCTCAGAATTTAGTTGAGAAGGACAATTATCTAATAAATTTATATCAATATAATATAAAATGTTCTTTAATAGACGAAAATAAGGTGATAAAATCGCTCAATCATCCACCGATACCGGTGTTACAGACTATTAAACTGGATAAGAAACTTTTTGCCAAACGCATTATAAAAACTGAAAGTGAAAAGATTAGATATGCTAAAGGTCCTGATATTTATGAAAAATCGTTGATATTACCACAAATTATGGAACGTTTGATGGTAAAAAATAAAAATGAAGCAGCAAAGAAGAATGTTATTCGAAAATTTATCCTAGATTGTCAAAATAATGGAGAAAATGAAGAAACATTCGTAACGCCTGAACTTGTGACAGAAATAATCATAAAAGATTGTAACAAAGAAAGACTAAAAGCTCTGCAAGTTAGAAAAGCGTTTGATGAATTTATTAAATTGGGGAAGATTTAAAAAATACGAGTAAAGAGAACATAGTGTCAAGACATATTAACAAAGTAGGAAAACAATTTGGATTTTCTGATATTTTTTAAATATGCAATTGGGTTCATATTGGTGCATTGGGACATCGTCTGAATGTAGGTTCGATTGCCATTTAGGAGAATGAATTACTTTTTTTCAAGACTCGGCGGTTGAGTTCCGCCACTCAACGCGAATTGTCTTAAAAATTAGGCGGTGCATTGGTAACGGGGTGTCTTAATACCCTATGCTTGCTATGCTATATACAGTATACAGCGTAAAGCTGAAAAAAGGGCATAAATGAAGAATAAAATTTTCATTTACATGCATAAAATTGTTAAAATCTAAACTGCGACATATCAAAAGCGAATAAAACTTTAAAATTTTATAGGGTAAGGAATTAGGAAGTTTCATGATATCAACATATTTCTATTTAACGTAATAAACGTGCGACGTCACACTGTCCTAAACAAGATGTTTGCATTGGGATAAAATAATATTTTTTAGATTTTTTCATATTTATTTCCAGTGAGGCCAGTCGTGGCGCAGAGGCACGAGATGTGACTGTAAAACCGACTGGTTGTGGGTTCGATCCCTACTCGAGGAGATGAAATATTTACTTAAATTTATATTTCCATTTCTTCGCTCTGGTGTCGAGGTTAAGTATGGCGTTGAGTTCTGTCACTCAACACGCAATGCCTCTAGAATTCGGCAGAAAATGGGGAACGGAGTGTCTTAACACTAGGTACCCTCTGTCTACCCTAGTAGATAATATTTCCAGTGAACTTCCACAGGGTAGTAAATAAAATATTACTGATCACAATTTACAATAATGGAATTTGAAGTTTAAGAACTAAAGAGTTAGTTCGTGCTGTGACTTCGGGCGATGTGACGTCGCACTTATCGCGATAAACGAAACTTAGGAGATTTTTTCACACCTTAAACCGTTCTTTCAATATAAATAAATAGAAAACGATATCAACTTCCTCGTTCATATCTATTTACTTTTTACTGAATAAAAAAGGTTTCTTCTTGAATGAAAAGTAAAAATAATTTAGCTTATTTAACTATAAATCGATATTAAAATTTAAAAAGTTGAAGAGTTTGTGTGGTTGAACGCGCTAATCTCAGGAAATGCTGGTCCGAATTAAAAAATTCTGTTGGGTAAAGTTAGTAATGTTCGATAGTCCTCTTTTAGAGGAAGCCACCATAATCCGTTCGAACGTCGATGTAACCCACTGTACCACTGTGACCCACTGTAGGTCATGTGTCGTTAATAACGAGTAGTAACTTTAATTTGAACAGGCGGGCGAAGCCACCAGTGAAACGAAGAAATATGGATATGCCTAAATATAAGGCTTTAAAGATTGATATTAATGTTTAAGGTAATTTTTTAATTGAATATATTTAGAGTGAAAGTGACGTAACTCAAAATTTGTGAATAAACTCAAAATTAATTATTTAGAGAGGCAATGACAACAATTTTTTGATATTATAATCGTATACAACACTTTAAGTTTTTGGGAATATTGACTGATTTGTAGTGGTTCCAAGTTCATTTGGATAGTATGCCTAAACTCATGACAATTAGGCTATAAGTACGTATCAGCCGGAAGAATGTTTTTTTTTATTTAGTCGATGTATTTTTGTGGACGTGTGTACGATTTCTTCCCGGCGCAGTGCATTTATCGTTCTGCTAAGGTAAACCTTACGATGAGTTCCGTTTTTATCGCGTAAATTATGTTGAAATTAGATATTCTCCTCATAAATATAACACAGCGAGATCGCTTTTTTTTTATTTATTTAAGAAAGTCTTCGGGAAACGGAAGTGTCTTAATGAGAACGGAGTGCCTTAATACTAGGGTTCCCTCTGCCTACCCTGCTATGTGTGGTTTACAGCGTGAAGATAAGAAAAAGACATTGCGTATATAGTGGCAAAATTTTACGTCGCGACTTGCCTGGACCATAGACGTAATTGTTCCAATACGCCACTGTATATGCAATCAATCATCTGCTCACGCTGTATCCCACACTCAGTAGGGGAGGGAACCTAGTGTTCCCAACTTTCCGCCAACTTACGGAGACATTGCGTGATGTGTGGCGGAATTCAAGGCTTTGCCTCGAGTCCAGAGCGAAGAAATAAAAATATAAATTTAAATAAAATATAAAAATAAATATTTTATTTTCTCAAGCGGGGATAGAACCCACAGCTAGTCGTGTTTATAGTCACATACTTGTGGCCATGCGCCACGAATGGCTTCGAAACAATGACATCTAAATTCAGTAGTTGCGGGCCCAAATCCTGTTCTGTTATTTTTATATATATTTTTTTAAGTCCTTAGATTTTATTACTAGTTACATTCAAAATTAATCAAAAATATAAATAAATATGCTTTGTTAAAATTTTATACAAAATTTAAACCTATCAAATGCTGTCTTAATTTATATTTTTAAAAGTTTGTAATCCTAAATATGTGAATAGCATTTTCAAATATTATTATATAAATGTAGAGGCCCGTGACCGAGTGGGTTAAATTTCCACTCGTGGCAATAAATTATTTTTATTTCTTCGCTCTGGTAACAAGACTTATCGCGGCGTTATGTTCCGCAATACGCAATGTCTCTAAAATAAATATGTGAGGAAGAGATGCGTGAGGAATAGAGTGTCTTAACATTAAATTCTCTCTGATTATGCTGCTTTATGGGAAAAGATGCTGCTTGTTAGATTATAAAGCATTTACAATTATTTTTAGCTTTAAACAACGTAATTTACACGATATTGTGATATTTAATCTGTATTAAACTAATTTTTATTTTATCTATTATATTTACTATAAATTTGTTGTGAAAATAAAATAAAAAATTGTTCTTCAAGAGCAGTATTCTTTTATGTATATTAGTTATATGTATCATGCTCAGGCAATTGTATTTAACTTTTATAAAAATATAAAAGCGATTCGAGCGTAGGTCTAAAATTGTGAGGCTGCAATTTAAATATCAGCTTCACGCTGTATCCCGCACACAGCAGGGTAGGCGGAGGGACTTAATGTTAAGACACTTCGTTACCCATTTACCGCCGAATTTTGGAGGCATTGCGTGTTGAGTGGCGGAACTTTATGCCGCGCTTTGCCTCTACACCAAATATTTGATTTCGTCGAGTGGGGATCGAACCCACAACCAGTCACGTTTAGAGTCACAGTTTGTGCCCCTGAACTACGACTGGTCTCGCTGTAATTTAAAGTTTTTTAAAACACCGGATTTTTAAACCATAAATTCACAAACCCGCGAACAGGTCACCTGATGGCAAATGGCCACCGCGTTACACCCGAGGAGCTGCATTTGCGTTGCCGGCCTTTAAGGTGGAGATGGACGCGCTTTTCGAAGATACCCATGTCGTATCGACCTGGAAACATTGTCGCAGGTCGACCATTCCACAATTTCGTGGCGCGTGGGGAAGGAATTTCCTATAAAACCGCACATTAGCCACGTATCCAGATGATGTGGATGGAACTTGTGTTTGTGACATACTGGGCGGTTAGAAAAAACTATGGCAGGTCAAACAGTTCTCCAGAATCCCCGAGTACGTTAGAGTCCTCTAACATGTCACTGATATGCAGAAGAAACAGCGTAGGGGACAGCACGCAGCTTTGAGGAAAGTAATCAGATCAAAAATCCTCGAGCGCGGGCTAGATGCTGCGCCCACTGAGAAAGCTGACAATCTACTTACATAAATTCTTGCCCGTAAGATGGAAATTTAGCGCCCCGTGCCGTACTCAATCGAAAACCTTCGCCATGTCAAAACAAACTGCCAGGACCTCTCTTACTTTCTATAGTCGCACTATAGTATTTCGGCGTGTGAAAACGGGCAACATCTGGGCAACTAGAGATCTTACTTGCCTGTCGGCCTGACTGCTCAAGATGCATAGCTCATTCTTTCCGCTCCCTCCATTCCCAGTCTTGTGCCTACAGTCATAGACGGATTTCGAGAGAGCATAGCCCTGAAACCGTTTCTCCTCTCCCTTCTCGGACGCTGAGAGAAGAGTTCCGCCTTCTCATGTCACTAGAAAATACACGTTTACGAGGATTTGTAGCAAAAAAAAAACCTTATGAGAAAAGAATCAGCAGTTTCAATAACATTTTTACTACGCAACATCCGAGCAAACATTTTTTTACTATTTAGTACGCTTATTAAATATTCT